>OU343219.1:136052318-136118997 GCA_910596185.1 Chrysanthemum makinoi
CAATGTCATGATTACGCCGTAATCGTTGGAATGACCTAATTAGACTAGATCCACCGTATCTTCTTTTAGGCGGAAAAACTTTGAAGCTTCTCCGCTACGCATCGAGGAATTTATTTGCTACAGTTATTAGTCTAGCATCCGCGGGTTACACCCTACGCATACTAGACTGGGGACATGATGACGATAGTCCGCATTCGTCATGAACCCACCAATGGACGCTACTAACACTCGAGCCCAGACGAGTGGGCTAACATGGTAACGTTTGGGCTCACGGAAGGCCCAAAACCGGTTATTTATGGTCTTGATATCGGATATCTCTTATTTTTATGGGATATGTATCAACCAACCGACTTAAGCGGATACCGGAAGGTTGGGGAACACGAAACCAACAAGGATTTCAGATGTATATAAAGGGCATCTCGGCCCTCATTAAAGGTACGATCACAAAACCTAACTCTCCACTAAACCCTAAAACCGATTACTTACTCACCGAAGGATAATAGTGGAGACAATCCCACGATAAGCCTAAGGTGTTTTCTTCGTTTCTTAGTGCGCAGGTCTCAAGCATCAAAGTCTAATTGATACGAGAACCGGAGTCCAAATAAGGAACGCCCAACTTTTGTACCAACAAATGGCGCCATCCGTGGGACCAATCACTAAGAACTAGAATGACAAAATACGAAACCAGCCGCCGACGCGATAGTGACCTACAAGGGAGAAAGCAACAAAGCGAATCACCTCTAAGCAAGCCTCGAGACAAACCGCGCACCAAAACCAAGGGTCGCCCGCCTTCACGACAGTGGAACCGCACACGGGACAACCCATGCCACTCGACAACCACCAGCAGCGAAGATCCACAATGCACCCTTTTACCACCTCCAATCAGCCGAAACGGACCCAACAAACCCGCCAGCGCCTAACCAAAACAGGGTCTAGAGGTGGAAACAGTACACACCGCCTAGAAGTGACTTCGCGGTCTCAAAACTACGAGACCTTGGCTGCCCTCATGCAAAGGAGAGCGAAAAGAGGTCGAGTCGTGAAACCGAAGCCCGACTCAACTGGCCACGAGTATGAGACATCCCCATCGCATCACCAAAGGAGAGCGCAAGAAGGACAACCGCCGCCCCGTTTACCGGATCGGGAGGAGAGTGGGAACGATGAAGCACCGACCTACAGATCTGGGTGAACATGATGATGATGGATGGCGTACCAATGCCCACGCTTAGTGGGTAGCCGCAGGGTCCATGACAGACTTGGACGACGGTACTCCCCAAGTGAAAGCTCTTCAAGCTAGGATTGAGGACAATGCATGCCAGCAAAGAGGGGAAGCTCGTCCTCCAGTGACCCCGGACAACGAGGATAGAGAAACGGACACGGAAGTCCGGAGAAGATATCGCACGAAGAGGATGAAGATATGTTCTTCCTTGCCGCCAAAAGGTGGATGCATCACTACCGTGCATCAACGATTTTCTCGACATGAGAAGGCGCATGCCCGCCAATGTGAAAACCTAAGATGGAATAGGTGATCCGATGATCACCTAAAATTTCGAGTCACCGCTACCATCGAAAACTGACCACAACCTGTGTGGTGCCACATGTTCAATTCCACATTAGTGGGAAATGCTTAAACCTGGTTCAAGAAGCTCCCACGCAGAAGCATTGGTGGATTTGAAGAGTTGCGGAAGGCGTTTCGACTGAACTTTACTCAAAGGAAGAAGTGCACCAAAAACCCTGTCGAACTTGCCAGGGTAAAACAACGCCAGGGGGAATCTACAAGCACTCATGTGGAACGCTACAAAGACGAATGCATACATGTCAAGGCATGCCCCGAAATACTAAAGATCTCAGGATTCATGAACGGAATCAATAACCCGGAACTCATCAAAAGTTTGAACGACAAGGTCCTCCAAACCTTGATGAACTTATGAAACACACGAGGTCCTTTATCCAAGGAGAAGCTGCTGCAGCAGACAGCAAGAAAGGCTACTCAAACTATAGGTCACAAGAACAGCCTAGGAGACAATCCAATGACCAGAGTAGCAACCGCAACAAAAACTACCACGATCAGGGGAGCGGACGAGAGAATGACAAGTATACCCTGCTAACCAAGACTCCAAAGGAGATATTCGCAACGGAAGACGCGAACTTCCCGAGACCCGCACCAATGCGCACCCCGGAAGAGCAGCGCGTGGGGAACGGATACTGCGACTATCATGGACAGAAGGGCCACACCACCAATGAGTGTGTCCAATTGCGCCAACTAATTGATAAACTAGTGAAAGAAGGCAAATTGGACCATTTAGTTAAGAACATCAAGGATGGGAAAGATAAGCAAACGACTGGGAACAAGAAAGAAGCACCCAAAGATAAGGCTGATACCATTTACATGATACAATCATGGCATAAAAGACTAGGCGTAAGGTCACCAAAAGTTTTCCGTGGAAGCAGAAATTTCTTTTCCCCACCTTGGCGCACCCGGACAACGCGGTGGTAGAACCACTTACCATCGAAATTAATACGGGTCCACGCGATATCCACCGCATGTTTGTTGATGGAGGAGCATCCGCAGATATAATGTATGAACATTGTTTCAAGCGACTGCAACTTGAGATACAAAGTCGGCTAAGCCTCGGCCATGACGCCGTTAACCGGTTTTACCGAGAAAAAATATGGCCCATGGGGCAAATACCGCTAGTCAATGTTGGTAATAAGGACCACCTCCGGCAGCCTAGATGAACTTTATGGTGATTAGATCCCCTTCGCCATACAATGGCATTATTGGAAGGCCGTGGATATCAGCTACACGCGCACCCGCCTACAGACATGGGATGCTCAAGTTCTGCGTGGAAGGGGCATTGTTACTCTACAATACCACCATACCACCGGAGAATGTAACACGATTACATGTGAGACGGCACACATCCTGCAATAGCGTGCAACTAAAGTATCAAACCGAGGGTCGCAATTCATCCCGATTACCCGAGCAAGAAGTATCGACGGGGATCGCTGTCGATCAAGCGGATGTACGGCCGTGTAGCGACTTTCTTGCAAAAGAATTGATATCTTTGCCCGGAACCAAAGCACATGACGGTGTGCCACGCCGACATGAACACAAGTTGAGAGAATCTGACAAGGATACTCCCCAGTACGACAGAAGAAGCGCGGCCAGGCCCCAAAGCACATGACCGATGTGCGTAGACTTCACGGATCTCAACAAAGCATGTCCACAAGACTGCTACCCACTACCAGAGATAGATTGAAAGGTAGAATCTTTGTGCGGATACCCACTTAAATGTTTCTTAGACGCATACAAAGGGTACCACCAAATCCAAATGGCCAAAGAAGATGAGGAAAAAACGGCCTTCCATACAAGCCAAGGTGTCTATTGTTATACAAAGATGCCCTTTGGTTTGAAGAATGCAGCGCCACCTACCACATGGTAGATAACGATTTGAAAAAGCAGGTGGGCCGCAACCTGGAGGTTTATGTTGACGACCTTGTCATAAAAAGCCATACTGAGGACGAATTGGTGCGCGACATTGAGGAAACATTTAAGACACTACGGAAGATCAACATGAAGTTAAATCCTAAGAAATGCACCTTTGGCGCTGAGAAGGCATGTTCCTTGATATTTGATAGAGCCCGATGGCATTAAACCTTTCCAGAAAAAAGCGAAGGTCGTCATCCAACTTCCTTCACCACGCGACGTTGAAAGAAGTCCAGTCTGAATGGAAAACTAGCCGGTTTGAAACATTTTTGTCCAAATCAGCAGATAAATCACTCCCCCTCTTCAAAACACTCAAGAAGTGTACAAAAAGGGAGACTTTTTGGACTACTAAGCGGAAGAAGCTTTTGTACGGCTTTTAAGCAACACATAGCGGCTCCCCACGCTAGTCGCACCCGTCCAGGGAAGAATTAATTATGTACTTATCTCGCGACTCATGGAGTACCAATACGGCTAATGCTCTTGACGGATAGGAATTCATGCATAACAGGTATATTTTGTAAGCAAAGCACTCAAGAAAATGGAGGTTAACTACGGTACAAGAATGGAGAAGTTGGTCTTGGCTTTAGTATTCGCCGCCAAAAGGCAGCGCGTACTTCCAAAGCGCCCCTAATAGCGTGTGATCACTGGAGCACAACCTATCAAGAAAGTCATCTCCAAACCCGACGATCAGGACGACTCACGTATGGAGTGTGTTGCTAGGTGAGCATAACATCTCCTACGCACCACGTGACTTTGCGGTTAAGAGGCGATACTCAGCGACTTCATCATCGAAAAACCAGATATAGATGATGCACCTTCACAAAGCGAGGCAGAACTACAAGAACCATGGACCCTATTCAGGGATGGATCTTCATGTGGACGTCAGCCGGACCTTATCCTCACGAGTCCGGAAGGAATGGAATTCACTTACGCGATACTTTGCTTTGAATTCACGTACCATAAACAACGAGGCGTAGTATGAAGCCCTGATTGCTGGGTTACGCATTGCAGCTAGAATGGGCATACGCAACCTAGAAGCAAATGTGGATTCCCGGTTAGTAGCCAACCACGTGTTGGGCAAATTTGTGGCTAAAGAGGAAAACATGGTTCAGTACCTAGACAAAACCAAGTCACTAATCCAGGGCTTTGACAGGTTTACCATTGAACAAGTTCCTAGAGGGAAAAACGAAGGCGGATGCACCAGCAAGATTGCATCCATAAGCTTTGCGACTGCAAAACAAGTATTGGTGGAGACTCTTAGAGCAAGTCCATCTCGAGATGGAGATATCCACGGTGATGAGGAGCAAGGTCCTACATGGATGACTCCCAAAGTCGCCGAAGTTTATAAGCAAGGGCATACTTGCGCCTAAGAGCAGAAGGACGCCGACCGAATACGTCGCACATCACGAGAGGTTTGAACTTCGAGATGGGATATTATATCGGCGCTCATTTCTACAACCATGGCCGATGTGGACCCTTCAAGCAGATTACGTACTCAGAGATCCACGCTTCATGCAATATGCACTCAAGACCACGGTCCGTTGTAGCACACGCCTTGCGTCGGGATACTATCGCCTATGATGCAAGTGATGCGAGGATTTGATAAAAAGTGTGGCGACGCCAAGTTCATAGACCCATCCCACGCCCGAAACCACAACAGGAGCTAACACCTATTACGTCATCATGGCCATTCTTTAAATGGGGTATCGACATTGCGTGACCCTTCCTGCTGCGCAGGGGACTGAAATTCCTTATTGTGGCTATAGACTATGTCACTAAGTGGATTGAGGCAAAGGCGATTAATCACTCACAGTAATCGAGGTAAACGATTTGTTTGGGAGAATATCGTATGCCGCTTCGGATTACCCGGGAAATCATTTCGAACAATGGAAAACAATTATGTGACAACCCTTTCAAGGAATGGTGCGAGAAACTAAATATTGCACAACACTTCGCGCCCGGTTAAACACCCACAAACCAATGGTTTGGTCGAGCGTGCAAATCGTGTCCGGTAAAGGAATTAAAGCACGCTTAGACAAACACAAAGGGAGGTGGGTGGAGGAATTATCGCGATGTTTTGTGGGACATCGCACGACAATCAAAATTAGCACGGAGATACTCCCTTTCTCTTGTCTATGGGACAAGCCGAAGCCATACCAAATAGAATTGATGCCAACAATTGTACTACGGTTAATGTCACAACCAATGACGGTGAACGGTATAGACTTGGACCTGTTGTTGGAAGAAAGCGAGTAGGCTAACGCGCAACTATATGTGAGGCTTAAAGCTAAGTCAAAATATGAAAGGATACTACGATGCTAAAGTTCAAAGCACTTCATTCAGACCAGGAAACTTTGTATATCGCGCCAATGATGCGAGCCATGCAGAAGATACATGAAAACTTGGAACGAAGTGGGAAGGACCTTATGAGGTCATTGAAGCATTAGGAAAAGGGCGCCGCATTTTAAGCTCAAGGTGTGACATGGATGGTCGCGAGATACCACGCACATGGAACATTTGCAATCTCAAACGCTGTTATCTTTAGGAAAGGCAATGGCCTAGCGCACGGACACCCCCACACTTTAGTAAAGTGCTCAATAAGTATCCGTGTATTTACATTATGTTTTACTTAGGCAAATGTCTTTTTTCTTTTTTACAAAAACTTGCAAGTATCAATAAAACGTCATGGTTTCTAGCTAACTCCGCGACACATTTCACTTTGTTATTTACATATTATTTATGTCTCAACATTGTTATTATATTATCTTTTGCCTACAGGGCGTGCATGCACTTACTAAAACCCACAATGGTAAGAGGATGAGTAAACCTACTAAATAACTCGTTGAGTAAGAGGGTTGCAAACCCATCAACATCGGATCATGCATCCTTGTTAAACACCTTATTCTCAAGACGTTGGAATAAGTTCAATGTACATCCCATAATGGATGTGCAATAATGCATACTGTGCGCGTTTAACAAACTAGGAATCAAGACTCTTGACTCCTTGATATGATATCTCTGATACAAGACGCATATCACACCATACACGATTATGATGCAAGTACGTAGAAATATGTTCCAAATACATCAAGTCATGATTTTCATACACGATTATGGACTTCATATATTATTCGCGTTTATATAACCGTTTGATTCTTAGACAACAAGGACGTTTTTTAAGCAAAGTACAAACATTATAATCGCAACCACATTCGATAACATATATGGATTAACACACCTTCAACAAAAAAGGGAAATTTCATTATGGACCACGAGTTCATACAAAGGATATCTACAAAGATGCTATAGCCTATATACTATTACAATGCCTAAGAGATGAGCTCAACACGTCTTAGCAACGTCCCCCAGCCCTTTAAGCTTCTTCAATGATCAAAATCCCGGAGCGATACGTTGCCCACACACACTAACAGTACCGAGTGGGATCTCTAGATGCTTGTACCAGCCAAGACCACAAAGAATGGCCTTTCCCTTCATGCCCTTCTTCTTGGCAAGCCTCATGGCATGGGCTTCTGTAACATATTGGATTTCACATACACATCAAATCACTATCATATTAGGCGTACAAGATGATTTCTAGAGAGAGAAAGAGTTAGAGGTTTGGGAACTTTAGTGAGAGAAAGAAAAATCTTATTATGAGCTCCAACTCTCTACCTTGGGAGGTAGAGAGTATTTATAGTCTTATAATAAAACGCCACTTGACGCGGTCGTGGATCGTGCATACGATGGGTAAAGACCGTCCGTCCTTCACGGTGTTACTTAACTAAATACTACTTAACATTAAATAACTACGACTACGAAGCTTTCTAACGATTACATATACTTGAGGTGACCGCACTACTTTAACTAATGGATTTTCCAAATCCTAACAATCTCCCCCTAAGGAGGTCACCTCAAACACACATTAAAATTACATAGAATACAAAACAGGATATTACATTGAGATTGTTCTGGATTCTTGTTCATGTTCTTTGTCTCAGGCTCGTAGTCTTTGATTCTTCATTTTGCATGTTTGGATAATGCGAGTGGAGGTCTTTAACCGATCCACGCGTGATAATGAAGTTTTGAGTCGACTTTGAAATCATCACCATATTAAATCTCTTACTCATCCATTGTGGTGTTGGTATTATGTGATGTTGTGACTTTTGGACCGACATGCTCACATTCTCGGATCATGATATATTCTTATCGTAGAGCGGAAGCTTTAGTAGATTCATGATATTGGCGCTAGCGAAGCATGGAGTGAAAATATCAGAGTCATTGATGCACTAATCATGATTTCTTTGAACTGAATGTGTTGAGTGAGCATGCGGCTATGGATTGACCGATCCATTCTATGTCAAACGCCGTCGGTGTTCCCGCATAAAATAGTTAGCAATAAAGTGCACAAGAGTGTCTTTGATCACTTTTGTTGAATTGAGGTACACGCCTACGGTTCCTCGCTTGATCGATAAGTACCGCCTGTGATCGTATAATTCGAAGAATTTCCTGACAGTGGGGTTTCGCGGTTGCTCTAGTGTTCTCAAACTAGAGCGTCTCAAAGAAGACAACACGGGTGAGTGAACCCGTAAATGAGATTCAGCGATTGATGAAAAGAGACTTGAAAAACAATCATGTATTGCTCAATAGAAATTGTTTTTGCAATACAACGAAGGTTTTAATGAAAATCAATTATCAATCATAAACACCTTTTATTTTGAGAAATAGTTACACAATCGATGTGCTAAAGAAAAGAGTTTTTAAGCACAACGACCGGTTTTCAAAGGTATCCGTCAATCCATAACCTAAACGGAGATTGATTCAAAAATTGAATCTCCCCATTTTCTGTTTACGGTTGTCACATGGTTGATCTATTGGATAGATCTCACACCACCCACCGGAGCTTGTTTGATGTTGGCTCTTGAAGGCTTTCAATCTTCATTGTGAATATGTTTGCATATCACTCGGATGTTACCGCATACCACAAGGATAATGCGTAGGACTCATAAGATATAATCTTTCTTTCCACATTGTGTGAAATAAAGAGTCTTCATTGAAAGTGTCCTAAAGAGATTTATATGATGATCTCGTGGCTCTAGACTCAATTGTGCATATTTGGTTCCTATGCCGGAGACTAGGGAGAGGTCTCCTTCTTCAATATCAACAATCTCTAAGAGAAAGTCGATAGATTATGTCGGGTTCCCAGTGAGAATGAAACAAGTCCTTTTAAGAGGAATTTGAGTAGCTTGGGAAGTTGTAGTGCGGTCGTCACATGACGTCCTGTCTTCAATACCGATGTTACCTTGGTAACCACCAGTAGCATATGAATTGAACCCGGTTTTGCCCTAAGGTTGAATAAATGGAGGGCTATTTCTTTTCACCCTTTTTCATTTCAATTTCTTTTCATTCTTCAACCCCTTGATTGCTTACCGAGACTTCATAACTAGAGCCTTGTTGGGTTTATTCGACTAGCTCAGTCCACCGCACTCTTCCCATATCTCACTTTTTTCCTTTTTCATCATACCTAAGGACTTCTACACTATCTAGTGGATTGTCCTGGGTAGATCCCTCCTGCTCTGCGGATCATGGGACCTCAACCTAACCTTATCGTCCTTATATCACCATACATAAAGTAAAGTTGGTCGGTCTATTTGGTATTGTTCATCGGCCATTGGAACCAATTGAAAACCATTTGAAAATCAATCGAGATACTTGTGATATATTATCAAAGCATTTTGTACCTGAATTGTTTTGATATTTTAGAAAAGAGCTCCCCCTCACATGTGCCATGTAAAATTCAGAATTGTTGCACATGGAGGCAATAGGAAGAATTAACTTCTTTGATTACCATTTTCTAAAAGATATCAACATCACTTCCTGATCAAATCAAGTAGATAAAATATTTTGAGGAAGGATGAGGTTTTCAAAATTTTCTCCCCTCAATATGTGCCTCAGGTTTGAAAGAGTTTTGCACATATTAGAAGGAACTCGTGACACTTAGATACAATTCAGTCACGTTTCAATAATTTGAGGTTTAAAATAGATGCTCCCCTCAACATGTGCATGGAAAATTTGAAATCGCTTTGTCACATGTGGGAGGAAAGCTTGCTAAACACTTATGAAACCATTTATCAAATTATCACGCTTTAAATCCAATTTAAATCGCAAATTCTCCCTCGATCACAATTTTCAAATCATTTGAGATTTGTGATCTCTATAGATTTAAATTGATTTTGAAAGCTTTTAAGGAGAATTGTGACTTGATTATGAGAACATTTTAAGCGATAAGGATCGGATTTTGTGACTTTAAACTCCATTGATTAAACATGCATGATTATCTTTTGAAAACAATTGTAAGTCGAACAACCTTTTGATTTAATTGAAATCATTCTCCCCCTCAATCAATGACATAAGTTGTTGATTGAGGATTGAGATTTTTGACAATAAGTCTTTGATTTTCAAAAATAGAGTCTGAGTTATTTCAAAACAATTGAGTTTTCATAAGATAAATATTTTTCGGAGAATCTTTAGAAGGAAGAAATTAAACATTTGTCTTGTTAATGACAAACATTTGTTTTTAGAATCGAGCATTAGGTTTTTGAAACATGAGATAAAGCATGGCTCGTTCTTTCTTTGAAAAGCGTTATATGAAATGACAATAAACCATTTTTTCACTTTCTCAAATATTATATTATATTATATTATTTATTTATATATTTATATATTTATTTTTTAATAATAGATATATTAAAACATTCAACAACATCTAAAGTCCCGTGTAATTCTTTGAATGACAACACAAATAAACCGTAGATATTTTCAATTGAGAAAACATGACAAAAGACAATATTTTTGAATTTTTCAAGATTTTTCAGATTTTTATGGATTTTTTAAAAGTTTTATATTTTTCTATTTGCTTTTTGTTGGTTTTGTAATTTTGTATTTTGCTTTTCGAAAAAATATTTACAAGATATGGATGAAGAAAGACCTTTTACTCCTCGTCCTTCCTCTTGAAGATGTTTGAGTGTTTCCGGTTGAAGACTCTTTAGACCAAGTCATGGGAGGATAAACTCAAAACGTTCTCTAGGAAGAGCTTTGGTGAAGATGTCCGCTAACCGGTATTCGAGCCTCACAAAATAGAGTTCCACCACACGCTTTTCTACTTGCTTCCCCGATGAAATGATGTCAATGTCGATGTGCTTCGCTCTTGAGTGTTGAACGTTGTTGCATGAGAGAGCAATAGCACTTTTATTATCACATCTGAGAGGATTTTGTTGAATTCAAAGCCATAGTTCGATAATTGGGATCTCATCCATAGGATTTGAGCACAACAAGATGACATGGCTATGTATTCAACCTCTGTAGAGGAAATAGAAGTACTCATTTGCTTCTTTGAAGACCAGCTCACAAGCTTATCACCCAAAAAAGCCGGAGCACCTCAGGCGTGACGCATTTCGACGTGTATCTTGACATCCCGCATGATCGATGATAGGTCGTTAGTGACATACCGGTGACCTTCGGGTACCAAAGTCCCATATTGATGGTTCCTTGGAGATACCGAAGACCCGTTTAACCGCTTCAAGGTGCTTTTTGGTAGGCTTAGCCTGATATCTAGCACACATGCAAACAACGAACAAAATGTCTCATCGGTCTGGAGGTACATCGTGGATCCAATCATACTACGATATTTAGTTTGGTCAACCATGATCCCGGAGTGGTCCTCATCCACTTTAATGCGCCAATCATGGGAGTGTCAACAAGGTCACTAGAATCAAATCCAAATTTCTTTAAAATCTCATTTGCATATTTAGATTGATTTATAAAAATGCCTCGGGACTTTGTGAAATTTGTAATCCCAAGAAAAATGACATTTGTCCCATCATTGACATTTGAAATTTGGAACCCATTTCATTTGAAAACGATCACATTATCACGAGGCAAAATAATATCATCAACATATATTTGAACATGAATTAAATGTTTGCCTGACTTCTGGTGAACAATGTAGGATCAAGCTCGCTCCAATCCGTTGATAGAAGAAACTTTGATAGCGTATCATACCATGCCCTTGGAGCTTGCTTTAAGTAAGAGCCTTCTTCAAACGATAGACGAGTAGGATGCTCGGATTCACAAAGCCTTCAGGCTTGGTGACGATACGACTTCTTTAAGATCTCCGTTAAGAAAAGCCGTCTTTACATCCATCCGATAGACTACCATGTTCTTACTTGCAAAGATTAGCCAAAAGATTCGATTGCCTCGATACGAGCAACATGAGCAAATGATTCTTCAAAGTCAATACCATCCTCTTGACGGTATCCTTTTGCAACTAATCGAGCCTTGTTCTTTAAAACATCACCATGCTCATCAAGTTTCACTTTGAAGATCCACTTTAGAGCAATGATCATAGCACAACTGAGCAGTACTAATTCCCATACATCTAGTCGAACAAACTCATGAATTTCTTCTTGCATGGCATTGAACCACATTATCATTCATGGCGGTTTGAACATCTTTTGGTTCGACCTTAGAGAGTACGGAGTTGAAGAAGCACCATAAGGCATCGGTTGCAAGTTGTTTCCGGTGTAGATCGGACGAGAAGGGTTTCCAATGATGTTGTCTAATGGATGATCATGTGTCCACTTTCTCATGTGTTCATGTGGTTGTTGTTGAGGAACCTGACGTAGCTGAGTCGATGTCTCCTGATGAAGATGGTTCTGATGATGATTCAGGAGCAAATATGTTTTCAAATGGAGCATCTTCTGGAGTAGCAAAGGGATTAACTTCATCATTGATGCGGAAACAATTCCATGATGTACATTGATGATTGATGATTTGTTGATGAGACAGAGTGATCGCAGCAGTGTTTCGGCTTAATGATATTGAAACGAAGGGTTGACTTCATTGACTGGGATAGGAGCAGACCTCTCGTTGATGGAATTGACATTTCATTAGCATTTGGCTCATAGTGTTCATCAAACATTGAATCAAACAATTTCTTTAAATCATCTTCTGAAGGAGGTACATAAGGAGTTCTTTGGAGGAGGGATTTGAAACGAGAGTTGAACCGAGGACTACTGATGAAAGTTGAGATGCGGTCCGAACGGTTTGTCGGAGCCATTTGACCGTCACTCATCAAACGTAACGTGAATTGTTTCCATTATACTTCGGGTTCTTTTGTTGTAGATTCGGTATCCTTCTCTGTTTGGTGCATATCCTACAAAACTCCAATGTCCGCTTTAGCTTTAAGTTTGCCTAAGTCTTGGCCCTCATTAGTTGGATAACACAATGCACCAAACACACAAAAGAATGAGAGATTAGGTTTTCTATTGTGGACAAGTTCATATGGAGTTTTTCCATGAGCGGTGTGAATTAGGGATCGATTTTGAGTGTAGCATGCAAAGGGCAATGGCTTCACCCCAGAGAAACATTGGAACCTTTGAGTAAATCAGCATTGTTCTTGCGGCTTCCACAAGAGTTTGATTTCGTCTTTCAACTACACCGCTCTGTTGAGGAGTTCGTGGAACACTTCTTTGATGACTGATTCCAACACTTTCATAAAACTCACTAAGTTGTTTATTAACAAACTCGTTCCATTGTCTGCTCGAACAATTCACGATAGTTTTGTTAAGTCGAACTCATTTGTTTGATAAGTTTGATGATGATATCCGGAGTTTCATCCTTTGTCCTTAAGAACTTAACCCAAGTAATCGAGAGTAATCATCAACCACAACTAACACATATTTCTTCCCAAAGATATTCGGCACTCTCATGGGTCCACATAAATCCATGTGAATTGTATGAAGAACTTCGAACCGAGTTTGTAGGTTTGGGTTTGTGGGCATACTTCTTGCTTTTCCCAATTGGCATCTTTGAACAAAGATGATCCTTTTCATACTTTAGTCTAGGTAAACCTACAACTAAGTCCTTTTCGGAAATCATTGATGGTGCTGAAGTTCAAGTGATTGAGACGACGATGCCATAACCATGACTTTGTTTTGAAGCCTTTGACAACAAGCAAATTGGAGAAGACTTCATCATATCTTCGATAGAGATGGTGTATAGATTTGAACCACGTTTTCCTCTTAAAAGTTCTTTACCATCAAGTTCTCTAACGAAACAAGTATGTTTTCAGAAGGCCACTTCTAGATCGAGAATCCGAATTGACCAACAGAGAACAAGTTATGACCAAGACCTTCTACGTAATATACCATGGAGATAACACTATCACCAACAACATAATCTCCATAACCCATAATTGCACAAATGATCGTTCGAATCTAACTGTCCCAATGAATTTACTCACGAAGTTCATGAGCCGCGACCGGTCTCGATCATATGCTTGGAACGGCTTGAGTCCAGTACCACGAACGATTTGAACGATCTGCAGTTGAACACAGACAAGAATGGATAAGCGGATAATTGGGATCCCCATGCAAGAATGGGTTCCACTTGTTTAGTAACATTGATTGGAACACCCACATCGAAGCTAGAAACAATGGACTAATTAGAAATAGATGCAGTGCTAGTGTCAGTATTTGACCTATTCAAAGTATGTTCACTTCTTAAGGGAATAGTTCTACCGGTAGGCATCCATTTTCTAGTGGGCATTGATTTAGCAACTTTAGGGCAAAGCTCATTAATCTTATGGCCAAAAGGTATCAATTGATAACCTATATTACTAAATTTCCTCCGTGGGTTTCCACTTGTTTTCTAACTTTCTTTTCGCCTTTGCCTTTTAGCCTTCTTAGCTTGAATTTTAACATTAACAATTTTATCGGGCATTTGACACATTAGACAAAACATTCACACCACATTCATGATTAGTAATGCAAATCAGCACATCATTACATGGTTTGCAAATAGTAGCGAATTGAATTAATTACGACGCTTATGCTAATACTAGAATCAACACGATTCGTTTTATTCAAATCAAACTTAATATTCCTAGGGTGATCTTCTACTTTCTTCCAATGCACATTCTTAGCTTGCAAGGTCCTATCTTGCTTGGTATTGCACCGGAGGCTTTGACCCGCTTGCTTTAATGTCACTTGATTACTCCTATAAAGGGAATTATAGGAACATTAGTTGGTTGATCTACTTTTGCATTCCTGAACTAGACGCAGGATCTGAACTACTTGAAGGCACATTAGTGTTCACTTTCTTAAAACAGGGCATAGAATGGTTTGTATGCTTGGCACTAGGCATAGAACAAGGCATCACGCTTTACCTTTAAGCACCTAAGGATTTAGGACATGTTGCAATTAAACATTCTAGCGCTCTTGAGATCGTTTGGCCTGAATGCAAGCAAACCTAATTACTCTATCAAGAGGTTTATTAATGAAATCCTCTTCCACAATCTCACGGAGACATTCTAGACTATCCTTAAGGTGAGCACAATAGTTATGAAACACGGGTTCATTATTCCTAAGATGAGGAGGAATGTATTTAATCACCAATATATATTTGTGTCGAGGATGACTTTGATGCAACATTCTCATTAAAACAAGTGGCGTTTCCTTTTTCTGACTCCTCAGATTCTCAATTTCTTTTTGTAAAGACGTTATTTTTTAGTTGTTTTTGTCACGAGTGACTTTCATTGAATCATATAACTCTTTAAAGTGTCGTTTAACTTTTCATTTTCTTCTAGAGAACTCTCGTTTTCTTTTTGTAAAGCATTAACTAAGTTTTGAAGAAGAAAAGTTTGAGAATACTGAGAATCTAAAGGAGGAGGCATTTGGGAGCCATTCACATTGTTCTTTTCACCCTTTAATTGAGAGATTTGGGCTTTCAACTTTCTGATCGTGTTACAATGAGCTCGAATCTGTTCATCACGTTTGCTAATTTCAAAAGCTGCATCAAATTCTGGAGCATCCAAGGATGTCTTGATATTTGAGGTTTTAACATTTTCTTTAAGATGTTGATATTTTAATTGCAAAGCAAGAATGCTTCAACTTCAGTTTAGAAAGATGTTTTACCAAGTTATCATGATCATCTTGTTTAACCTTATCATGCAGTTTAGAGTTAGTTTTTTCAAGCTCAATGACACGATCATGGGAGACTTTCAGAGCAAAGATAATTCATGAAATTGAGAAGCATTAATGGAACAATTCGTAGCATTGTAAAACACATCTTGAGTAATACATTCGTAAATAAGATTCTCATTCAAGGTATGCAAGTTTTCCTCTCAATCTCATTATATTTTAATTCTCGCTCATAGTCACTAACCTCAACAATCATTGCATCAAATTCCTTTTCCATTTGTTTAATATCTAAATCCATCCCATTTTTAAGACTCTCAAATTGACCTTTTAATTGTTTAAAGAAAGGCATGACCTCGGTTAAATAGCATTCTTTAGTTTGCTCAAAACCCCTTTCCCCTTGATTATCCGGTGGGTGTGATCCTTTTTCTTGCAAGTTTTCTCAAAATCAACAAATAATTGAAAAATAACATATTGACTGATTAAGGTCTTGCTTTTAGTGGCAATTGTTCTAGGAACTAAATGCATTGGTGTGTTTAGGAGGATACACTTGCTTGAGGCAATTTCCTACAAGGGGATTCTTTTCAACAAGGTTTTCGCTTTTGCATATCCACGAACACTTGTTAGGGGTTAATAGAGTCTGAGGCTTAAACTTGTTTAAGGAAATCCAATTTTCCTTAGTGTAATCATGGGGTTTTATCGTTATCTTATTCATTTTACACTCGGGATCTTCTAGCTTCTTATTCATTTTCTCCCTAGTGACTTCATCTGATTTCTTATCTTCCTCGGTACACTCAGCGCAACTAGGTTTCTGCCTAGGCTTAAGGATTTCATTACCATCATAAAGTACCTTATTAGCTCTAGCCTTTTTTAATGACCTCTGGATTTGGTTCCTCAACAAGGGGAATGCTATGCTTCTCGCTTAAGACTCTATGCTTAGTGATCAATGTGAGCGTCTAGAATGGTATTCCCTTATGCATACAACTTATTTTCAATATTGTTTTTCAAAGTTTTTAGATTGGAAAAATCATTCAAAAGTTTTGATTCCTTAGCATTGAATTCTTGCTTAAGCATTTTAACATTTTCTTGAAGTTCTTGTTTTTGCTTAGCAGTTTTAGAAAGCTTTTCTTGTAAGGAGTTTAACTCTTGTTTTAATACTTCTTCTCTAAAATTACTTTTTCTAATAATTGTAAGCATTTGGTCATCCATTTCCTGCTCACGGGTGGTTAACTCAAACTTAGCACGTTGTTCATAAATAGCAACTTGTTCTTTATAGGCATTTAAGTTCGAGATATGAATCATCGAGGGGCACATGGTGTGTATTCATCAAAAAACATAGTCATCATTGACTGCGGAAGATGCATTACTTGGTACAACCTCACTTTCACTTTGCTTCACATATTGATCATATGGGACAATATTGCTATTACCCTCATCATCAATATCTGATTCATAAGTTTCAAGATTTTGTACTTTATTATGCATCTTTTGCCCATCAACATCATCATATAGTTTTAATACCTCTGAAATGATTTTGTCTTTGGATGGACCAGCTTGTTGTGGTGAGGGGACCTTTGGAGAGACCATTGGAGAAATGCTAGCCATGAAGATTGTTTGTGCGAGGTAGGTTCATCATCGACGCATTCGAGTCGTATGCATCACGTCGACTTGAAAGGCATTTGATGATTATGACCTATTTCCTGAATTGGCGCTCATCCACATCGCATCATATGTCTTGGCATTGCCCTCAGCGAGAAACAACAACTCCTCTTCATCCAAAGTTGCTCTATTGTCCTGAGCTTGCACAAGCAACATCTTATCTCAAGTATTCTTCATTCGTGGATGTTTTGGAGATGTGCGGTTCCTAGCAATATGTCCTCACCACCACGGTTGTAGCATTTGATCGGCTTTGCTTGTCCTTGATTCCCATTCCTTCCCCTATTATGATTTACCACATATCCTCTACCAACTCCTCCTCTTCCCTTTCATATCGCCTTTCTTGAATAGGTTGCACCATAACCTTCCCATCTTTGACAATTGCTTGATTGTGTGGATTGGATGCTCTTACGAGGTTATTGTTGGTGTGTGGAAGAGAGTTCATGTTTTGATTGACCATGAGAGATAGTTGATTGATGAAGTTTTCCATGAATGTGTTTGGGTCTGGAGGCTTATATCTTTGGATCGGGGATGAGTTTGTAATAACCATTACCCATGGGTATGACTTGAGAAGCTTTGGTAGTAATACCAACATTTGTGTAAAAAGTCAGTTGAGTCATTTGAGAAACTTGTTTCTCCCTGGTTGGTTTTGAACTATTCTAGAATCCTTTTCTCAAACATAGCATGTCTCTCATTATAAAGAAGAAAGGCATACTGATTGCTCATAGTTTGTGTCCTTCAAGCCTTTGGTTAGCTTCACAGAGGTGACAAATTTGTGCCATTAGGGATTCATGTTGTTCACAAACTTTGAGTTCAGATGAATGTTTGGCATGGTCATTTTGATGTTCCTCATATCATTCGCAAGCTTATGGAATCTCACGTAGTACTCATAGACACTCTCATCTGGTTTCATCTTGAAGTGCTCAAACTTCATCTATAGATTGTGATTCTCTGTCTTCCTTGGTTAATTCAAAACCTGGGAGAAGCATCTTGACATTATCCCAAACTTGCCTTGGCTTAGGTGTTGTGATTGATGAGCTTGTAGATGTCTTTTGGAAGACCCTAGTATGATGTTTGAGGCCACGATATCGGCATCGAATCTCTTTTTCTCCTTATCACTGAGCTCATCTTACGTCTTTGGTCTGTCCAATCCAAAGATCATTGGTTCCATCTGCAGCGATATCAATTATGTCTCTTGTAGTCTCAATCTGATAAGGTCCTTCATCAATGGATTTGAGAATGTTGACCCCATTTTCCTTTCCAAGACAATACAATCGATTCGTTGAGCCCAAGAGTCGTAGTCGATTCATCAAGCATGGGTGGACGAGTATCTGAACCATTGCTTGAACATCCTCGGCAACAATGGAGATGATTGTAGGTACGTTGGTAGACATGTTAACAGATTACACGGGATTTTATAACTCTATGATTAAACGGAAATAAATTCTTTCACGGGATTTTACTAAATCAAGAGAAAATCGTATTACAAACAGAAATCAACCAAGTCGCTAAGAGTTATTGAACCAAGTCAGGACACAAGTCGCTAAGCACCAAGTCGCTACACAGTCAAGTTGCTAAAGAGCAACTCGCTAAGGTCCAAGTCGCTAACACCAAGTCGCTAAGAATTATGACAACAAATCGCTAAGCACCAAGTCGCTAGACACGGTTAAGTTGCTAAAGAACAACTCGCTAAGATCCAAGTCGCTAGTGTCAAGTAAGCTAAGTTACACTACAACTGCTAACAATTTCTCAAGCAAATCGCTAACCTCACAAGTCGCTAGCAGAGTGGAGAATCCATCGACTTGTACTATTTGTCGGCTTGTCTCAATAAACAAGTCGCTAGGCTCAAGTCGCTAACAACTAACAACAACTTCGCTAACTTTTACTGAAGCAAGTTGCTACGATGAAAAACACAACGAGAACCAAGTCGCTAGCAAGAAAAACTTCAAAACACACTTTTCAATCCAAAACACGCTCAACCACAATGATTCAAGCTTTCCTAATCAAAACCCAAGCACTTACAATGATTCTAAACATAAAAGTACACCCAAAATTCAAACTTTAACACAGAAATGATCCAAATGATGCAAAAACCACTAAACTTTTTCAAACTCAAAAACCATCTAAAACCACTAGAAATCCAAGAATATGTAAGAGAGATGATCAAACCATGGCTCTTGATACCAATTGTTAGATATTAGATTTCATAAACACACTAAACCAAAGATCAAAGAGGCGTATAAGATGAGGATTTAGAGAGAGAAAGAGTTAGAGGTTTGGGAACTTAGTGAGAGAAAATGAAAGTATTATTATGAGCTCCAACTCTCTACCTTGGGAGGTAGAGAGTATTTATAGTTCTTACATAAATCGCCACCTACGGGCTGTGGATCAGGCATACAGTGGGTAAAGACACGTTCGTCATCCACGGTGTTACTAAACTAAACACTACTAAACATTAAATAATCTACGACTACGAGCTTTCTAACGTTTACATATACTTGAGGTGACCGACTCTTTAATGACCGGATTTACTAAATCCTAACAAAACAATTAAGGAATCATAACTAGGCCAACACCAAGAGGTGCTTAGCCGCTCATATTAACCATACAAATCAATTCAATGTTTAATGTTACGAAATACATGAATCGAAAGTAAAGAAAAGATAAAAAGCTAATGCTTATCGTAGGGGAGTGATTTCTCCCTTATGCTCCTCTAGATCTGCCTTTGACTTCTTCTCACGTTCTCTGATTGTTGTGTGTGAAATGGGATGCTTTGAAATGCTGAAAATTATGGGGTATTTATAGGCGAGATCTGTTACGGTAACTATTAAAAGAGTTACGCCGTAATCATATAATTCTTCGTAAATTGCACTAATAATGCTGGTTAGCTGACGACCCTCGGAAGGAGTTACTCCGATATCTTTAATAAATTTTGGTTACCAGGTAGTTGTAGCATGAGTTACGGCATAATTATCAGCGGCGCGGAACCTCATTTGACCTAATATGGTTACGTCATAATCTTTTGGGAGAGTAAGTAATCTTCTGATAAGTTGGTTTTGAGCCACGCTTTAGTTATGTAATGTGAGAGAGGAATTACGCCTTAACTTCTTCAAAGTGAGCATACTATGATAAATCTTCAATAAACTCTCTAATTCCGCGTCTCTTTAGCTTAAATGCTTGTAATTTACCTTAAAGTAAAATATAATGGAAAACAAGTGTAAATCCATATAAATGATATAAATTACAAGCATTATCGGGGGAAATTGACACTTAATATTCAGGATAATTTGATGTTATCACGTAGGAAGTACAAAATTTACCAAAACTGATTTTTATGCCCAAAAACGTTTTGTAAACCTGATTTTATTGATGAAATAGTTTCAAAATCACCAAAATAACACAAAAGTATGAAACTTGATGATCCAAACAACTTTTCCCTTACGCGTATGATAGTACACACGAAACAAACCAAGCTTAAAAACTAATCTACACACGTAAAGTTTGAAACTTTTTGCAAAAAATTTAAACTTTAACACTAAATAAACCTTAAACCACAAGAATCTTGAGTTTACAAGTGTACAAATCAAAGCTTTTAAGCGTATGAAAAGTGTAGACGCAAAACCCACGCGTATAGTACAAAAATTCAAAAACAAAAGTGTTTCACCCAACTAGATGGCGATTGATACCAACATTTAGGTCACCATAATATAACACAAGAATCAATATGTAAGAAATAGGAAAGAAAGTGATTGGATGAACACTAAACACACACGCATGATACTAGAGAAATGTTACGCGTAGGTGTATTATGCAAAGTGAACAACTAACCTTCAAGTGAAGGTTTACAAGAGTATTTATAGGGGAAGGGAGCTAGGGCAACATGTCTAGTCCCTTCCTCTCTTATTGGGCTTTGGCATAGGCTCATGGGCTTTCTACATGAGCCTAGCCTTTAATAACTAACATATAAGCCTAGTTTAAGCAACCTATTACATATTAAATACTAACACTTGAAATACAAGTTAAGAGTGATTCCAACAGTGTAAGGGTGTAACGAAACAATATGTTGGGTGAACAAAATGAAAGGAATGGCTCAGATGGGTGTATCTAGGGGTATCTTGCACTAAAGGTGAGTGCAACAAAGGGTTTAACAGGGGGTCGAGAAGTCGAGGTGACTAATTGATAGACACACAATGATAGGCTATTTGGGTGACAATCCTATAATACTGCCTTCTTAAACTGAAAAGTCCAAATACGCCGAGCTAACTCAACATACCTCGTCTATGGTCTCGAAATGATGTAAAGGCTAAGTTCTAAAGTTTACAAGCTACCGGTACACTCATAATTTGGTGGATTTGGGGTAAAAATTTGGAAACGGATAAGGCTAATCTCACCAAACAATATCAAGGGTTATAATGTGCTCGACTAAGGTCTAATCTAGTTAGGTTAAGAAAAACATGTCAAAATTTTAAAAATGTCATAGTTTTTCAAAATAAACTAGAAAAGAGTGAAAATAAAGTTCAATAGACAATTGAACTCCGTCCCCCACTTGAATAGTACAAAGTCCCTTTTGTACTAAGCATTAAATAAAGGTGAAGAGAAAAGTAGAATTAGGCGAGAACTTCAAAATTTGCTCCAAAAAGAAAGAAGGCTCACGAAAGGAATCGTGCCTTCGCATAAGCATCCACGAGCAAACTTCAATCCCTGAAATCACACTACCGACATGCATAATGTTGGGTTTTTGGTTCCTTGAATCATGAATTACTTTAAGTACTGGAACCATGGACATGTTTGATATAACCACGGACAGAAGAATGTAACCGCTGATGAAGACAACCACGGCTAGTAGTAGTGTGTAACCACGGACAATATATTGTAACCACTGCTAGTGTCTTGTATAGTCGGTTTAGTTTATTGTATTAGATAAATATGGAAAAGATATTTATCTTGTAAGTTACGTATTGTATTATGTAAAGGACTCCTTAGTCTATAAAAGGAGGTCCTAGGTTAGATTAGATATACGTAAGTTTTATATCTAAGGTCGATACACTTCAAGGTTGCAAAACCCTAATACTGTAAGAGTATTCGTATTAATAAATAATATTGAGGTGTTGAATGTTAACTGTTCTTCTTCTTAAGATTAAGTGTTAAATTCGGCGTAATACTTAATAAGCTTTTATTCTAAGTCAGTTTCTATATTAGATCGTTTGCTCAACTGGGATCAACAAGTGGTATCGGAGCTTGTGATCTAGAAACTGTAATCAAGAAGAGGTCAAGTTAAGTTTTGTTCAAGGAAGATAAGATGTCCGACGAAACACACATGGTTAGTGCTTGCTTCAAAGGTGCCCATGCTCAAGCATGGTGAAGTACCAAATCGGAGAATGCGAATAAGGTAATATATTCGCATGATTGATTATGCTCTCTGGGATGTTGTGGAAAAAGGTGATACTCTTCCTAGGAAGGGTGATGATGGCAAAGAAATAACCATTGTTAGTGAGATTGATAAGGCTAAGAGAAAGATGGAGATAAAAGCTCATAGTATTCTCTATATGGGAATACCTAATGAATATGCTTTGGATTTTGAACAATATGAGTCTGCTAAAGAGTTACTTGATGCTCTTGAGACAAGGTTTGCTGGTAATGAAGCTACAAAGAAATCAAGGAAGAATATGCTCAAGCATTAACTTGAGAAGTTCACTGCTCTTAGTGGAGAAAAACTTGATGGCACTTACAACAGGATTCAAAACTTATCGATCACCAATTGAAGTCAAGTGGACTATAATGTTATTCAAGAAGATATAAATTTGAAGTTCATTAGAAGTTTATCTCCGAATGGGCTATTCATACGATTGTGTGGAGAAATAAGGTGGACTTTGATAAGATGACTCTAGACAATCTCTATAACAACTTGAAAGTCTATGAGTCCGAAAATAACTTTGCTGGTGCATCTTCGCTAATCAACATTGCTTTTGTTTCAACTAATCACAAAAGTTCATGATGTATCCATCGCGCCTATGGAATAACCACGGCTATTGCAAACAATACCACGGTTAGTGATAATGTCAGTGATGGTGCAATTTGTGCTTTTCTGTCTGATTTAACCACCAGTGTTGATGTATTGAATCAAGATCTAGATCAAATTGATCCTGATGATCTTGATGAGATTAATCTTCAATGGCAAATGGCAATGTTGACTCTCCAAGCAAGGAAATTTCTGAAGAATACTGGAAGATATGTTAAGTATGATGCTAAAAGAAGAGCTGGGTTCGACAAAAGCAAGATGGAGTGCTTTAACTATAAGAAGAAGGGTCATTTTGCAAGGGAACGTCGAGCTCCTAAGAGGATTGAAGGTGTTAAGAAGACCAATGAAGAGTCTCCGCCCTTCTTCACATTGGTGGCTCAAGATGGTCTTGGTGATTATGACTAGAGTGATGAAATTGAAGAAGGACCAAATGCAGCTTTTCTTGCTAGTGAAGCTTCAAAAGAGCATAACTTTGCTCTTATGGCTTATGCTTCATCTTCTGGTTCGATTCGAGGTATCTAATGAGTCTACTTGTTCTTTTAAGTCATGTCAAGATAACTTAGAATCTCAAAAACTATCAGCGAGAGAGTTTAAGAAAGAAGTAGAAAGATTGTCTATGGACAACCTAGGTTATAGAGTTGGTCTAGAAAGTGTGGAAGAGAGGCTTAATTATTGTATCAAATGTGAGTTTGAGTATGTTGATAAAATTAATATACTAGGTGGAGAAATTGATCTTAAGGATAGGAAGATTAAGATGCTTAAAGAGAAACTAGAACAAGCTGAGAGTGTAAAAGTAGAAGCCCTAAAAGAAAAAGAAAAACATGTTGTTAGGGTTGCTAAAACACAATATGCTTCGGATCTAGTAAATAAACCAATAGGTCCAAAATTGTTCAAGGATGGAACTGGCCTAGGTTACAATGATATGCCACCACCTACCCTTATGCAACATGCACCACCTCCAAAAGAGCTCTCATTTAGCAGTGAATTTAGTTTCAACAAACCTGTAGATGAGACTAAAAAGAATGACTCACCTAAGATAGGTTCGATAAGTCATCGATGCTCCCATCATTGAAGATTGGGAATCAAATTAGAGGAAGATAGTAAAGTATCAACAAAACCTGAAAAGTTAGAACCTCTTAAGAAAGTTGATACTAGACAAGCCAACCTTGTACCTAGATTTGGAGCTCAAATTACTAAGAAAGTTGTAGAGTACAAGGAAGTACCTAGGGAACAGATGAAAAGATATATACCTAGGGGCAATCAGAGAAACTTTAATGGCCTAATATCTAATAGGTTAGGTAATGAGTTTCAATGTGTCAAGAAAGCTTGTTATAATTGTGGTAGTTTTGAGCACTTAGAGAGAAATTGTTATAAAAACAGACCACAAGTTTGGAATCATTGGAGGAGGGTAAATCACCAAAACTTTTCAAAGAAAACAAACCCTCATCCTAACAAAAACATGATTCCTAGAGCAGTGTTAATGAGGAATGGGAATACAAAATCAATTGTCATTGCTTCTCCAAAATGGGTTCCAACCACTGCTAAGCAAAGTGTAAACACGGCTAAGCAAAATCAAACCACTGATAAGCCAAAAATCACCACAGAGAACAAAGAAGTTTTAAAAATTCCAAAGGTGATAACGATACGATGGTTGGAAATCATTGTTATGTTGTTAAGGCCTCAGCTAGTTGGCAATGGAAACCTAAGACCAAGGTTTTACATCATGTCAACTGTGCATCAATGGACCTAAACAAATTTGATTATATTGATGCACAAGCGGACCCAAGTCATATTGGCTTGGGTCCACAAAAGGAACTAACTTGTTTAATTTCATGTGCGGGGCAATCTACAAGATGAGCTAAAAGACAAAGGAGTTTTGATAGTGGTTGCTCTGGGCACATGACTTGGGATGGAAGCAACCTGGAAGATTTTGAAGCTTTTGATGGAGGATATGTGGCTTTTGGCAATGATCCAAAGGGAGGAAAGATACTTGGAAGAGGCACAATCAGAACAGGGAATTTAGACTTTGAAAAAGTCTACTTGGTACAGGGACTTAAGTACAATCTATTCAGTGTTTCTCAAATGTGTGATAAGAAAAACTGGATACTTTTTGGTGAAATTGAGTGTATGGTGTTGTCTCCGAGTTTAAGATGCCCGATGAGAAGTTTATACAGCTTAGGGTACCTAGGAAGGAAAATATATACTGTTTTGATCTTAAAGATGTAATTCCTAATAGGTCCTTAACTTGTTTGTTTGCTAAAGCATCTGTGGATGAGTCTAAGTTATGGCATAGAAGATTAGGTCATCTCAATTTCAAAACAATCAATAAACTGGTAAAAGGCAACTTAGTGAGAGGGTTACCTTCTAAGGTTTTTGAGTGTAAGGAACTGTGTGTGGCCTGTCAAAAAGGAAAACAACATAGAGCTTCTTGTAAGACCAAAACTGTCAACACCATTACACAACCATCGCTTTATGCTTCATATGGACTTATTTGGACCTACCTTTGTCAAGAGTTTGAACCATAAGCATTATTGCCTAGTTATCACTGATGATTATAGTAGATTTTCTTGGGTTTACTTTTTGAATGCTAAGAGTGAAACTAGTGAAGTTCTCAAGAGTTTCATTACTAAGATAGAAAATCTAGTAAATCATAAAGTAAAGATAATCGATGTGATAATGGAACCGAGTTTAAGAATCGTGATGAATCAGTTTTATGTAGATAAAGGTATAGAAAGACAGTTTAGTGTTGCTAGAACACCACAACAAAATGGTGTAGCCGAAAGGAAAAATAGAACACTAATTGAGGCGCTAGGACTATGTTGTCGAGTCTAAGTTACCAACTACCTTTTGGGAAGTGAGGCCTAACTGCATGTTATGTGCAAAACAGAAGTAAGGTAGTGAATCCTCATAACAAGACCCCCTATGAGTTGTTACATGATAGGAAGCCAATGATTGCATTCCTAAAACCTTTTGGGTGTCCTGTTACTATCTTGAATACCATAGACTACCTAGGCAAGTTTCAAGAAAAAGTTGATGATGGATACTTTTTAGGCTATTCTACTAATAGTAAAGCCTTTAGAGTATACAATAGGAGGACTAAAATTGTTGAAGAGAACTTACATGTTCAATTTAGTGAATAGACTCCTTGTGTTGAGACCAAAGGACCAGACTGGCTGTTTAACATTGATATGCTAACCAAATCTATGAATTATGAGCCTATCATTGCGGGAACTTCCACTAATGTTGATGCAGTACTCAAAAGAATTCTGTGCGAGCAATTTCTAAGGAAGCTGATTCTCCTCAAGAGTTCTATTTGTTTGAAAAGTGGAAAGCTAGTTCTATCTCACCCATCATTGATAAGCAAGGTCCCACTGATGATGATGTCTTGAATACTGGAGGCAATGTTGCTCATCATCAAGATAAGGATGAGTTGTTGCGGATAACTCGTGTTGGTAGAAGAAATTGAAAAGAAGAAAAAGTAGTCTGCAAGCACGGATAAGCCAAAAATAAGCACGGATAGAGTTAATACAACCACTGCTAAGCCAACAACTTCTACCACTGTCATTACAAGTGAAATCCCGGCCGTAAGTACTGATAGTAGTACTTTCTTTGGACCACATGCAAAGCCATTACATGGTGAAGAGGAGTATCCACATGATCTGATATGCCTTCTTTGATTGAAATTGATACTCCTCTTTGATGATGAAGACATGGATGATTTCTTCAATACTGATTTAACTAATTTGGAACATGTCATTCATGAAAGTCCTGTTACCTCAACAAGAATACACAAGATTCATCCCAAGGAACAAATACTTGGAAACTTGAATACTCCAGTTCAAACAAGAAGCAAAGTTAAGAACATCGAACCCTTTCCGAACATGGGTTCTTTGCAAGATCACTTCACAAAAGAAACAGTCATAAAGATCTACAAAATTGCTTGTTTGCTTGTTTTCTGTCTCAAAAGGAGCCTAAGAGAGTTGAAGAAGCATTATCTGAAGAAGGATGGGTAGAATCAATGCAAGAGGAGCTTCTTCAGTTCAAACTTCAAGAGGTTTGGACATTGGTTGATCTTCCAAATGGTAAAAGGGCAATTGGGACAAAATGGGTGTTCAGAAACAAAAGAGATGAAAGAGGTATTGTTGTGAGAAACAAGTCAAGGTTGGTTGCTCAAGGATACACACAAACCGAAGGCTTGGATTATGATGAAGTGTTTGCTCCAGTTGCAAGAATTGAGGCTATTAGATTGTTTTTAGCTTATGCTTCATTCAAAAACTTTGTTGTGTATCAGATGGATGTTAAAAGTGCATTTTTGTATGGCATAATTGATGAGGAGGTTTATGTTTGTCAACCTCCTAGTTTTGAAGATCCCGATCATCCCGACAAGGTCTACTGGGTGAGGAAGGCTATGTATGGTTTGCATCAAGCTCCTAGGGCATGGTATGAGTGCTCCCTTTATTGATGGACAATGAGTTTAAAGAGGGTCGATAGATAAAACTTTGTTTATTAGGGAGCACAAAGATGATATTTTATTGGTTCAGATTTATGTAGATGACATCATCTTTGGCTCAACCAATAAAGAGCTATGCAAAGATTTTGAGAAGCTTATGCATGATAAGTTTCAGATGAGTTCTATGGGAGAACTCACTTTCTTGGGCTACTGAGTTCAACAAAGGACTGATGTTATCTTCATTAGTCAAGACAAGTATGTAGCAGATGTTTTGAAGAAGTTTGGGTTTAAGGATGTGAAGAGTGCTAGTACACCAATGGAGACTCATAAACCATTGCTACCTCGATGATGGAAGTACGAGTTGATCGAAGTTGTACAGGTCCATGATTGGATCTTTGATGTATCTCAATGCATCTAGGCCGATATTATGTTCTCGATATGTGTGTGCAAGATTCCAAGTCACACCCAATACCTCATACATGAATGCTGTAAAGAGGATCTTTAGGTATCTTAAAGGTCATCCTAAATTGGGCCTTTAGTACTCAAAGGATTCTCCTTTTGATTTGGTGGCCTACACAGATAGTGACTATGCTGGTGCTAGTTTGGATATGAAGTCTACAACCGGAGGATGTCGGTTTTGGGAAGCGACTTATTTCATGGCAATGTAAAAGCAAACTATTGTGGCAAATTCTACAACGAAGGTGAATATGTGGCTGCAAGCTAGTTGTTTGTGGTCAAGTTCTTTAGATTCAGAATCAATTGTTGGATTTTGGGTACAATTTTATGCATACTAAGATTTACATTGATAATAACAATACAATATGCATCATTAAAAATCCTGTTTTACATTCTAGAACTAAACATATTGAGATAAGACATCATTTTATTAGAGATTGTAATGAGAAAAGGTTGATTCAAATGGTAAAATCCATACTGATTTCAATGTTGCTGATCTTCTCACCAAAGCTTTTGATGTGGGAGGTTTCAGTACCTTGTTGTTAGTATTGGAATGATTAATCTCTAAATTCTCAAATTGTTTTGTACTAGTTTGTATAAGTATTGGATTGTTATTATGTAATCTTAGTTTTGCTATTCTTGTTTCTAACCATTGATAGTTTGGTTCTAACCACTGATAGTTTGGTTCAAACCACTGCTTGTTGTTCTGTTTTTCCACTAACCATTTTGCAGATACAAGAAAGATCATTATGGAACTTAAAGAAGTACTGAAGTTTATTGTTCATTCATTCAACAAAATTTTACGACTACGACACAATTCAACTTCAAGTACAAATTAAAAGACTACTTCTATACATGATTTCCTACTACTATCCTTGCTCACATAGTTCCTTCCAGATTCTTGGATATGCATTTGTGATATGCATGACCGGTACGACGAAGATGCTAAGGATCAAAATAGGAAGGATGGATTGATGAAAACGAAGATGATGACGATGACCATAGTAGATGAAGCACAAAGGACATAGTCATATCATACTTGCATCTGCTGGTTTCACCAAAAGCATCATTCCATTTTCCTTTTTCCCTTCCCCCTTACGATATGTGAAGAAGCACCACAACTCAGGTGGAAGACCAAGAACCACCTCTCTGTTGTTTGGGAGTGGTGGGTTTCTTGCTTGTGGTCTTGTTTGGGGTTGGGATGATGAAGGTTGGGGGTTTGAAGTTCTCTTCTTTGAGAAGTCATCGAGTCCTCGATGCCTCACTTGGATTCAACACACTATCATCTTCAGATGATGGAAGAAATGGGGATTTTCTTGGTCTTGGTTCTTGTGGAGGAAGGTAAAACTGCCATGGGTTAGTATCTTCACTTGCTGATGATGAGGATGAGGAGGATGTTAGATCAACAACCTCCGGTTTATTCCAACTAGGGTTCCACATGGTGATTGAGGTTGATTGTGGATTTTGGAGAAATTAGGGTTTGATGTTAATTGGTGTGTGCGTTATGTGAGATTTGGGTTTCTTTATATAAGCAATGTTATGGGTTATGGAAGTAAATGAGGGGCAAGTTAAATGTGGTTGAGGAGTTAATGAGATTCTTGGGCGTTGGACTAATATTAATCCAAAAAGTTGACCATATTGACTTACTTCGCTCTAACGGATAGGTCATTTGGATCCCGATGGCTTTTCTAACCACTAATAACAATAACCTTCTTCTATGTGTTTGTTTTGTGTTTTTGTCTTGCAGGTGTGAAGGATTTGTGTACATAGGAGCTGGTGTGTTAGCTGCTTGTGTTTGTTTTAAAAAAATAAAATAAAAAATAAAATAAAATAAATAAATAAATAAATAAATTTTGTGTAATCCTTCATATTTTTGTGAGATCTCTTTACTAATGACACAGATTTGCTTGCTATAACTTTTGGAAGTTTGGTTGAAGTGCTACTATGTATCCACGGATGGTTTGTTTCTAAACGCAGATAGTCGTTTCACCGCGGATAGCATTTTGATTAGTGGTGGATACTACAGGGGCTGCTTGGTAACTTTTGCAAAAGTATATTATTTCCCCCAAATCACGGATGGATCATTTATTTGATCTTCAAAACACTTCAATTGGCGCTCACTCCTAACCCTAATCACTTATCTTTGCATAATTCACAAATCCCATATCATAACCATCATTCATCACAATGGCTGAAAAGTATTCCACTACACATAACCTTGTTGCTATTCTCACCAAGAATGATCGATCTGAAGGGTTTCATCAAATGATTGATTTCCTTGTTCACGGTTCTATTCACTATGCCTTAACTGTTACACCAACCATTTTTAAAGCCTACATACATCAGTTCTAGAGGAATGCTAAGCTTGAAAAGGTTGATGGAGTCTAAAGTGTTTAGCAATCTGTGGATGACCATGCTATTTCATAATGAGGAGCTCATCGAGGGATGTTTTAAAAGTTTGATGATGTCGATGGTGTTGATAATCTTTCGATGTTGAGATTGTTCTTTGGTTTGGAAAGGTTAGGTTATACACAGAGGTGATAAGGTACAATATTTTAAGAGTTTGTTTTCCAAACAATGGAAGTTTCTTATTCATACCTTATTGATGTGTATGAGTAATAAGACCACAGGGTTTAATGACTTTCCTTCCAAAATTGCTATTGCTATTATTTGTTTGTCTGATGGAAGAAAGTTCAATTGGTCTAAGATGATATATGAGGGGCTAGTACAAAACATTAGGAAGAAGGGTAAATACTATTTATATCCTAGGTTTGTTCAACTGATTGTGGAAAGTCAAATAGAGGAGCCTGTTGAGCATACTCAGGAGTATGAAGTACATCATATGCTTCCTAAAGTTTTTGCACATATGAGGAATCAACCACAAAATGTACAAATTATAGATGTTCCTTTATTTCCTCATATGCTTACTTTGCCTCTTGATCTTGAGTTTGATGAGGATTAGATCTCAACCTATAGTCACTGCACCAACCGAAACCATTGTTGCATCTCAACACCCGATAGTACACACTGTATTTGATAGTGTATCTCAACCCACTTCTAGTCAACCTCAAACCCCTGATACACCTATTGTTTTCACTAGGATATCAAGGGCGAGCTACCTCGGGCTAGTGCTAGTGGTGTTGCTAATGAGGCTCACAGTGGTGAAGGTGACATGATTGGAAGGGCTTCCACTCTTGATTCATGCTTTGATCTGGTCGGGATAGTGGAAACATTAATAAGACCCAACCTTTGGCAACTACTAATGTGGAGAGTTCCTTGGAACTTAACACAGGTGGAGGAATCCCTAGCCACTTGGCTAATACAGGTGCATAGTTGTTGGGCTCGGTCGATGCTATGTTTACTATATCCAAGGATTCACCTCTGGAGCATTTAACACATCGAAGTGATGAGGATCATTTGGAACCTGACCATGAATTGACGGATTCTGAGTTTGTACATGATGACCTTTCAAATGAACCACCTCTCGGACCAGTTCACACAGGTCGAAGTGGGGAGGATATTCTTGAACGCTTAAATGAATTGACGACTAAATGTATCAAGATGGAGGAGACGATCTCGAATCTAAAGGAGTTGGCTGTGTTTCATGGAAAGGATATTAGGAGATTGAAGCACAGAGTGATGGTTTTGGAAAAAGTAAGGCCTGGAGTTTCGTTTTGAAAGCTATGAGAAGAAAGAAAAGAAGGTGGACTCCTCTCCCTCACGAATATGGAGGATGTATCCAAACAGGGGAGGAGTGAAGGCATAAGTTGAGGAGGTTTGATGGAACTATGGAAGAAAATAGTGGAGATCAAGACTTTTAGTATCGATAAAGATGGGAATGAGGCGCTTGAAAAGGTGAAGAATGTTGTAGAAGATGTAGTGCAGACACAAACACGATGGTATGTCCGAAACCACGGTTAGTACTCTTGTAACCACTAGCTTTGATATGGCAATTATACCCACTACTATCATACCCACTACTATAATACCATTTATCATAACCACTTCCACTTTGTCACAACTCTTTCCGTATCACCACCTAAGTCTAAAGAAGTTGAGAAAGAAGCTGCTAGTACATTGATAAATCTAAGCAAAACTTCATCTATTTTTACACCTATCATTGCACCTGTTTTATCTGTTCAATCTCACGCAACTAAACCCAAATCCAAAGGAAAAAGTTTAGTTATTGGTGAACCTCTGAAGAAGAAAGTGATTCAATCGATATTGGAAAAGGTAAAGGGGTTGCGATGCAGTTGAAGTTTAAATCTAAAGCAGAACAAGAAGATTATGATGCAGAGTATGCAAAGAACATAGTAGTGAAGAAGAGGCAAGAAGCTTTAGAGAAAAGAAAGCAAGCTGAAGAGGAAGCTAGTCAAAGATGGTTAGCTATATGGTATGAATCACAAAACTTTCTTGAAGCTTCTCAACAAATACATGATGAATATATTGCACAAGAATGGAATTTGTTGGATGATAAGGAAAAAGCTAGGCTTTTGGGTGAATGGGCAAGGAAGGTGAAAGGAAGGAAACAAGTTATAAGAAAGAAACCTCTTCAATGGAATCAGGTTGAGGAATGTACTAATGAAAATTATTAAGAATTGGGCATTCACATTTCGAAAATCTTAGTAGATGTTCATTTGAAAGAATTCTTGAGATTTATGAAAGATGTATGAAGATTAATCATGATGATTTCTGTCCAATGAATTCTAAGAAGGAAGAAGAGTGGATTAAGAAGGATGATGAGTGGATTCAAAGTAAAAGAAAGAGAAAATCTGAGGTTCAAGAAACATCTGATTCTAAAAGATTGAAATTAGTTGAAGATGGTAATCAAATTGTTTCTTATGAGTTTAAGCTTAAAGTTGGAAGTGAAGGAGTTTGGAAGATTCAAAGACTCAACAATGAAGTTTATGAGTATAATAACTTTTCACAAATGCTTCAGTACTTTGAAAGAGATGATTTGATGAATCTTTGGATACTTTACAAGAATAAGTTTGGTGAAGTACATCATAATGATTATCATGAGAGAATGGTCTATTATAATTTGAAGATTTTATTTGAACCAACTCATGATGAACCCGAGTGGAAAGGACTCTACAATGGTACTGTAACAAGATGGTTTTATATCAAACTTGTGGAGTTCATGTTTTAACTTTCGGAAAGATTATTCATATGCTTGTAGAAGGTGAATATCCTCAGTTGAATAAGTATCCGGAATTATTGCTCGGATGTTGAAACCGGTATTATCAAGATGATGTTACCCTATGATGGTCAAGCTTATGATTTGTTGAAGAAATATGAGACAATTCTTAAATCTCATAAGTGTTTGGCTACATCCTCCAATTCAGATGTTTTGAGCTTAAAGGAAACTTGAGAATTATGTTGGAATGTATCAAGTTTAGGGGAGGATTGTTGGGTTTTTGGTTCCTTGAATCATGAATTACTTTAAGTACGGAACCACGGACAGTTTGATATAACCACGAGGAAGAATGTAACCGTTGATGAAGACAACCACGGCTAGTAGTAGTGTGTAACCACGGACAATATATTGTAACCATTGCTAGTGTCTTGTATAGTCGGTTTAGTTTATTGTATTAGATAAATATGGAAAAGATATTTATCTTGTAGGTTACGTATTGTATTATGTAAAGGACTCCTTAGTCTATAAAAGGAGGTCCTAGGTTAGATTAGATATACGTAAGTTTTATATCTAAGGTCGATACACTTCAAGGTTGCAAAACCCTAATTTGTAAGAGTATTAGTATTAATAAATAATATTGAGGTGTTGAATGTTAATTCTTCTTCTTCTTAAGATTAAGTGTTAAATTCCGCGTAATACTTAATAAGCTTTTATTATAAGTCAGTTTCTATATTAGATCGTTTGCTCAACTGGGATCAACAAGTATCATTTCTCATAATACAATGGCTACTAAAAAAACACGCTAAACAAATACCCTAAAAGAAAAATACGCCTCCATCTTCTCCATAGGTTCTCTAAATTCTGTAAACACACATGCACACACACTGAAGCATGCACACACACACTAAATCTCCTCACACACACACTAAAAAACACAACACAAACACAAACCCCACTTATTTAAAAAAACAAAAAAAATGTTTGGGATATAAGGGCATGCTCTTAGTTCACACTTGAGATGATATAACACAAGCACCGTCTAATAATGTTTGGGATATAAGGGCAACTTGTTCGATGAACCAATATATCAATTTACAATTACTAGACTTGTAACCCTTGGCGGACGATTATATCGACAAAATAATTATACTTGCGAAATCGTAATTTTGGTTCACCTTGTATGGCGTGTGTTGCAGAAATACTAAAGCGTGTGTTTTTCAAATTAATACAGTGTTTGTTTTAGAAAAGTTGTCAAATTTTGGATTGATTAAAAAAATACATAATTTAAGTTGTTAAATTTTTGAAAAGTTGTCAAGTTTAAAATATACTTAAGGGTATGTTACCCGTGCAGTGTTGCGTTGACGGCAAGAAAAATACTTAAAGTAAGAATAATTGGTGTTGATAATATGTAATAGTAAATGAAAAAAAGTCAATGGTAGTAGTTGGTTGTGAAAATTGTTGATTGCAGCTATAAAATTGAAGTTCGTCTGTCGTTTATTTATGACGTAAAAGTGAATAAATGTACGTGACGCAAACCATCATGAAGATAGATTTATGCAATTCTTTAATAAAAAAAACACTAGATGCAACTTCATACGAAATAAATGTTAAAATAACCAACTAGAATAAACGTGTCTCATAAATTACGTGAAACTTATCAATACACTATGTTTAATGTTTATACTATAGACATGGCTACGTAAAACCGTCCGTGATAAAATAAGTTGCAAATTTTCTAGTCCTTTTAGTTTAACATTATTATAGAGAAATTTTATAAACTAGAAGAGTACCCACGTACAGCAACGAGATTTTATCGCGACACATAATTATGATTGTGATATTTTGATTAGGTGTTTCGTATAACATTAATTAATAAAACGTAAAAAAATCAAAATGGCTATAAGTATTGTTGCGATATAATGATTTTAAGAGAACAAATTTTAATAGCTAATTTCAATATTCAAGAAATGGGATACATTGTTTTTAAGTTTTTTAAATTATTTTCTAGTCTTTCATTTAAGCAAAAGAACAAATTAGTTTTCTAAATAAGTTTTAAATTTTAATTTTTCACTTTTTTTATTTTTCCTTTATATATAGTATAGATATTTAATTACAAAACTGAATTTTAAAGAATGGATGATCATTAATTTATTATACGTATATGTTGTTAAGAACCCAATGACTATTATCATTGACTTGTGTAGTTACAAATTGGCATATATGTTGTTTCAACTTAGGTTTTAATGTTCAAATTAATGTGTACATTTACAAATTGATACTTAAAAAAAATAATTATTATTTGTATTGAATTGAATATTTATTTATTTTGTTTGGAAAAAATAATTTAATGATAGGCGTAAACTTAAAAAATAGAAGTTATATATGCATGTAGAGACAGTGGGACAAAGATAAATGATGACTAATAGGGTCTTACCAATAATTTTATGAAATACAAAAGAGGGAAAAAAAAGACAGACGTTTTGATTTAAAGGAAGGTGAAATGACATAATTAACCCTAGCATGTTACACTTTTGATTGTAAAAGATTGAATATTTACTCCTGTAACATCACGTTTTTATCATGAAACTTATTCTACAATAACTCTTCTTACTAAGAAATCATATCTATATAAATGAAACAAACTAGTGATCTCACTATCACAAACCAAAACATGGGTCATACAACAAACTACCTGTTGATTCTTGTTTTAACATTTTTGTATCATGGTTACACAGTAACATCTGCTTTCGAAGAATTTAGGGTGCATATCATGGGCCAAGCAAATTCAAATCTCGTTCTCATGTTGCCTCCAAGAATAATGATCTTGGAAACAAAACATTGACTATAAACCAAAAATTAGGTTGGAATTCACTGGCTATTGGTGATTCAACGTGTTTGTGGGCAATTTTTGGATGACTCTGACAATATTGTTGCAAAAGAAGTTTATTTTAATGTTTTTGATAGTGATGTTGCTCGAAAGTGTGGCCAAAGTATTTTTAAGAAGAGCCAGTGTTATTGGCTAGTGAATGATATCGGTTTTTATTTTGCAAGAGATGAACCAAAACAATTTGTATTAGTGTATAATTGGTGATAATCTACCACTTTATATGAATAAAATACATATTTTTTTATTCAGGATCAGTTCACCTTCACCTATATGCTTGAAAACTTATTTGAGATTACTTATGTTCATCATATGCCGTTTGGGTGTCGTTTGTGACAAATCAACACCACTTCAGCATTTCACAAGGAAAATACCCCATTTACCATGGTTTGAGCTATTTGCCTGCCGTTTCGCAGTTTTTGAGCCCCAACACTTTTTTCTTTCATTTTTCAAACAAACTAAATTTTTATTTATAAAATAAATACAAATTATAATACGAAAAACAAAAAAAAAAATACAAAAAAAAAGACATTTTATTTCTTTGTTTGAATCCAAACAATATTAGCCCAAAAAAATTACAAACCCCAAAGCAATAATACAAAGGCTACTAAAAAAACACTAAACAAATACCCTAAAAGAAAAATACGCCTCCATCTTCTCCATAGGTTCTCTAAATTCTGTAAAACACTCATGCACACACACACCAAATCTCCACACGCACATTAAAAAACACAGCACAAACACAAACTCCACTTATTAAAAAAAATGTTTGGGATATATGGGCATGCTCTTAGTTCACACTTGAGGTGATATAACTCAAGCACCGTCTAATAATGTTTGGGATACAAGGGCAACATCTTAGATGAACAATCTATCTATTTACATTTACTAGACTTGTAACCACGAAAGCGACGGTGATATGCGGCAAATAATTATACTTGCGAAATCGTGATTATGGTTCGACTCTTGACGCAAAGCGTGTGTTGTTTGAAGTACAAAACGTGTGTCTTTCAAATTAATATAGTTTTTGTTTTAAAAAAGTTGTCAAGTTTAGAATTTATTAAAAAATACATAATTTAAGTTGTTAAATTTTTGAAAAATTGTCAAGTTTAGAAGATACTTAAGGGTAATTTAGGCAAACTACTATAACTTAAATTTTAATATTTAAGTTTCAAGTTTAAGAAAAAAAAATTACTATAAAAAGAAAATTAGAAAATTATAATAAAATTTGAAAATTTAATCTAATAATGATATATTTTATTAGAATTGTTTATAAAAAAGCTCGTTAAACTTATAACCACCAATTTAATGCTAAAATTTAAAAATAAAACTGCTAACTATTTATAATATTAATAATTTAGATGTTATACTTTTAAAAAACATATATTTACTACGTTATAAAGTATTTGAGACATTCTAAATAAAAAAATATTTAAAATTTAAAACATTTATTCACCACAAAATAGTCATGCAGTGCACCAATTAGAAGAACTTGTCTTCTAGTTTATATATTTTATATTTGATATGTGCTATTAAAAGAGGGTCTATGGTTGATGGCCCGTTTGGTATATAGGTGGGTTTAGATTTAGAGTTGGATTATAATTTGAGTTTAGATTTAGTGTAGGAGAAAGAAAATAATATATTAATTAATAAGTAATACTTTAAAGAATAATCAAAGCATTTAAACTTATTTGTATTAGATTATATTATACATAGAAGAGAGATGCAGAGAGAAACATTATGGGGGTGTTTGTTTAAACTTACTAGCATGGTACCTGATGACGTATAGTATGTATTACAGGCTCACGAGACCCAATACGCACTATACACATACTGGGATCAGACCCAACGATTACAAACCCTAGGCTTACAGTAAGCCCAATGGCTAAATTGGCTATGGTCTAGGCTTTGAGATGCGCGCAAGGCGCATGCCAGGCTAAACCTTCAACCAGATTAGACCACATCCACTATTAACACGGAACCCTTGTCCGCCAGGCTCGACTCCAAACTAACCACTATATGCGAGAATGGAGGCCCGTTTGCAAACCTCAGCCTATAAAGGGGCTCTAATCCCCATACGGTACAACTTTCTCTCTCATAATTACACACACACTTCTCCTTTCCTCAAGAATGTGTACTTACTCTCACGCGGAGTCTAATCGCAGTTCGTCCACGGTGAGACTAACGGTTTACCTTTCTTGTGCAGGGATCTCATTCAAACTACTTGAATAAGTACAAGATCAACCCACCAGAAACTTACCGGCGGTCTAGTAAGCTACGCCCGACCTTCTATAACCCATCGCACAAATTGTACTAACAAGTTGGCGCCATCCTTGGGATCCAGTGCACAACTACGTTCTGAAAAAAAATTCCTACCGAAAGAGTTCGATCCTAATCCCGGTTTGTGGTGCGGAACAAGTGGAGGAAAGAAGGACATGATAGCTCTGGAGGATCGATGGGTCCATCCGATCGCGACCATCGAAATCTTGTGATAAGTACTACAACAGTCTTACCCATTGTGACAGAGAAAGTTCGGAAACAGGAAGGAAGAATCAAGGCTAGAAGCGGTGAAAACCCGATTAGACTTTAGCGAAGCATCCTAGCGATCTAATCCTGAAAACGGTAGCGAAGGATGCGAAAGAAGATCGAATCTCGGAAGCGCCGGAACATGAGGGAGAACTCTAAACCAAGACGTAGCCGATCCATATCACCACGGAAGAAAACTGCCGAAAAGGAAGAAGTGTTCAGGGGGTCGCGCAAAAGCGCGTTCAAGAGGCTTGGAAGCAGAGAGAAGAGTATCTCCATATGTTCCGGAAGCACCGAGAGAACTAAACGTTACAGATCCGAAGAAAATAGGGTTACTCACCACCATTCTTTTTCGCAAAGGACGGAACCCTATTCCGGAGGATATGAATGTAGTCGAACATACTCGCGAAGGTCCGATCGGCACTCCGGAAGTGAAGACAATGGAGATGAACACTGGAGTTCCGGATCAAAGAGGCAAAAGTCGGATGTAGAGAATGATGACTTAGCTAGGCCATGGGTGTGCAAGGAGACCGACCCGTTCACTCCACACATCCGCTATTTCGACATGCCTAAGAGGACACGAATGCCTACTAATGTGAAGATATATGATGGAAGTGAAGATCCAGAAGACCACCTTAAAATTTTTCAGCGTGAAGAAACGTTGGGCTATGCCAACATGGTGCCACATGTTCAACTCTACCCTCAGGATCCTAGCTAGGGTGTGGTTCGACGACCTACCAGGTGGTAGAGCGGCTATGACTGAACTAAAGGAAGTTTTCTTGTCAAACTTCCTTCACCAAAATAAGTGCATAAAAGATCCAGTGGAGCTTCACCATATCAAACAAAAGGAAGGAGAAACCACAGAAGAATTCGTGAAAAGATTCAAGGTGGAAAGTAGGGATGTCAAATGAGCCCCGGAAGTCATGAAGGTTTCCAACTTCATGCATGGAATCACTAATCCTGAGTTAATCAAGAGATTGCATGATAATATACCCAAATCCGATCTAAAAATGTGGTAAGCGCATCTTCCTCCGTAAGAGTGAAGTAAGCCGGCAACCATGAAAAGAAGAGGACGCAACCCCAGGTGCAATGGAAACCGCATGAGTCCGGAAAAAAGCAAGGCTTCAAGAGAGGATACTGTAGGACCTTGTTTTTACACCAACCTTACGCGTATACCCACGTTACCACACGATGAACACACGTAAAACCCAGAAACACTTATGCGTATAAATGAAGAAAAGATTAGAGAAAGATGGTGACTTGATATATGTTAGGCGTATATGTGTAGAGAGAATAAAAGATGAAAAGAACTTGTATTACTTGAAAGAAAAACACACACAAAACACAGTCAAGCACACACCTCAAATAACACATTTGAGGTGAATTTATACTACAAGTACATATGCCCTAATGGGCTTTGGGATGGGCTTGGATTGGGTTTGGATTGGATGACAACTTATACAAGGCTAGCTTAACATAACATTTAGCCATTTAGCTTAACCCAATCCAGCGGTAGGTATTTTAGCACGCATTTATCTAACACTCGTTACAAAGTTCCTAAACGTGAATGACCATCACTTCTAATAAAAAGTTACGCTAACAATCTCCCAAGGGTGGTCATTCAAAAGATGCTCCACTTGATTAGGTCATTACTTTCCTTGAGCTTGAACTTTGCGTGTAGATATTGAATAGTATTGATTTTCGTTCCTTCATGCTTTGTGATCAGATAATATGGTATTCTGCCATTTGTCAACTTCGTTGGTTAGGTGTCTCCACGTCTTTCTCCACCACGTTCACACTTCTATTTGTCTTTTGGTTACCAATGATGTAGTTCTCGAGTCTTTAAACGTTGTTGATTCTTTGACATTGACGAAGAATCATCTTTAACTTTGTGTTGCCTTTGATTTTGATGAGAACTTTCATGTGTTGTTGGTATGAGCATGTGGAGAATCTTCACGATCTCTTCCTCCCGCAAGCATCCATAAGAAGAAAACATAAAACATGGGTTAGAAATAATCCGGTAACACACAGTTTGAATTTGAGTGTGTTAACAACTTAGTGTGAAAACACGTCTCTAATTCTCACAAAGGCGTTCTCGCTGAGTCCCACAAGTGAGCTGCGATGTACCGGTACACCCTCTGATTCAGTGAGTCAGGTAGGTACACCGGGCATCCACGCCGTTTGAGACACACTAAGCGTAATCCACGAGGCTGAAGTGATGACTGTGCCGGTCGCTTGATGTTGACCCTTGCAGGAGTTTCCATTCAATCATTGAAGATCACAGATGTGAAACTTCTCATAAATGTTCTAGGGAGAGGAGACTAGACTCAATAGTGCATTTTGGTTTTCCTGAGCGGAGACTAGGGAGAGGGTCTCCTTCTTCAATACCAACGATCTCTAAGAGAAAGTCGATAGATTATGTAGGGTTCCCAGTGAGAATGAAACAAATCCCTTTTATGAGGAATTGAGTGGCTAGAAGGTTTAGTGCATTGCGTCACTGGGTCCATGACGTCTTTGTCTTCAATACCGGCGTCTGCTAAGTGACAACCAGTAGCATATGTATTGAACCCGGTTTCTTCCCTAAGGTTGATAATGGAGGGCTATTTCTTTTCACCCTTTCTTTTACTTTTCTTTTTAATTCTTCAACCCCTTCTTTCTCCTTTCTCACATTACTTCTTTTTTCAATCATTCCTAAGGACTTCTAATATTAACTATTTGTGATGTCCTTGGGTAGATCCCTCCGGCTCTGGCGGATCATAGGACGGATTTTCCTATCCTTAGTCACCTTATAACTCCATGACTGTCCCATGTTGCCATAAAACCATTTTTCTTGAAAATCTCTCAGAGTGTTTATGATTGAAAACATGTTTGAAACATTCTGAGAGTTTTATATTTTCAGAAACACTCCCCCTTCACATGTGCTTATAAGTTTTGTGTAAATCACATAGAGGGTAGAGTTCGCACTTTTGAAATCGGCTCATGATAGACAATTCTCCACGAGACACGGTTACGTTGCCCAGTTAAAGAGTTCCATTGTCAGTTTTTAGGTGACAACTAGCTCTAATAACTACCTTGAAGTTGTAAACACTTCTTGAAAGGAAGGTTAGACCCATGTAAGTGCATGTTTATCACAAGTGTCTCGAAATGGTATCAATTCATTGGTTTCGACTGAGTCGAGCTCTTTTGAGATTCAAACACCGATCATTAAACGTTTTGATCACGTCTTCTTCCCCTCAAAAATAGCATATTCGTGATATTTTTGATATCAACGGATTAAACAACATTTATAACATCTTTTGGGGACTCAAACGGATTTGATTTAAGCATGAATTTGGAACATTTTGTTTTATACTCCCCCGTTAATAAAGCATAATGATTAAAGGTTTTAGAGGGAGTTATCTTGAGCACAAAAAATTTTAAAAGATTTTGAAAAATATTTTTGAACAATCTTGAAAAGGTGCTCAAGATGATGATGATTTCTCACAAGTTTTAAATGTAGTGCACTGAAGCATACACTAGATTTTTTTCTTTTAAAACCACGAGTTTTGATCTGAAAATAATCAAAAGTCATCATTTTTGTCCGGGTTTCGTACTGAAGTATACGAAAGCCATTTTTGAGAAACGACATGTTTTAGAAAACATTTAAAGAACTATCGCTCAAGCATCTGTACATACCCGTATCATTATTGAATGACATTTCTAGAAACGTACAGAATATCGATTATACGAGAGACATGTCGTAAGAAGAATATTTTTGGATTTTTGATTTTATATTGTTTTTGTATTTTTGAAAGTTTTATATTTTTATATTTTGCTTTTGTTGGTTTTCAAATTTTGTATTTTGTTTTCAAAATATTTACAGCGAAAGCTTTTGGAAAACATTTTCAAGAAGATTCGAGAAGTTCTAACTCCTCGGGGTTAGCTGCATTCCAATTGGTCGAACTAAATCGTCAAACCTTTCTTTTGGGACTTTAGTAAATAGATCTACGAGTTGGTAATCGGTCTTCAGAAGAATAATTCAACAACCTTCTTCCACATGCTCTTTTATAAAGTGGTAGCGGACTCGGATATGCTTAGTCTTTGAGTGATGAACAGGATTGCATGATATGGCTATGGCACTTTCGAGTCACAATACATAGGTATTTTATCGAAAGTAAAGCCATAATCTGAGAGTTGTGTTCTCATCCATAGAACTTGAGCACAACATGCATATAGAGACACATACTCACTTTAGCGGTTGAGTCATGATACAATCTTGTTTCGTTGAAGACCACACTAACTTTTCACCCAAAATTGTGCTCTCGGATGTACTTTTGCGTAACTTGATCACTGCTGGTCCGTGCATCCGAAAAGCAATTAGATCAAATCGGATTTCTTGAGATACCAAAGACTTGTGAATGGATGTCTTCAAATGTAGAAAGATCCTTTAACCTCTTTGAGGTGCATTTCGGTAGGCTTTGCCGGCAAACCGTGTAATAAGCAAATAGCAAAATGAATATCGTGCGACTAGCAGTGAGGTACATGAGAGAACAAATCATCTAATATTTCTTTGATCGATAGGTTTCCCAAAACAAATCGCTCCAATTTTTGGTAAAGTTACCATTGGTGTGCCAACAGAGTCACAATTATCCATACCATGATTTTTCAAAATCTCAGTTGTATATTTAGCTTGATTAATAAAAATTCCACGTGGGGATTGATGAATTTTTAAACCAAGAAAAAATTTTAGTTCCCCCATCATGGACATTTCAAATTTGCTTTTCATGAGATTTTCAAAATGTTTTGAAAGATTCGGATTAGTGGACCCAAAATGATGTCGCCCACATAAATCAGAACAATCAAAATGTCGTTTTGCATTTTTTGTAAACAAGGTAGGATCAACCGTTCTTTGGTGAAATTTTTAGGATAAGGAAAGAAGACAGTTCATCATACCACACTCTGAACTTGCTTTAATCCATAGATTGCCTTTGAGTTTGTAGACGTATCCGGATGTTCCATGTCTATGAAGCCTTCGGCGACTCACGTACACACTTCTTCGGAGTTCCATTCAAACGCTGGTCTAATGTCCATCGATAAACCGTGATGTTTTTGTGAGCTTTGATAGGCTAAGAAAATCCCGACTGCCTCAAGTCTATACGGCGAATGACTCTTCAAAGTCTATTCCTTCTTCATGCAGATCCTTGGCCACAAGACGAGCTTTATTGCGAATTACAGTCATCTCTTCATCCTTTTGTTCTTCATAATCATTTGAGATCAATGACTCGAATGTCAATTGGTCTTGGAACTATATCCCAAGAGTCATGTAGACGGTATTGAGAAGTTCCTCTGCATTGCTATCCATCGGGTTCTCGCCATTGCCTCCTGTTCTTGGTTCAATATTGCTAATTGAGAAAAGGTAAATGCACAAGTCGCAATCGGTGGCAAGTTGGCATCTCATCTGAATTGGTCGTGAAGGTTCACCAATAACTTGTTCAACTGGATGGTCTTTTGTCCACTTCAGAGTAGAAGGATACCGTTGGTTAAACGTATGCAGTTAGATGGTTAAGCTTGAAGATGATTAAATGATTCCATAGCAAACGGGTTTTCAAATAAGTCTTCATCTAACGCTGCATCATTCGGTTTTGTGAGGTTCTTCTTGAAATGATATGTTTTGGTTTTGCTCATCAACCTTTGGTAAAACCGTTGTAAGAATAGGATTTGCGAGTGATGTAGATGACGTTGATGGAGTTGGTGCATTGGTTTCGACCGTTGTAGATGCATCTTCTATTGGTGGTGGTAGATGATGTTGAGCGGTCTGTGAATGATGGTTTGATCCATTTGTCGAGGTTCCACCATAGTATTCATCGAACATTAACTCAAAGAAATTCTCCCATTCTTGTTCATGAGGTGTGCGAAAAGTTGATGGAGCTGTTTGTTGTACAGTCCTGCCGATATCGAGAATGGCGGTTTGGTGCGGGTCCTAATGTGACAACCCGTACTTTCAGGTCATTTCTCGACACAATTCATGTCTCATTATTTCAACATTTATAGTAAACTTGGTTTACTTGTTTCAAATTCGCGTAACCTTGGAGGTTTAGCGACGAATTCATGATCATGACATCACGTACATTTCATATGGACTAAGATTAGTCTACATTCCATGGACATCATTTGCATCTCATTAGTACATTCACGACATTTCATTTCTCATTCAACGCGTAATTTTATATTTAATAATCGTTATCAGTGAGTTATTATTTTTAACATTTAACCCGTTACTTTCAAAAATGATCCCGATGTATTTTAAACTTACATTTAGTTTATAAAAACTATATTTTTAGTTTTCCTAGTGTTTCAAATTTATTGGTACATAAGTCGTTAAAATTATATTATTACGACGTGTTCTTAAAAATTATAACGATAATTATTTTTATCACTCAAATTTCACAAGGAAAGTATTTTACACAATTTTGAACTATTAAAACTTACATTACCAAAAAAATTTTCATTTACCTTACAAGTGACTAATACTTACTTATTTACTTATACTTTTGTCAAATATTACACAAGTACACAAAGTTATACAAGTTTAAAAAAAAAATATATATATCTACTCATTTCCCCTTGTGATAGGGAAGGGTGTCATAAATGTTGGTATGGTAGTTGATTGTTTATAATTTTACACAAACATAAAGTCTTACTACATTATTATTAGTCCCATTCATGTATCTCATTCTCATAGTTAGCAAGTGATAACAAAAACTTTTCTCTCCTCTCTTTTGGTTCTCCATAGAACCGGCCACATCAAGAAGAAACAAGGGATCAAAATTTTCATCAAGCAAGTGTTTAACAATCTAGTATATACTCTTTATAAGGTTTTGAAATAAAAACCAAGGGTATTTAAGTTTAATCCTTGTTACTTACACCTCTTCATTTTCACTAGTAAGCTTGTTTTTATCATTTTCATGTTTCCTTTTCATTTTCATATTCATCTTTTCATTTTTGGAGATAGTATGCATGTTATGTGATTTATACCATTTTTCATGATTTTAGAGTTATCTATATACTATGGTCATCCTATAATTATTCCCATGGTATTCTTTGGTCTTGATGGTGATTAGGAACCCATGACACCCTAAGAAGGTGTATGGTAGGATTAGATTAGTTTTGGAGTTGATTTGAAGGGATTAGAATAGGTTTTGTCCGAGAAAAACTATTTTCGATAACTATATATTTATGTTCTGTCCTTAATTCGAATTTCTGGAAAACCCTACTGTTGGTACGAAACTTTGGCCTTGATTTTTAAAAATATACTAAAAACGAATCCGTGGCAGCTTGAACGGAATAAAACGGACTTATAACGAAGAAGTTATGGATTTTACAAGTTTGACGACGAAAATTATAGTTTTCTGAAATTTCAGCATGATGTTTTTACATTGTTCGCGTCAAAAACGAGCCTTAAGCTTCACAAATTATTTCGACTTCTCAAAAATATATTAGTTTACTTCGTCTGGCTAAGGACGATAAAACGTGAAAACGGATTTGAAACGACAAAGATATGCACTTTTTCATAAAGCCGTAACTAATTTTCTGCACACAATTAGCCAAAATCACTATCTTTAACCCTTAATATCTTTATGTTCGAGACCTTTTGGACGAAACTCTGAACCAAACTTTTAGATATCGATACAAACTTTCCAAAACAGTGATTCGTTCTCTAACGATCGACATTACCTTTTAATTAGTTTTCCAAAGCCATTTTTGTTAATTTCATAAAAATTCGACGCGACATTGTTTTTGCGACGAAAAGTGAAAATTTCTCTAACAATCATTATAAAACCATTGTAGGATGACATTTTGACGTAAAAACATGTAAAGTGATTTTTGATTGGTCGACGCCAAAAGAGTATTTTTCGTCGATGTGTAATATTTTCAAACTCGTAAAATGGTATAAATAACATACGGACTGCATGCATAACATTACATTGCAAATCATGACATATCATATCATTGATAATAGGTCCCGGTTGACGCATCACATTAAACCTCGTGTACTCACTTTGCCATTATCCAGTTATCCAAGTGAGTTTTCATAGCCCGCTTTACATGTTTTCGATTATTTTCAAACCGGGAGAATACATACTTGCATTTTTTATGCGATACCAAGTATGTTATATTCATTACATTGCTTAAGTTACCGCATTTGCCAATTTGAAAGTCCCCATTACTTGAACATGAACCGTTAATCTTTGGCGCGAGGATGAGTGGATAGATCTATCGAGTGGACGCTCCATCCGGTTGGTGAATCCCAACCCGTGGATGCATTTCATTTGATAACATTACGGAGTTGTTCCGCAAACACTCGAGGGGCATACATGATTGAACATCTAGTTTCGGTCATGGGCTTAAGGCAATTGTAACATTATTTTTACGTGGCCGATAGTCATGCATGATAGATTCTTGTGTAGTCGTATAAAACATTTACATAAACCTATGATTTCTCACCAACATTATTGTTGACCGTTTTAGCAATGTATTCCAGTGTGGCATTCATCATGACATGGTTTAGGGACCTACATTTTGAGTCGGTCGACTTACATTATACATTATGGCACTTTATTTCAAAACATCGTTGATTTGTATTATATTTGTATTTCCGAAACTTTGTAAACCTTTTGGGACCGATGTTGTATCTCAATGTTTTTTATGAATATCCAACGATGTGTTTTTAAACGACACTTTATTAGCTTCAATATAACTGTGATGTGGTGCTATGACAGTCATCCAGAATTCCATTCCTGCAAAACAATTAATTGGGGGTGCCACACTAATCATTTTGATTAGAAGCCATTGATTAAGCGTTGGTTCTAGAGTCTCTTAGAAGCCATTTGTGAAAGTTCATAAAATTCACATTCATCGCTCCATGATCCTCCTAGTTCTCCCGTTATACACTGAATGCCCTCGACTATCGGAGTATCCAATGAAGATTCCAATATCACCTTTAGCTTTCAGTTTTCCTAGATCTTCTTTGTCATTCGTAGGATAACAAGCGCCAAATACGTGAAAGTAAGAGATATCAGGTTTTCTGTTGTTCACTATTTCATATGGGGTTTTATTGAATCTTGGATGGATTAGGGATCGGTTCTGAGTGAAACAAGCGGTGGCAACAAATCGACCCATAGAAATAATCTGCACACTAGAATACATTAGCAGTGTCGCGAGCAGCTTCTACAAGAAGTTCGATTTCTTCTTCAACTACCCCATTCAACGTGGAGTTCTAACAACCGATGTCGATGAGTAATTCCAACATCTTCAAAATAAGCTCTTAACTCCTTTGTGAATTCGAGTGGTTAATCGTTCTTACTACTCTTCTGGAGTTTGAAGAAGTACTTGAATACGCTTGAAGGTGATGATGATGCTTTGTGCTTCGTCTTTTGATCTCAGAAACCTAACCCATGTATATCTTGAATAATCATCGACGATAACAAGAATATACTTTTTCCGCTAATGCTTTCAACTCTCATTGGGTCACATAAGTCCATGTGCAACATATGCAACCTTGCTTCCGAACTAGGTACGGGTTTTGGTTTATATGATGCTCTTTTGCTTTTTTGTTCGTATGATGGACATAGGTGATCCTTGATGTATTTGAACTTTGGAAGTCCGTTGACGATGTTGTCTTTGGCCAGTTTGTTGATGGTGTCGAAATTGAGATGGGATAATCGCCTATGCCACAACCGAGACTTTATTCAGATGCTCGTGTCATTAGACATATTGGTGATGAAGAGGCCATTTGGTTAATGTCGATAGCATACAAGTTTGTATCACGATTCCCGGTTAAGAGATCAGTGCCATCCAAGTTTCTAACAAAGCAAGCATTTTTCCTAAAAGCAACCTCTAAATCAGATCACAGAATTGCCCGACCGAAACAAATTGTGTCCCAACCCTTCAACATAGTAAAACCGAGTGATCAAATAATTTCCAAAAGGTAGATCTGCATAACCCATGATAGCGACTACATGATCATTTCCAAAACGTCGGTTCCCATGAATTTCCGACAAAATTGATCGCGAGCTTGATTCGGTCATGTGCCGGAGCAACGATCGTGATCCAGAGACATATTTCGATAACCGCCATTAAGAAGAAGATTTTGGAAACCATTTTGTTTTTGTTCCTTTGGGTTAGAGGTAAAATCGATCACACTCAAAAAGTTTTCTCTGGGAAAACAGGTTCATCACTCATTCTACCATTCCAGGTGTGAGAATTCTACCCGTGGGTTTCCAAATGTCATCCCTAAAGTAAACACTATGCTTGTTATCAGTAGTGTAAAGCCTAAGTTTTGCAACTAGTCTTCCTATTCGTTTAGCATAAGTTCTTTTTGGAACGTTCTTCTTAACAGGCTTATCATTCACATTCTTAAAAACACAATCATCATGAACATTAGTTAAAGATTTCTTGCAAGTTAAACAAACAGATTCATCAGATTCATTAAACTTAGCAGATTTCATAGGTTCATTACATTCAGATGAAATGTCTTTCTTATTACAAAGCGGTAAATTCCTAGGGTGTTATTCTACTTTCTTCTCTTTATTCATGCTACTACTCTTAGAGGCATGCGAGACTCTGTTGTTCCTTGTATTGCTCTTAGGCTTTAGTCTGCTGCTCTTAGAGGTGCATTCTAGTCCTGTAGAAGGTAAGGCACGCCTAGGATTCACATTTTTAGAGAAGTGGTTTCAGATTCCTAGTCTCTCTTAAGTGCGCTTTAAACTTATGTCGTTTGTTCCATATGGTTTAGATGTGGAGGTGACATTAGTGGTACTCATCTTAAAAAGGCGGGTGCTAAAACTTTTGGTTTCTCGATAACGCTTTTTCATTTTCAACTATTTGTTTAGGCAAGGCGGTGTGGTGACTTGTTTTGATAAATCATTTTTCTCATTGAGTTTTGGAGGCATAGAAAACAGACATTTTGGTTTGAAAACCGGTTTGGGAATATTTACTTTCTCTCGGTCCAATGGTTTTGTAATGTTAGTATCCACTACCTTTCCTTTTGACATTCCAAAGACCTTCAGATCATTTTTTAGCTTTCATGTCATTGTAGGCACGCCATACAACGGTTTGTCAAACTTGCATTCCTCGAGTTTTGATCAAGTTGTTTAAAATATGAGACATTTTCTTTTTCAAGTTTTTCAAGAGCTTCTTCATATTTTGAAACAATTTTGGAGGTCTCGAGACTATTCTTTCATGATCTTCAACAGAATATGTTTGTAAAATAATGGACATAATATCAGTAGTCATAACATCTTCGAAGAGAGAATCATTTAAATTTTCCAAAACTTTGATGTGTTCAACACTTTCATTAACTGTTTCTTTCAAAAATGCTTGTTCAAAATGAATTACCATTGAGTTGATGTTATTCAGCTGAGGGGCAATTTCAGTTTCAAAAAACTTTTTATTTTCATTATCAAAACTAGAAAACCAGATGTTAGTTGTAATATGGGTTTTAGTTTTAGCAGTCTCTTGAAGTCCCGCAATTCTAGTTTTCACATTTTCTAAAATGTAACATATTGGATTTCACATATACATCAAACCATAAACAAAGGTGGCGTACAAGATGAGTTTTAGAGAGATAAAGTTAGAGGTTTGGGAACTTTAGTGAGAGAAAGAAAAATCTTATTATGAGCTCCAACTCTCTACCTTGGGAGGTAGAGAGTATTTATAGTCTTACAATAAAACGCCACCTGACGGGCGTGGATCGTGCATACATGGGGTAAAGACCGTCCGCTTCTCACGGTGTTACTAAATTAAATACTACTTAACATTAAATAACTACGACTACGAGCTTTCTAACGATTACATATACTTGGTGGCGACACTTTAACTACTGGATTTTCCAAATCCTAACAATCTCCCCAAGGGAGTCACCTCAAACACACATCAAATTACATAGAAAACAAACAGATATTTTCATTGAGATAGTTCTTGAATTCTTGTTCATGTTCTTTGTTCTGCAGCTCGTAGTCTTTGATTCTTCATTTTCGCATGTTTGGATAATCCGGTGGAGGTCTTTAACCGATCCACGTGATAATGAGTTTGAGCGGCTTTGAGATCATCGGCCACATTAATCTCGACTCATCCATTGTGGTGTTGGTATTACGTGATGTAGTGACATTTGGACCGACATGCTCACGGATCATGATATATTCTTATCGAGTAGCGGAAGCTTTGTTGATTCATGATATTAGCAGCAGCGTAAGGGAAGCATGGAGTGAAAATATCAGAGTCATTGATGCACTAATCATGATTTCTTTGGACCTGAATGTGTTGAGTGAGCATGCGGCTATGGATTGACCGCTACATTCGATCATTTGCAAGCGTTGGGGTACCTGCATAAAAGGATTAGCAATAAAGCACCGCAGTGTCTTTGATCACTTTCGATGAATTGAGGTACCACGGCCCCCGGTTCCCGTTGATCGGTACAAGTACTACGTGATCGGTATAATTCCAAAGATTTCCTTGACAGGTTTAGCGAATTTCATTTCTCAAACCGAACATCTCAAAGAAGACAACACGCAGTGAGTGACGTGAAATGAGATTCATAGATTGATGAAAAGAGATTTGAAAACAATCGTGTATTGCTCAATAGAAATTGTTTTGCAATACAACGAAGGTTTTAATGAAAATCAATTATCAATCATAAACACCTTTTATTTTGAAAATAAGTACACAGTCGATGTGCTAAAGAAAAGAGTTTTAAGCACAACGACGGTTTTTCAAAGGTATCCGTCAATCCATAACACGAACGTGATTGATTCAAAAGATTGAATCGCCCATTGTTTTCTTCAGTTGTTACATGGTTGATCTATTGGATAGATCTCACATGCCACCTACCAGGAGCTTGTATGATGTTGGCTCGAGAAGCTTTCCATCTTCATTATGAATATGTATGCATATCACTCAGATGTTTTGGCAATACCACAAGGATAATGCGTAGGACTCATAAGATATAATCTCTCTTTCCACATTATGTGACAGTCTTCATTGAAGGTGTCCTAATGAGATTTATTGATGATCTCGTGGCTCTAGACTCAATTTTGTGCATATTTGGTTCCTATCTTGGGACTAGGGAGAGGGTCTCTTCTTCAATATCAACAATCTCTAATAGAAAGTCGATAGATTATGTCGGTTCCCTGTGAGAATGAAACAAGACCTTTTAATAGGAACTTGAGTGGTTTGGAAAGTTGAAGTCAAGGTGTGTCCACCGGGTCCATGACGCCTTGTCTTCAATACGATGTTACCTTGGTAACCAATAGTATATGAATTGAACCCGGTTTACGCCTAAGGTTGAATAAATGGAGGGCTATTTCTTTTCACCCTATTTCACATTCAAATCTTTTTCATTCTTCAACCCCTTCATGCTTAGAGACTTCATTACTAGAACCTTGTTGGGTTTATTGCAGCTTCAGGACTCGGTCCGCTCTTCCCATATCTCACATTTCTCCTTTTTCCATCATACCTAAGGACTTCTACACTATCTAGTGGATTGTCCTTGGGTAGATCCCTCCGTTCTAGCGGATCATAGGACCTCAACCTAACCTTATCATCCTTATATCACCATGCATAAAGTAGAGTTGGTCGGTCTTTTTTGGTGTAGTTCTTCCGCCTTGAAACCAATTGAAAACCATTTGAAAACCAATCAAGATACTTGTGATATAAAATCAGAGTATTTTGTATCTTAATTGTTTTGATATTTTAGAAATGCCCCCTAACATATGCATGAAAATTCAATTTGTTTTAGCACATGCAGGCAAGAGATCTTTGAAATCGTTAGATTAAGAATGAAAGGTCCAATCTTTTGATTAACATTTTCTAAAAATGATCATCATCACTTCCCAATCAATTTGAGTAGATAAAACATTTTGAGGAAGGATGAGGTTTTCAAAATTTTGCTCCCCCTCAATATGTGCCTCGAAGTTTGAAAGAGTTTTGCACATATTGGAGGGAACCTGCACTTAGAGACAATTCAATCACGTTTCAATAATTTGAGGTTTAAAGTAGATGCTCCTCCTCAACATGTGCATGGAAAATTTGAAATCGTTTGTCACATGCGGGGAGGAAAACATGATAAACACTTATGAAACCATTTATCTAATTATCGCTTTAATCAATTTAAATCACAAAATCTCCCCCGATCACAATTATCAAATCATTTGAGATTTGTGATCTCTGTAATTTAAATTGATTTTGAAAGCTTTTAAGGAGAATTGTGACTCGATTATGAAAACGTTTTAAGCGATCTGGATCGGATTTTGAGACTTTAAACTCCATTGATTAAACATGCATAATTATCTTTTGAAACATAATAATAACCAAGGTCTTGACCCAATTGAGTAAAATATTGTAAAACATTTAGAGTAGACCTTGCTCAATTAAGTGCTAATTGTTTGAAAAGAACACTTTTTGATTTAATTGGAAAATCATTCTCCCCCTCAATCAATGACGAAAGTTTTTGATTGATGGATTGAGATTTTGACACTTGATAAGTTCTTTTGATTTTCAAAAATAGAGTCCGAAGTGTTTTCAAAACAATTAAGTTTTCATAAGGTTGCAAATATTTTTCAAAGGAATCATTTAGAAGGAAAAATATTTGAAATTAAACATTTGTCTTGTTAATGACAAACATTTTTTTTTAGAATCAGAGCATTAGGTTTGAAATATGAGATAAAGCATGGCTCTGTTCTTTCTAAAAGCGGTTCTTGCTGAAAATGACAATAAACCATGGTTTTACTTTCTCCCAAAATATTTTTGATTTTTTTTTTAAACATTGGAACAACATCTAAAGTCCTGTGTCATTCTTTGAATGACAGACAAAACAAATGATATATATCGAATCAAGAAAGATATGACAAAAAGACATTATTTTTGAGATTTTTTGAAAGTTTTATATTTTTCTATTTGGATTTTGTTGGTTTTATAATTTTGTATTTTGCTTTTTGAATAAATATATACAAAAAGATGGATGAAGAAATACCTTTACTCCTCGTCTTCCTCGAAGAAGTTTGAGTGTTTCGTTGAAGGTTTTCAAGCCAAGTCGTGGAAGAATAAACTCAAAACGTTCTCTTGGAAAAGCTTTGGTGAAGATGTCCCGCTAACGGTATTCTGACTTCACAAAATAGAGTTCCACCACACCGTTTTCCACTTGTTCCACGATGAAATGATGTCGGATGTTAATGTGATTTGCTCTTGAGTGTTGTACGTTGTTGCATGAGAGAGCAATAGCACTTTATTATCACAAGATGGAGGGATTTTGTTGAATTCAAAGCCATAGTCGGATAATTGGGATCTCATCCAAAGGATTTGAGCACAACAAGATGACATGGCTATGTATTCAGCCTCTGTAGAAAATTTAATTACTCATTTGCTTCTTTGAACCGACTCACAAACTTATCACCCAAAAAGCGAGCACCTCCGATGTTCTTCGACGTATATCTTGACATCCCGCATCGGCATCGCAGAGTCATTAGTGACATACCGGTGTCCTCCGGGTACCAAAGTCCCATGTTGATGGTTCCTTGGAGATACCGAAGATCCGTTCTTAGCTTCAAGGTGGTTTAGTGAAGCAGCACGATATCCGCACACATGCACACAACGAACAAGATGTGCGGTCTTAGGCGTGAGGTACATCGGGGATCCAATCATGTAGGATATTTTGTTTGATCTACCATGATCCAGTGGTCCTCATCCAAATGCGTTCAATCATGGGAGTGTCAACAGGGTCACTAGAATCAAATCAAATTTCTTTAAAATCTCATTTGCATATTTAGATTGATTTATAAAATGCCTCCGGGACTTTGTGAAATTTGTAATCCCAAGAAAAATGACATTTGTCCCATCATTGACATTTGAAATTTAGAACCCATTTCATTTGAAAAACGGTCACACTCAATGGGGTCAGTCGAGGCAAAGGTGATATCATCAACATATATTTGAACATGAATTAAATGTTTGCCTGACTTCCTGGTGAACAATGTCGGATCAACTGCTCCTTTGCTGAATCCAGTAGATAGAAGAAACTTTGATAGTGTTAGGTCACTAGTTTTACAACACAAGCTTCAATGAAAGAGATAGAAAGGCGATTGAACAATACACACACAAACACACACGCGTATAAGCTATAGATGGTTAGGCGTAGAGTATGTGAAAAAAATGCATTGAACAACCAACCCTCAAGTGAGGGTTATACAAGAGTATTTATAGGCAAGGAGCTAGCTAAACACTCTCACTCCTTCCCTTTACCTTATTGGACATGGGCCTAAGCTCATGGGCCTTCTACATAAGCTAGACCTTAAACAAACATAAAGGCCATAATAATCTACCTATTACATATGAGTAACTAACACTTGAATCAAGGTTTAGGAGTGATTCCAACAATCTCCCCCTCAAGTGTTGGTGATGAACGTTGAAGGCGTTGATGTAATAGTAGCTTTGACGTCGTTTGACATTCTTCTTTCTTGTGAGAAGAATTGCCTTGATTCAACCAATCAGTAGAGATAGTTTTCTTTGAACAGTTATGCTTTGACGTCATCTTTAACTTGTTCTTTGATCTTGTTCTTTGTGATGAAAGTGATAGTATGTTGTTGTTGTGCATCAATTGCGCTTGTGCTCCAGTGTCTCGTCATTCTTCAACATGCTTACACTCTTTGGCGTTGGAATTCATCTTGATGAAGTTCTTTAAGTCTTTAACTTTGTAGATTCTTTGGTTTGACGAAGAATCATTCTGATTGTTGTGTTGCTTTTGGATAGAACTTCCATTAGTGATGATGTTGGCGTGGCATGAGAAGAATCGCCACGATCATTCCGCCCGGAGCTTCCATAAGAAAACATAAAACGGTTAGTAATAAGCGGATTCCGCACTTACAAGTTTGAACTTAGAGTGTGTTAACATAGTGTGAAAACACAATTCTAATTCTTACAAAGGCCGTTTAATCGAGTCCCACAAGTGAGATAACACGATGTACAGTACACCTACGATTGAGATGAGTGCGAGGTACACGGCATCACCTCCTGACTGTAGACCGTTTGAGACCACTAAGCACAATCCAGGAGTTGCCGCGGCGACACCTGCTCGAGGCATTTGATGTTGACCCCTGGCGAGTTTCCATTCAATCACCGAGGATCACAGTTGTGAACCTCTCATAAATGTTCTCAATTGCTAAGATGTGAAAGGACCCGATAATGTATCACTGAGATTCTTATTGTTGAATCGTCAAGTGATGAAATATCAAGTGTACCTAAGAGATCTTTTGATGAATCTCGTGGCTCTAGACTCAATAGTGCGTTTTGGTTTTCACGTGCGGAGACTAGGGAGAGGGTCTCCTTCTTCAATACAACAATCTCTAAGAGAAATAGATAGTTTGGGTTCCTGTGAGAATGAAACAAGTTTCTATTGAGAGAAACATGAGTGGTTAAGAAGGTTTAGTGCATGCGTACCATGGGTCCATGCGACTTTAATCTTCAATACCGGTGTCATCTAGTGACAATCAATAGCATATAAGTAGAACATTAATGCGCCCTAAGTTGAATAATTAGGAGGGCTATTTCTTTTCACCATTTTCTTTGCATTTCTTTTTAATTCTTCAACTCCTTCTTTCTCCAATTCTCATTCTCTCCTTTTTACAATCATACCTAAGGACTTCTAAATTCTAACTATTGGTAGTGTCCTTGGGTAGATCCCTCCTACTCAGGCGGATCAGAACGTTTATTCCTCACCTTAGTCACCTTATAACTCCATGACTAACCTATGTTGCCATAAAACCATTTTGAAGAAAATCTCTCAAAGGGTTTGTAAATGAAAAAAACATGTTTGAACCACAGTGAGAGTTTTATCTTTTAGCGAAATACTCCCCCACATGTGCTTTAGAGTTTAGACAATTTGCACGGATGAGGAAAAACACTTTTAATTGATCGACTCAAGATAGACATTCCCCCGCGAAATACGGTTACGTGGCATAGTTAAAGAGTTGCATTGTCAGCGTTTAGGTGACAACTAGCTCTAATAACTATCTTGAAAGTGTGTACAACCCCGAAAGGTTGTCAAACCCGTCAAGGTTCATGTCTACCAAGAGTTTCTCGAATGGTACATTCTAATCGGACAAGTCCTTTGCGAGACACGTTTACATCACTAGCGAACTAGCTTGAAATTATTACCCGTCCCGGACAAGTCTTTTCGAGTTACTAACAGTTAAGATCTCGTCAATTTTTGGGTTAAAGTCTTTCACATGAGAGTTCATATAGCAAAACACAAATTTTATCAAATTTCTCCCCTCAAAAATGGCATATAAAATGTTATTTTTGAAAAGTTGAGAATAAATATGACCATTTGAGTGTTGCGGGAAGAATAACCCTTGAAACAATTTGTGAACAAAGTTTTAAGTCAAGTACTCCCTCAACAAGTGATATAAACGGTTGAGGTTTTGAAAATCATAATGGAAAGTACTTGTTCTTTTGAGCAAAACCTTAAAAAGTGAAAGGTTTGATAGGTTTTACTCAAAAGTAAGAAGCTTTCGCTCCTTTATAAGGATTGTGGCAATAAAGCACCATAGGGTCCTTTATTTTCAAGTACGGGTTGGTACCTGTAATATGTGCACAAGCCATCGTCATAATAAATCATCCAAATTTATAATGAAAGAAGCAGTTCAGGGTACCGGTAGTCGAGATATGCGGGAGTGTGAATCGGGCGTTGGCCGATGATGTTTCTCCCGAGGCCTGTATCCTTTCCAATATTCTGAACTGATCCTTCTATACAACCGTTCATCAATCATCGATGATCCTCTTCACATCCCTTCGATCTGAATTCCATAAGCTTAGGAGACCCAATCTTTTGGTGTATATCCTTCAACCTTAAGCCAATCCATCCCAACCATCTTCAAAGTGTGATCTCCAAACTTGTGAAGATCTGCATGTATCGCATTTCTTTGAAGTTCACCGCTATGAAACTACGCCGAATGGTTTCTTTGATGAGTGTAAGTTGTTGAGTGGTTGATGTCGGGAAGATCAAGGCGTGGTGGAGTAGAGTTGACAGGTCCGATAAGATTCAACTGACAGTGGAGATCTTCTACACGTTCTTTGATAACTATCGCGTCGATGAAGATGAGCAGCGACTTGATGAATTCACGTTGTACTTAGTGGAGAATTATGACACGCATGCTGGCAAGGTACATGTCTTCGATGTCGTTGATTGACAAATTCTCAAAGTCAGCTTCAGAGAATGCATAATCTCTTTCGTCTTGTCTTTTGACCACAATATTCTTGAGATACGTGTAGTCCCATTTGGACGAAAGATCAACGTGTTTGATGGCAACAATGTTTGTAGAAAACTAGAAGGGGGGTTGAATAGTTTACCAATTTAAAAACTTTGTTTTGAAACTTATTGTAAAGATCAATTGATATTGATCTTAGACATGTTAATGAAATATGCAAGCAATATGTAAGAAGTAAATAAGGAAAGAAATGATCAAACCACAACAAGTTGTTTATAGTGGTTCGGTCTACAAGGACTCTTTTTCCTTGCCCTACTCCACTCCTCGAGTCTCACACTCGAGAGTTTAACTTCACTAGTCAACAAGCTCCTTTCACCGGCGGAGAAAACCTTTACACTTCGCTTACACTATTTCGACACTAAGCTAGATGTCGAGTTCTTTCCAAGGGTACAACCACTCCCACACACAATGTATTTTGAGGACTAAAATACTAACCACTCACACTCACAAGATTATGATGGTTTGATACAACAATGAAGTATGAATCAACACTAGATCATACAACACTAAACAAACAAGACTTCCAACTTCTCGTTGAAGCTTGAATATGACTTGATCTTCTTTGCTACAAAAGAGATCACTAATATGATATGAAACCGAGTTAGAAAGGTTAGAGAGAAGATATGTATGAGAGTATGTTAGAAAGGGATGAAAAACTACTTGGCTTGGCATTGCTATTTATAGCCAAAGTGGTGAGGCGTCCAGGACCGCGGAAGAACCTTAAAAGGGTTCGCCCGCGTACCATTTTGTACCGCGGTCGGCAGTCAAGATATCAAAACTTTGCTAAAGTCAACTCTATCTAAGTGAGATTGTGTAAGACATGAAGAGTACAAATCCACATAAAATATCTAATGAAATCTTCTAATGATTTCCATGATGCATTACATGATGTCATAAGTTGTATTTCTATTCTTAGAAATATGCAAGTACATAAGTAGTGTTTGGTTTTAAGAACCTAACACATTCTAAAAACTACTATCATACATAATGATTAGAGTCATATCAAGATGTTACTAATCATAAATGTAAATGCTTGAATGATGAATATATTGTTTGAAAAAGCTTGTTTTAATATCTATTAGACTTGACAAGCTTTAAGCTTTTATACAAATTAAATTTACTTTTGTCGTTAACAAAACTTAGGTAAAGATCAAAAATATAATTAACGTTTAATGACGATATTTGTATTAACAATCTCCCCCTTTTTGTTGAGGACAAAATATAAATTTTATTTTTATAAAAGATACAAAGTTTGTACAAGAGTTATAAAAAATATTAGTTTTAGAACTTGAAAAGAGAATGGTAATGCAAGTGTATGATGTTTGACTATTTATGAAAGTCAAAGTATTCACTAGTTGATGCATGATGTTGACTTTTGAAAGTCAGTATGCAGTTGACTTTTTTAGAAAAGTCAAGTATTATCAATGAGGGTTCTGTTTGACTTTTAGGAAGTCAAATGTATGCATTTAATTTTGGAAAAAGTCAAATATAAATAATTTCAAAGTTCTATATTTTTTCTCCCTTTTGTCTCAACAAAGAAGAGGCTATCGGGAATGTAATGAGCGAGCTATTATCTCCCCTTGTTCAAAGCTCCCCCTAATTGGGTGGAAAGATTCATGGATTGTGAAAATAAAGCTAAAAAAAAGTTAGTAATAATGATCATTCACAAGCATTTCCAAACACTATGTAATGACACCAACAATATAATAAACAACATTCATTAGTTAAAATTTTTCATGAGTAAAGATCATGAAAAGAGACACAATGATGTGTTTTAGTACAAGTAAAAATTATCCTAAGAAAGTAAAGACTAAAAAGACTAGTCTAAAACCATCCTATTGTGATGGTGGATGGGAAAGAGCGTTAAGACGCTCAAGGATGTGGTTGAGGATGAACCTCATTTCTTCTTGGAAGTCATGGACCATAATCCGGTCCTTTCACGGTTTGGCCCGTTTGCTCACAAGTTAAGCAACCATGCCTAGGAGGTAGTATGTTTGGGGAGGTTGTGGTGGTGGAATGGTAGATGTATGGGTGTTGGTGGAGATGTTTGGGTTGGTCATGATGGAAGCAAGCAAAGCACTTTGCATTTGCATTGTCTCACTCAAGTGAGAGTCCACCATGCCTTTGAATGGGTGGAGGTTGTGGAGTTCGTTTGAATCTCTCTCTAGTGGGATTGGCATCCCACATACACTCCTCAATGTCCTCAAGATGAGGGAACATTGATGTGGGGAGTGAATGATCCCCATATAAAGGACCATGAATGTCTTTGTGAATGGGGTGGAAGAGAAGAGGTTTAGGCCCTAATGGGGCTTTGGGTCAAGATGACCGAGGTGACTCATGAGCCATCCACTCAATGGAGTCAAATGATGGCAATGGTGGTGGATGACTTGGCCTAGGAGGCAAGTCTTCCAAGTCCTCTAGGAAAGGATTTGGTGATGTTGGTGGAGTTGAGAATAACTCCATAGGAATGAGAGTTGGAGACCTTGGTGAAGGTGGTGAGGGTGTTTGGATGTTTGGATGGGTGCCGGTGGAGGTGAAGTTGGTGTTTTGGTTGGTGGTGGAGTGGTGATCACAATGTGTGATGTATTGGGTGTAACTAAGGTAAGGCTTGTATCATCTCTAATGGGAGATGAGATTATGAGTGGAGAAGACTCGGATGATGAGCTAAGATGAACAAAGCAACAAGGCCTCACGCTAATTCTAGCGGTCTTCTTGCAAGGTTTGGAGATGACTTAGTCATTTTAACTTGGTTTTGCTTTGCTAGATAATAGTAAGAATGAAGAAGGTGTGAGGATGATCATGGTAAAACCTCTCAATTTATAGAAGTGAAAAATTATGGAGAAATGTGTTTGATTTGATGTTAAACCATTGAAGAGATGAGGTTCCTAATGATTTGGAAGTGGGTTGAATGCTAGTCATATCACCCAAGTCAAGCCATTCAAGAGAGATGGAGTGAAGAAGAAAAGATTTGCAATAAATGTGTTCTATTGAGTGGAATTTCTAATATTCGATCACCCTGGATTTGAAGGTACCCAAAATTTGGTTCCTTCCTTTATGCCAAAGGGCTCCTTGGGTGGATTTTTAAAATTTTTGAATTTTGGTGGGAAATGGATTTCTTATATACCTAAGTGAATTATACTAGTTCTAATAAGAGTATAAACTAGTTAAGATTGATTTATAAGTGATGGATGGTAATTTGGAATCACGAAAGAGTCGAAATTGAAAATTACCGAGGATCCACGGCACCAAACATACACGCGAACCCTAAAAGGGTGTTGTCTGGTCTTTACTGTGATGCGGTACAATTTATAACGGACGGTACCAAAATTATGGTGCGATCCGTCGAAAGTCTTGAGAAAAATGGACAGAGTTCGTTTTAGGTGTCGGGGACTTTCTCGAAATTCTTCTCAAAACATGTTATACTAAACCATTTCTAGTTAGGAAAAGCGGATAATATATATATAAACATAGTGGAGCATGTATTTTGAGCAGGCTTATTGATTTTCAATAAGTGAAAATGGGTAAAATTTGATAGCATACTTGCCATCCCATGAGATTGTTAGCATACGCCATTGTTTCAAGTTATATTATCATCCTACATAATAAAAACAACTAAATTGTATCAAACATTAACGATAATGCATTGTTCCAAACACTCCTTAAAAGTACCCTTATTTGTCCAACTTCTTGTAAATCTTGTTCATCATCCTACCAAGGCACTTGAACATTCCCTTAGTTTGCTTGAATGCGATTCATTCTCTATTTCGGAAGAGACGATAATACTCATGAGGCGGGACGAGCTTGGAAGACCATCCTCGTAGCTATTTGATGATGATGATGATGAAGTTGGAGGTTTTGCTCTCTTTGTCTTAGCAACTTATGCATCACTCAAAGGTACAAAGATGTGAGGGATGAGCTCATAGTGAAGATGCATCCCTTTGGTGTTGGTGGAATTGTTGCAAAGTTTCTATAGAGACGGGTGAGGAGCATCCCGTATGGAAGAACAACCGATCCTTGAGTTGGAATATCAATCATTCTCCTAGCTATGTAGTAGGCTAAATTGAATGGTTGTCGGGTGGACAAGTTGTAGAGCATATGACAAAGGCAAGCGTTAATGTGATCCCTATTTCCTATGGTGCTAATGACGTTGGCTCTAAGTAGCTCCTCCCATTTCTTAAATTCGGCTTAAGTTCATTTAGCTCCATTCCATATGGATCTCGGTTTACCTCTTCTCCCTTTCGGGTAACTCGGGTTGTGTCACTTTTTGGGTTAAAAAGGTGTTCACGGATGACATCCTTATCGGCCAAACGGGTTTGGTAGGGTAGAGAGCGGTCATTGATAGCATCAAGAGCGGTGAGTGACCATTTATCCGGGTAGAGACAAGTTCCTCGGTTGGGAATTCCTAGCACTTGAGCAAAGTTGGCTAAGGTGATGGTGTAGTCGTTTTGATTAATTCTAAACCTAAGACAAAATTCATCATCGTCTTCATCACTAAAGCCGGTCACACTAGCATAGAATTCTAACACAAACCTAGGACAAATTGGTTCATCGATGTCAAGAAGACAATCGAATTGAATGGCGGCTAGTTCTTCCGAAGGTTGGTTGTTTTCAAGGAAGGATGGGTGAATGGTTCTAACCTCATGGAAATACCTTGATTCTAGACCCCTAAATATTTCTACTTGTTCTTTGGTAAGTCCTTTGGTTTTGTGGTGTTTGGGAATGTAGTTAAGGGTGTCTTTGTGATCATAGAATCTTGCGGCTACCATGGTTATTCCTAAGGACAAGAGTTAATATGTTAAAAATGAGAATAAGTTTTAACGTTTTTTGGTTCTAGTGTGTGCCTATATGAAAACAATTTGGAGTTGCGGTTATCTCGACTCATTTTATGCACAAAGATGGTTTTAGTGGGGTGTTTGGCAAATACCATGAGATAACCCAAATGCTCCTAATTCAATGTGGCTTCATTTGAATATACCCGGAATGCATATTAGTTATGCAATACCTTTAGTATTCAAGAGCATGCAAGTGATGAAAATTTAACGTTTCTATTTGTATTAGCAATGAAAAAATTGTTTTCCTACAAGTGAGAAGCTTTTCAAAACTTTTGACATGGGGTGTTTGGTTGTTTGAATAGGCCTTATATTCATTATCTATCAATTAGTGGGAAGCATGATTTGTTTATGCAATATGATAATGTAGTACCTAATTTCAATGACTAGTTATGCAATTTGCCAATTGAATTCATATTTGGTATAAAGCATACATAAAAACCCCATGTAATGATTTGGGATAGTTTTGTGCATAAATAAGAATCCTAGACTCAAAATTAAGAGATGAAATGTAGTTAGGATACTTACAATGATGTTATCTTCATTGATTAGTGAGTTGGAAGATGATAATGAGCTTGGTTTAAGTTATACACATTTTGGTAAAGTGGGTTTTGAGGAAGAGGATGATTTGTATATAGCAGTTTTGCTTACGTGACACACGGACGAGCGGTACCAAAATTGGTTCCGTCTTTGTTGTCGTTGGTGCGTGGCTACAGTAAGAGTCTGACAGACAAATTTGTTTAGTTTTGACTATTCTAATGCTTTGGGCTATGTTTATCCTACATGTTTGGTTCCATTAACCCTAAACCAAGTCTAAGAAGATTAAAAGGTTCTCGTTTAGAGGCTTAGTTAATTATGTCGGCAATGTTGTCTTCGGAGGATACTTTCTCGATTGAAATGTTTCCTTTTTGAACATTGTGCGAAAATGATGGCGGATTTCAATATGTTTATGCGAGCATGTTGAACGGATTCTTGCTGAGATCGATGGCTCCTTTGTTGTCGCAAAGTATCACAATGTCGTTGAGATGAATTCCATAATCTACGAGAGCTTACTTCATCCAAAGAGCTTGTTGACATGCCTTTGAGGCGTGCTGAGAACGGTTAAGTTGAAATGGCCAATGCCGTTTGCTTCTTTGCAAACCATGAGGTAAGACAATGTCCAACAAAAGTGCAAATACCACTTGTACTTTTTCTATCGACATAGTCACCGGCATGATCCGAAGCGGCATACACTATGGTTTCTACACCCGTTCCTTTGGGATACCATAATCCTAAACACGTTGTTCCCTTAATGTATCTAAAATCCTTTTTAAGGCTTCTAAGTGTGATGCCTTTGGGTTTTCTTGGCGAGCACACATAGACAAACAACACTAAACATAATGTCGGGTCTACTAGCCGTAAGATAGAGTAGGCTACCAATCATTCCTCTATATTTAGTGTTATCTACGGATTCACCTTCCTCATCCTTGGTTAGTTTAGTGTCCGGGGACATGGGTGTTTTAGTTGGTTTGGAATCTTCAAGACCAAATTTCCTAAGCATGTCTTTTATATATTTAGATTGGTTAAAAATATGCCATCTTCTAGTTGTTTTATTTGAAGTCCTAGAAAGAAATTTAACTCACCCATCATACTCATTTCAAACTCATTGTGCATGATTTTAGAGAAATCATCACATAGTTCTTGACAAGTTGATCCGAATATAATGTCATCAACGTATATTGGAACAATGATAATATGTGATTCCTTTTTCTTGGTAAAAAGAGTATTATCTACTAATCCCATAGTATATTTGTTATCAATAAGAAAAGTCTTAAGTCGGTCGTACCAAGCTTTTGGTGCTTGCTTAAGACCATACAATGCTTTCTTGAGTTTGAAGACATGATGTGGTTTCTCAAAGTCGGTGTAACCGGGAGGTTGAGCAACATACACTTCTTCGTTAATAAACCCATTAAGAAATACATTTTTAACATCCATGTGAAATAATTTAAAATCATAGGCACATGCATAAGCAAGCAATATTCTAATAGACTCAAGCCTAGCTACCGTTGCATAAGTTTCATCATAATCAATCCCCTCTTGTTGATTATAACCTTGTGCTACAATCCTAGCTTTGTTTCTAGATACTATCCCATTTTCATCCATCTTATTTCGAAAACCCATTTTGTTCCAATTATAGTTTGATCTTTAGGTTTTGGAACTAATTTCCAAACATCATTTCTAACTAATTGGTTTAATTCTTCTTGCATGGCAATAACCCATGATTCATCTTTTATTGCTTCATTTATGGTTTTGGGTTCAATGGTGGATACAAAGCAAAAATAATTACTTTGATTTTGGGCTTGTGACCTTAAGGTTCTTTGATTGAGTTGTCCTATGACTTTTCCTAAAGGATGACTTTTAGATTCTTTGATGTTGACAATTTCTTTATTTAATGGTTCATCTTCCTTGTTATTATTAATTATTTCTTGACCTTCTATCATTTGACTTTTTAAGTAAGTCATCATCTACCAAAGGTGATGTCTTAGAGGGAGGTGGACTTTCGTTGAATGTTATGTTCAACGATTCCTCGACTATCATTGTTTCTTTGTTTAGGACAATGTAAGCTTTACTAGTTTGAGAGTAACCAAGAAATACACCTTCATAAGACTTTGGGTCAAACTTGGTGAGATAATCCTTAGTATTAAGAATAAAGCATTTACAACCAAAGACTCTAAAATATCCTAGCTTGGCTTTTACCTTTATAGATTTCATATGGTGTTTTGTTTAAGAAAGGACGTATTAAGACTCTATTCAAAATATATGTAGAAGTGTCAACGGCGTTACACCAAAACTTTTGAGAATGTTTTGTTCATTAAGCATTGTTCTACTCATTTCTTGAATTGTTCTATTTTTACGTTCTACTACTCCATTAGATTGAGGTGTTCGTGGAGCGGAAAAGTTATGTGTTATACCATTTGTATCACAAAGTTTCCAAATTGAGTTTCGTTGTCAAATTCACGACCATGATCCGTACGGATCGACACAATTTTGATACCTAGAAGATTTTGAATTTTCTTGCTAAGTATTTCAAATTTATCAAAAGCTTCATTTTTGGTTTTCAAAACAACGTCCAAGTAAACCTTGAATAATCATCTACTATGACCAAAGTGTATAAGTTGCCTCCATAGCTTCTTATAGCGGATGGTCCAAACAAGTCCATATGTAATAATTCTAGACACTTAGATGTGGACACCATATTTTAGTTTTGACTACTATGTGTTTGTTTACCAATTTTGCAAGCGAAAGTGTTGGTCATATTTAAGTTTTGGTAAATTCCTAACCAATTCTTTTGAAGATAGGTTTTGTATAAGTCTCATATTAGTGACCTAAGCCGCCTATGCCAAAGAGATTAGCTATCATCTAATGTTGTTAGGCAAAGTTTGTCATTATATGTTTTATCTATTTTCATGACATATATGTTATTTTCCTAACTCCTTTAGCTATGGTGATACCATCTTTTAGTATTTTACTACCATTTTCATCAAATAGCACTTTATACTTTTATCACACATAGTTGGCTAATAATAAGTAGATTAAATCCTAACCTATCCACATGAGCAACATTTTCAATAGTTAGGGAGTTATGAGCAATCGTACCTTGCCAATAATTTTGCTTTTGAGATTGCTACCAAAGGTGACATTACCTCCGTAATACTCTTGGTATGATGAGAAGAGACTTTTGTTGCCCGTCATGTGTGGTGAGCAACCACTATCTTTTATCCATTCATCAGGTTCCAATCCAACTTTCAAGCATACCTAAGAAACAAATAACTCAAGCATTTGGTCCCCAATATCTCATGGGTCCATTTGGGTTAAACATACCATTTATTTGATTCATGTATGGAAACGATGGGTAAGAGTTCCATGGCATGTAATCAGGAGTTTGATATGGTCTAGAAATTTTTGATTCCAACCATTGTATTTGG
>OU343219.1:136119097-136152365 GCA_910596185.1 Chrysanthemum makinoi
TTTTCTCTCATCTCACATTACTCCTTTTTTCAATCATTCCCAGGACTCTATACTAACTATTTGTGATGTCCTGGTAGATCCCTCCAGTCCCGGATCATGTGATTTCCATTTCCTATCCCAATACCCATAACTCCATGATGTCTCCATGTTGCCATAAATCTATTTTTCTTGAAAATCTCACAGAGTGTTTATGATAGAAAACATGTTTGGAACACTCAGAGTTTTATATTTCAAAACACTCTCCCTTCACATGCTTATAAGTTTGATGCAATCTCACAATATAGGGTAGAGTTCAAGCACTTTTTGAATTGATCTGCCATGATAGAGGATACCCCCACTAGACACGGTTACGTTGCTTAGTTAAAGAGTTCCATTGTCAGCTTTTAGGTGACAACTAGCTCTAATAACTAACTTGAAGATGTAAACAGTCCTTGAAAAGGAGGTTCGACCCATGAAAGTGCATATCTATCACAAGTTTCACGAGATGGTACATTTACTAACATTGATTCCCGTCAATTCATTGGTTCCGCCTCAGAGTCGAGCTCATTTTTGAGATTCAAACACCGATCATTAAACATTTTAATCACGCTTTCCCCTCAAAATAGCATATTCGTGATATTTTGATATAAACGGATTAAACAACATTTTAGAATCTTTTGGGGAGACAAACGGATTTGATTTAAGCATGAATTTGGAACATTTTAGTTTTATACTCCCCCTTTAAAAAGCATAATCAATTAAAGGGTTTTAGAGGGAGTTATCTTGAGCACAAAATATTTTGAAAAATATTTTTGAACAATCTTGAAAAGGTGCTCAAGATGATGATGATTTTTCACCATTTTTAAATGTAGTACACCTGCCGTACAACTTGATTTTTTTCTTTTAAAAGCACGAGTTTTTGATTTGAAAATAATCAAAAGTCATCATTATGGTCCGGTTTCGTACTGAAGTATAAAAGCCATTATTTTGAAGAAATTATTGAGAAACGACATGTTTTGAAAAACATTAAAGAAATCTCGCTCAAGCATCTGTACATACCCGTATCATTGTTGAATGACATTTCTAGAACGTACAGAATATCGATTATACGAGAGACATGTCGTGAGAAGAATATTTTTGGATTTTAGATTTTATATTGTTTTTGTATTTTTGAAAGTTTTCTATTTTTGTATTTTGCTTTTGTTGGTTTTTCAAATTTTGTATTTTTTTTTTTTTTTTTTTTTTTTTTGAAAAAATATTTACAAAGAAGATTTGAAGAAAGAGAAATTAAGTTGGACAAGTAAGTGGAGTTAAGAGTGGAACTAGAAAAGGATTTCCACGCATAATTTGGCATAAAGTTCTTCTTTACCACACGGGCATATGAACCTTCAACACTTTTACAAGTACCTGATCCACAGAGAAGAGTTTTCACAAATAACAGTGTTAGAAGTACATGATTCCTCACAGCGAGGGTGATCACTATCAACGGTTGTAGTGGATCTGACTTCCTTATCCGAATGATTGTCACTATTATCTGTGTTGTTGCAAGTATCAAAAATCTTTCCTGTGGGAATCCATCTAAGACCTATTTTGTTGAAAACTTTGCCTGTGGGAATCCACCTAAGGTAAGATCTAGAGTTGTTTTCTTATCGATTCACGGAAGACTCATTTTTTGAAAATCGCTTGAAGAGATCCAACCTATTAGGTTTCTTTTGATGTTCATCTTGTCAACGGTTTGTTTTGGTTGGAGTCTTAGTGGATTGTACCTTGGAACGAGAATTATCTTTCTTGAGATATTGTGAGACACATGCATCATGATTAGCCGAAAAGACACATTTTTTTACATGTAGTACAGACAAATTCAATATTCTTGTTTAAAACAGCAGCTTTAACTTTGTCACTACATTTGGACATTGATCTTTGTTCAAAAAGACTTAGAATTCCTAGTGTTGTTTTCTAGGGCATAGCATTTTCTTGTTTAACTACTCTTGATGCAAGCCAATCCCTAGTCTTGTGTTGAGTGTTCCTAGGTAATGGTTTACTACTAGCAGTGCCTTGAAATCTTGTAGAATTCATCACACTAGATGTTGCACCTAGAATTCTGTCTTTTCGAGTCTGTGCCTTTTTCCTAGCTTCTTCTAGATAGTGATTTTGGACCATGTCGTTAGAACCAACAGATTCTTTAACTGGATTTTTGGTCACATTCCGTGTACTAGTCTGAAATGCTGTAATCACATTTGGTTTTCAAACAGGCAGTTTTTTCTTTTCAAAACCTTTAATAATTCTCTTTTAATAGCAGGAGTGTGGATGACCGTTGACAATCATTTTTCTGTGACTTTTTGGAGGAGGTGAGAATTGGCATTTTGGTTTGGAAACCGGTTTGGGGACATTTGTTTTCTCCTCAGTCAATGGTTTTGCAAACTTAGTCCACCAAGCCTTTCCTTTTAGACTTTCCAGCTGAACTCTCAAAAGATCATTTTGCTCTTTCATGTCCTTGTAGGCACGCTCATAACAATTTGTCATACTTGCTTCCTCAGTTTTTCGATCAAGTTTAAAAAAGAGGTTTTCTTTTTCAAGTTTTTCAAGAGCTTTTTTCATATTTTGAACACCATGAGGTCTCTCAGATCTGGTGTCTTTCATGATCTTCAACAGAATATATGTTTGCAAAATAATGGACATAATATCGAAGAGTCAGAACATCTTCGATGAGAGAATCATTTAAATTTTCCAAAACTTTGATGTGTTCAACACTTTCATTAGCTTGTTTTACCAGGGATTTATGGTCCTTGACAAAGTCACTGCTTTTCAAAAGGCTTGTTCAAAATAAATTACCCTTGAGTTGATGTATTCCGCTGAGGGGCAATTTCAGCCAAAAAACTTTTTCTCGTTCATTATCAAAACTATTGAACCAAATGTTTGTTGTAATATGAGTTTTAGTTTTAACACCTCTTGAAGTCTCCCATTTAGTTTTAACATCGTCTAAAATGCTTCGCGCATCACTTGTGTTAAAAGGATTGTTTGAAGACATTTGTTCGATTTTTGAAAGAGACTTGAAACTACTGTCTTGTTTGAAACCGATTTTGAAACCGTGTTGACACTTTGTTTGAAACACTTGGAGTGATGGAAAACTTTAATCGTTTCTTACAGAAACAAACGAAATAATTATTTTGTTCCATTTGTTATAATCAATTGGTTTAATGTCCGGATGTTTTTGTTTCATTTTTTATCTACTCTCCTCGATAGTTCCAACGCTTCAAGAGAATCATGCACAATTATGGGTTCATGCAAAGGTTTTCCATTGTTCAACACATTTCCGAGATTTGAGCTTTTTGAGAAAAACAAGGAGTGATTACCAAGAGCCATTTTAGAAGTATGAAAAATCGGATTTACTTGATTAGAAAGCATCTTGTTTGTCTTAGCAGAATGACCCGTTGTAAGAAGCAAATTATCCAATTTTTTTATTGTTTCATTTTTGTCCATAATTTCATCTAGAAGAGAATTCTCGTTTGAAAAATCAGCAATCAACTGCTTTCTTCTCTTTTCAAGATCGAAAAATGATGATTTTGTTTAGAAAGTTGGTCATTTAGTTCGAAATTTTGTTTAAAGATTTTATTTTCAAGTTCAGATTCAATCATGTACTTAAATTGTTTTTCAAAAAACAAATCGATAACCAATTTCTAATTTCGATATTTTGTTTGTATGAAATTCATAGGCTCTTGAATTCTCTTTGTAACTCTCAAGCTCAGCGGTCAATTTCTGATTCGCGGCCTTAACCTCGCGATTGACCTTACTCACTTTCTCAATCTCAATACCACAATTATTGATTAATGATTCAAAATAAGCACGGTTTCATCAAGTATTTTGTGCCACACAGCCGCCATTAGGATCCACATCTGGAGTTTCAGAGTTTTCGTATTGCTACAACTCGGATTGTCCGTGTATGTATCATATAGGTGCTGATACAGCACGCTGTTCATCATGAGTAAACCTGATTAGCAACATTACTATAATTTGGTACCTCATCGAGTGATACTTGCATAGACTGAGGTGTATCAAAAGTACCGCTTGATGTTGAGTCCTCACGATTGATTGTATGATGGAGTTTGCGTATTGATTGCTTTATGTGCCCGTCTTAGATTCAGAATTCGTATTCTCGCATCAGTCAATTCAATTTCGATTTTCTTTTCAAGGCTAACATCAACATGTACTGATCCTTTCAAGCTTCGTGCGTTTGACACTCGCATTCTCGATCAAAATACCCTAATGTTTGTTGTGATTGTTAGAGGTAGCTTGTCGAACCGTCATAAACAGTTATTCCCATTTTGATATCCCATATTCTGATTCACAATCTGACCCCTTGATGTCCATCAAACTCGCCCTGATATGCAGATCTGATTCCCCATTTGTATACCCGTAGCAAATCATTCTCGATTCCCAATAACATCAACCATTTGTCCTCCTTGACCCATATGCATACTTGGTTGAGCAAACCGCGGATTAATGATGAAATCCATTGGTTGTTGTTATTTGTGTAGTTGGTCTAATGTTTAGGTCATAAGAATGAATCAAAGAAAGCGCTTTTGAGATCTGCCAGATTTGCCATTGAGGAAGGTATGTATGATAAAGTTGATGTAGGATCGATTCATGCGATAAAGGAGTTGTGTTTGAAGAGGATTAGGCTCGGTTGAGGTTTTTCAGTGAATCTTACTCGTGAAACTTGTTGAATACGTAAAATTTTTTTCTCCCCAAATTTGAAATTCAAGAAAAATCAATTCTAAGTACGTATGAAAGATTTGAGTTATGACAATTTTGACGCCAAATTTGACCCGAAAAATTTGAATTTAGGCCAAAAAATTTGAAAATTTGACCAAAATTTTCACAGTTAAACCAAAATTTGAATTTCGCGTAAAAATTGAACGTTTAGTCTCCTCAAAAATTTAAATTGAACGTTTACCAATTTTTTTTTTTAACCTTTGCGCGAAAGAGCTTTAGGCGAGACAACGTAAGATACGGTAGGATATGAGTAGTGATGGCTTGAAGGATTCCTTAGCGAAATGCTTATGCGTAAGTTTAAAGTTAGGTGAGAAAACTTATGTAGATTTAGCTTTCGCGTAAGACAAGGCCTTAGGCGAGGAAAAATACTTAAGCGCAAGGTGTTCTACGCGTAAGTCTAAGCTTATGCGTAAGATTAGGTTTTGCCCAAAATCCTTTACACTATCACAAAGTGTAAAAGATATCCAAAGTCAAGTGTTCCACAAACTTATCCAAATGGTGGAAGCACCGAGTAATCGTTATAGCTCGAAGAATGCACCAAAAGCTTATGCGTAGAAAGTTGGCGCGTAGACAAAGGACGTTGACTTTTCTGCACGCCAGAACTAGGGTTTTGACCTACGGCAGTAAAAAATTTCCAGTGATTCAAACGATTTCTCTTGCACAGATAGCCTTAAAACACTCGAATAACACAAAACTTTTGACCGTTTTCACCCAAAGTGCTTAGAAAGCTACGTAGAGAATGACCAACGAACCAAAACGAGTTTAAAACTGAAGAAAACACGAAGCTTCGAACTTTTTGTAAAAAACTGAAACTTTAGCACCAAATAAACCTTAAACCACAAGAATCTTGAATTTTTAAGTGCAAAAATTAAAGCTTTGCGTGCTAATATGAATAATGTGAGCCTTTACGCGTAACCCTTCAAAACAAACACAAACACTCCTAAACCATTTTTAGGCGATTGATACCAATTGTAGGACCTTACTTTTACACCAACCTTACGCGTAACACACCTTATCACAAGATGAACACGTTAAACCACAAGCACTTATGCGTATAAGAAGATGAAATAAAGAAAGGAAAGATGGTGACTTGATGTTAAACAAACCGTGTATGTTATGCGTAGAAAGATAAACAAAAAAGATGATGTTTATTGCAAAGGAAGAAAACACACACACACACTCAAGCACACCCCTCAAATGACATACTTGAGGGGTATTTATAGTAAGAGAGATGATGCCCTAAGGCTTGGCCATGGGCCGTGAGATGGGCTTGGACATGGATTGGGTTACATGAACTTATACAAGGCTAATTTAACTAAACGTCTAACCATTTAGCTTAGCCCAATCCATGAGCCCTTTGACTATTCTGGCACGATATCTAACACACGATATAAATTTCCTAAATGTGAATGACCATCACTTCTAATAAAAACTATTAAGGCTAACAGTTTCAACAAGATTTTCAGCTTTTTGCTTATCTAAGTCCCTTTTCCAGAAAACTTGTTCAGGTGTTAACAAGGTTTGAGGCTTAAATTTGTTTAAGGAGATCCAGTTTTCCTTCTTGTAATCATGGGGTTTGATCATTATGTTATTCTTTTTACATTTCGTGATCTTCTAGCTTCTTATTCATTTTTTCCCTAGATGCATCATCTAATTTTCTATCTTCCTCAGTGCACTCAATGCAACTAGATTTTTGTCTAGGTTTAAGAATCTCATTGCCATCATAGATTACATTTTGAGCCATTTTGCTATCTTACCGCACTCGTGGTTGGGTATATCTATAATGGGAACACTATGCTTATCGCTTAAAACTCTATGCTTAGTGACCATGGAAATCGAATGGTATTCCCTTGCACGCATACAACTTATTTTCAAGCTTGTTCTTCAAAGTTTTAGATTGGAAAAATCATTCAAAAGTTTTGATTCCTTAGCATGAAATTCTTGCTTAAGCACTTTAATATTTTCTTGAAATTTTGTTTTGCTTAGCAGTTTAGAAAGCTTTTCTTGTAAGGAGTTTAACTCTTGTTTTAACACTTCTTCTCTAAAATTACTTTTTCTAATTGTAACGCATTTGGTTATCCAACTCTGCCACGTGTAGTTAACTCAAACTTAGCACATTGTTCATAAATGGCAACTCGTTCTTTATAGGCATTAAGTTCAGATAACAGAATCATCGGGCACATACATGGATTCATCAAAACATAGTCATCATTGACTTAAGATGCATCACTGGTACGACCACTTTCACTTTTGTTTCACATATTGATCATATGGGACAACATTGATATTACCCATATTTTCAATATCCGACTCAATAGTTTCAGTTGATTGTACTTTGTCATGCATCTTTTGCACATCAACATCATCGTATAGTTTTAATACTCGAAATGATCTTGTCTTTGAATGAACCAGCTTGTGGAGATGAAGAGACTTTAGGAGGACCATTGGAGAAATGCTAGCCATGAAAATGGTTTGTAGAGGGTTCATCATCAACGCCGAGTCGTATGCATCACACCATCCGACTTGAAAGGCATTCTGATGATTGTGCCTATCTCATGAATTGTCTGCTCATCCACATCCGCATCATATGTCTTGGCATTTCCCTCGAAGAAACAACAATTCTTCTTCATCCAAAGCCGCACCATTAACCTCGAGCTTGCACAAGCAACATCTTATCCCTCAAGTACTGTGATTCTGAGGGCGTTTTGGCGATGTGTTCCTTGCAATATGTCCTCACCACCACGCTTGTAACACTTGATCGGCCTTTGTCCCTCGATTTCCATTCCTTCCCTATTCTGATTTGCAGATAACCTCTACCAACTCCACCTTTTCCTTGTTCGCATCGGCTTTCAACTGGCTGCACCATAACCTTCCCATCTCGACAGTGGCTTGATTGTGTGAATTTGATGTCGTTCTGAGGTTGTTGATGGTGTGTGGGAGAGAGTTCATGTTTTGACTAATCATGAGAGCCAGTTGATTAATGAAGTTTCCACGCCGCATCAGATCGATTGTTTGAACATTGGACCAGGAATGAGTTTGTGATTACCATTACCCATGGGTATAACTTGAGATGCTTTGGTGGTAATTCCAATGTTTGAGTAGAAGGCGGTTGAATCATTTGATGAGCTTGTCTCCCTCGGTTGGTTTTGAACCTATCAAGAATCCTTTTTCAAACATAGCATGTCTCATTCTCGAAGAAGGAAGGCATAAAGCTGCTCATAGTTTGTATTCTTCAATCCTTTGGTTAGCTTCACAGAGGTGACAAACTTGTGCCATTCGGATTCATGTTGTTCACAAACTTTGAGTTCAAATTAATGTTTGGCATAGTAATTCTGATGTTCCTCATGTCATTAACAAGCTTGTGGAATCTCACGTAATACTCATACACACTCTCATCTGGTTTCATCTTGAAGTGTTCAAATTCATCATAGAGTTGTGATTCTCTGTCTTCCATAGTTAATTCAGATCTAGAAAAAAGCATCTTGACATTATCCCACATTGTCTTGGCCGTGTTGTGATTGATAAGCTTGTAGATATCTTTTGGAAGACCTTGAAGTATGATGTTAGAAGCCCCGATATCAGCATCGAATCTCTTTTTCTCCTTATCATTGAGCTCATCATATGTCTTTGGTCTGTCTATCCCATAGATCATTGTTCCATCTGAATGTATCATTAAGTCTCTTGTAGTCTCAATCGATAAGGTCCTTCATCAACGATTTGAGAATGTTGACCCCATTTTCCTTTCCAAGACAAGTATAACTGATTCTGAGCCCAAGAGTCAGTCAGGCCTAAGCATAGGTGACGAGTATCTCGAGCCAGCTGCTTGAACATCCTCGCAAATGGAGATGATAGTAGGTACGCTTGGTAGACATGTTTAAAGATTACACGGATTTTATAACTCAATGATTAAACCGGGAAATAGATTCTTTCACGATTTTACTAAATCAAGAGAAAACCGTATTGCACACAAGAGTCAACCAAGTCGCTAAGAATCCTTGAACCAAGTCGCTAAGCACTAAGTTGCTAGGTAATAACAAAACAAGTCGCTAAGTTCCAAATCGCTACAAATTTTGGCAGCAAGTCGCTATGCACCAAGTCGCTAAGATGTCAAGTCGCTAAATAGCAACTCGCTAAAGACCAAATCGCTACCACCAAGTCGCTATCAAAATTGAAAGCAAGTCGCTACCTTACCAAGTCGCTAAATTGTAGTGAAGAATCCACTGTGTACTGTTTGTCGGCTTGTCTCAAAAGGCAAGTCGCCACTACCAAGTCGCTACCAAACACACTACAACTCGCTACCTTTACTCAAGCAAGCTACCAAGAAATTCACCTCAGAGCCAAGTCGCTACCAAGAAAAACTTTAAAAACACACTTTTCAATCCAAAACAAGTTCAACCACAGTGATTCAAGCTTACCAAATCAAAACCCAAGCACATACAATGATCCTAAACACAAAAGTACACCCAAAATTCAAACTTTAACACAAGAAATGAACCAAATGATGCAAAAACACTAAACTTTTTCAAACTCAAAAACCATCTAAAAACCACTAGAAATACAAAGATGTGTAAGAGATGATCTAACCATGGCTCTTGATACCATTTGTAACATATTGGATTTCACATACACATCAAACCATAAACAAAGGTGGCGTACAAGATGAGTTTTAGAGAGATAAAGTTAGAGGTTTGGGAACTTTAGTGAGAGAAAGAAAAATCTTATTATGAGCTCCAACTCTCTACCTGGGAGGTAGAAAGTACTTACTTCTACAATAAAACACCACTGACGGCTGTGGATCGCATACATGGGTAAAGACCCGTACGTCCTCCACGGTGTTACTAAACTAAATACTACTTAACATTAAATAACTATGACTACGAGCTTTCTAACGATTACATATACTTGAGGTGACCGACACTTTAACTACTGGATTTTCCAAATCCTAACATAAAATACTTCTCGCATCACTTGTGTTAAAAGGATTGTTTGAAGACATTTGTTCAATGTTCGAAAGAGATTTTGAGACAACAACTGGTTTTGAAACTGATTTTGAAACAGGTGTTGACACTTTGTTTGAAACACTTGGTGTGATGGAAAACTTTGACTTTTGAGTAACAAAAGTAATTCCATTAATTTGTTCCATTTCCATTTGTTATAATCAATTGGTTTTAGATCTGGATTCTTTTGTTTCATTTTTGATCTTCTCTCATTAGATAGTTCTAACGTTTCAAGAGAATCATGAACAATTATGGGTTCATGCAAAGCTTTTCCATTGTTCACAACATTCCGCTCTTTCGATTGCCTTGAGGAAACAAGGAGATGTGTTACCAAGAGCCATTTTTTGAGTTGTATGAAAATACGGATTTGTTTTATTAACTAGCATATTGGTTGATTTTACTGAATGACCCGTTGTAACAAGCAAATTTTCCTTTTTGATCATTTCATTTTTATCAAGAATTTCATCAAGAAGAGAATCTTCTCGTATTGAAAAATCAGTAATCAACTGCTTCTTCTCTTTTCAAGATCGAAAACATTGCTTTTTGTTTAGAGAGTTGGTCATTTAGATCAGAAATTTCCTTGTTTAAAGATTTTATTTTCAAGTTCAAATTCACATCAAGTGTGTTATACTTGATTTGCAATTTTTGTTCTTTTAAAACGGAATTTCGATAACCAATTTCTAATTCTGACTCTTTGTTTTTGTGAAATTCAAAAGCTTTGGTTCTCCTTGTAACTCTCAAGTTCAACGGTCAATTTAGCATTCGCGGCCTTAAGTTCGCGATTGACCGTTTTAACTTTCTTGATTTCAATGCCACGCTTATTGATTAATATTTCAAAATAAGCATGTTTCCTCATCGCCTGTATTTTGTGCCACACACTCCACTAAGATCCACATCTCGGAGTCTCAGAGTATTGCTACAACTCGGATTGTCCATGTATGTATCATAAGTAGGCTGTAAGGCCAAGAATGCTGTTCGTCATGAGTAAACACATCAAATATGACATTGTTATAATATGGATCAATGATTGGTACCTCAGATATCTGCATTGGCCATAGACAGAGGTGCCGAGTCGGTCGATTAGTCTCCTCAAGATTTGCCATGAAGATGCAGTTTGCATTGATTTCCTCGAGGTCTTCTAAATCATCCATAATAGCTTAAAAATCATTTTCCTCAGACTCAACTCATCCCCTGCTCGACTTGTGCTAACAAAGATAGCTTTCCGAAGATACTCGATTCTTCTTTTCGGCTTAGTAGACAGCTTGCCATGTGACCCACTCTTGACAGCTGTAACACATAACCTGATTACCCGATTCACATTTCCATAATTCCAACGATCGAGCTGCAACATTCCCATTTCGATACTCAACGTTTCCTATTCCCAACATTCCGCCTAATCTCGATTTCCAACATTCTCAACCCAACCGATACTCGACGATTGAAACCACCCGATACCTATGTGAAATCCAAGAGTATATCCCTGTTGATTCCCAATAACTCCAACCATTTGTCCTTGATGACCCATATTCACACCGGCTGTGCAATTATTTGCCTGCTTGCAGTGTTTGATGAAATCCTTTGGTTGTTGTTTGTTGGTGTGGAATAGAGACTTCTGAATGCTTTACCCAAAAATGCAAATGCATTTGACAAAGCCTCTCTTGTTCACGTAGATCGTGATTCCTTGTTCCGGTATTGTGGATACTGTTGTTGATGAATGACTTGTTGTTCGGTGGATAGAATTGTTGAGGGAAAACACTTGTGGTTGTGGAATGTATCACGCAAGTTGTTGTTAGTGGAAGATGATGAAGCTTGTTGTTGTGAGTTCACTTGAGTTGGAGTCTTTGCAATTAGTGCCAAGGGATCATGATTCTTTGCCAATCTTTCTTTCCTGACTTCATTCACTTCATTGGTTTTGTTTCGAAAATCGTTGAGTTAATCAAAGTTCACCTGATGTAAGTCTTTTGTTTGGTTGACAATAGTGACATATCGCCCCATTCTTCCGAAGATTGTTCAGAATTTGATGTTACTCACGATAGTTCTGGGTTCCAACTTGTTTCTGATAAGCTCATTCATTAAAGTGCAAAACCTTCCATAGTAGGATTCAATGGGTTCTCCCGAGTAGATGTAAACTTCTTCCGCTAGCAGCTTGTTCTCCGTATCTTGTTGACCAATTTCTGTTCCATGACAAACCCGTCTAACACGTTCCCACATATCTAAATCAGTTTCACAACTGTCTACAGCAGCAAAGATGTCTCTTGGTAAACCCAGTTGGACAATATGAATTGCCATGTCATCTGCTTCGACTTGTTTCTTATCCTCTTCAGTGTATTCTGATTCATATTTAGTACGAAAGGATGGTGGGACGGGACGTGTTGCATCATCATTTCTAGGGTATTGGACTTTTCGAGGCTTGAAGGGTCCATTCGTAATGGATTGAATCATTAGTTTTCCATTAGGTTTGGTCTTGATGTAACGGAGCATACGACTTGTCCATTGAAGATAACCACCTTTTTCCAACATAGAGGATGGCTTTCGCACCGCTGCATGAATGTTCTGTTGAGTTTCCATTGATGGCTGTATGATATGATAAAGTTGGATGTAGATCGATCAACGATAGCGATTTGTGTTTGATGAAGATTAAGCTCGGTTGTTGTAGTGAAAATTTGCTCTAAAAACTTAAAACATCAATAACTTCTTTTTCGGAGCGTTTTTAGGATGAAGGTTGACCAAATGAACTTTTTAGCTATCTTGGCGGCTATTCTCCATTTGTTCTCACTGGCCTTTGACGGGTAGAACGCTAAAACGTGAAAGTTACGTTCAAAAGTTATGGTCGCTTTGAAGTTTGCTCAAAATCTTACCTCAGAAAACCCTGTTCTTAACGAGGATTGAGTGCTTATGCATAGGTTTTATGAAGGACTTCCTAGGCATAGGATTCTAGCGAGATGCTGTATACAGACCCTTCTACTAATCTTGGGCAAGTTAAATGTGCTTACGCGTGAACTTTATACTCCTGTGCAGAGTACCTTTACGCCGTAAAGATTTAACTTATGCGAGTGCTTTACTTCCCGAAGCTTTCTCGCTAGGCTTAAGATTAGGGTTTAAAACCAAAATCCTTCACACTGGGCCCGCCGCGGAAAGATATCCACAAGTCTTGCGGTTTTTTTTCGTTTATCCAAGCAAGTGAAACACCGAGTAACCAAGGTTGTTGCACTAAGATTTGTCACCGCTTAAGCGTAAAAATCTGAATCTTACGCCGATGCCTTACGCAGAGAAACTAGGGTTTTGGCTTTTGCTTACGCCAGAAAAAGAGGTTTTGACCAAAACGCTTGCTTACACGTGAACTCCGCCTATTCTTGCAAAAACGCTTACTTTTCACCCAAAAACTCGTTTCCAAATGATTTCTTTTGCACAAACTTCTTCCAAAACACTTAAAGATCAATAAAGTCTACAACTTTAAGCTTAAAACCACGTAAAAATCAAAACTTTATGACAAAATGGTCTCGTTCTATGTAAAAAACGCAACTTTTGTGAAAAGCTTTAACCAAAAAACGTAACACAACACTCCTAAACCATTGTTAGGCGATTGATACCAATTGTAGGACCTTGTTTTTACATCAACCTTACGCGTATACCCATCAAGCACCCCACGATGAACACACGTAAAACCCAGAAACACTTATGCGTATAAATGAAGAAAAGATTAGAGAAAGATGGTGACTTGATATATGTTAGGCGTATATGTGTAGAGAGAATAAAAGATGAAAAGAACTTGTATTACTTGAAAGAAAAACACACACAAAACACAGTCAAGCACACACCTCAAATGACACATTTGAGGTGAATTTATACTACAAGTACATATGCCCTAATGGGCTTTGGGATGGGCTTGGATTGGGTTTGGATTGGATGACAACTTATACAAGGCTAGCTTAACATAACATTTAGCCATTTAGCTTAACCCAATCCACTGCCCGGCCGTATTTTAGCACGATATCTAACACTCGTTACAAAGTTCCTAAACGTGAATGACCATCACTTCTAATAAAAAAAGTTACGGCTAACAGATACAGAAACTCGCTCCGGATGGATCGGAAGGTGATAGGTTCACCCTCCTTTCCAAAACGCCCAAAGAAATATTGGCATTGGAAAAGGTCAAAATTCAAGACTCCTCCTCCAATGCTTACTGATAACGCTACAAGCGTCGTTCGGGGTCAAAGGAACTTCCTTTTCTTCGAGCAAGTTTTATAACACCCTAGGCAGTGAACCTAATCGTTGTAGTGTAGTTTAGGTAAGCCACCGGATTGATATCGTCTCTCTAGGGGAATAGGAATGCTAGTGAGAAGTTACTACGCTAAGGTTGGTGGTTGAGGAAGATTATTTTTTATCTTTTTATGTTTTTTTTCTAGAAAATGGAAAGGTACTAATCTCGGGTTTGGATTTGGGGGTTGGTATTTCTACCGATTACTCTACTTGTCTAATTATCTAATCTAAGGTGTATGTAGTCTATGTCTAATTATTGTGTGCTCGTGTGATGGTTTAAAGATGTGTTTACTTAGGTTTTATTACTCCTTAATTATCTCCTATATATGGTTGAATTGTCACGTCCTTATTCTTAATCGCGTTGTGTGTCTAAAGTCGTAGGGTATGCATTTATCCCTAACTCTTTGAACTTACCAAAGGGTCTCGTCTACAAAAACCTCTAGGAATTATAAACTCTAACTCTAAGGCACTCTTTGGATGATTTAGCCTACAACTGCTCTAAGTGTTATAGTCCAAGGTTCACAAAGATTAATCAAGCATTAATTACACAACGAATGACCTATCGCAATACTAGATCATTAACAATTAAGATAAGAGACAACTAATCAATATTCAATAATTAAGTTTCATATTCCCTAAGCAAACACACAAGTAAATTAGCCGACATGGAGAACATGCAAGCATACACACAAATAATTGAAGACATAATTGAATTAATGAAGTAAAACACTTATCTTGATGTAAGATAGGGTTTGAAACCCTAAAATACTATACAAGACAGCCTTGGTTCGGTTTAGGTTTTTACTCCAAAAGACTACACACTAAAACTGAAAAATTCGGATTCTATATATAATATTACAATCGAGACGGCGTCACCTTATGATTTGTGACACCGCCGGGTCGCCGCCATTAGGTTTCTCGCCTTTGCCACGTTAGTCTTGGCGACGGCATCACCTTGTGCTTGTGACGCCGTCCCCTTCGCCTCGACGCCGCTCGATCAAATCTAGGCCGTCTGAGTTGCGACGGCCTACTCTTTTAAATCCTCGACACCACACTTGAAAATAAGCAACTTGACTAATCGGCCGTCGGGTTCCCGGCGGCCGCAGCTAAAGTTGATGCCGCCACCTTGTATTTTAGCAACTTGAGTGTCTCGATTCTTGACTTTGGCCATTTTCTTCAGATATCCGCCTTTTCGCCATCCAAATAAGTGCCATTCCAGCAATTTGCCTTCAAGAGACCTAAAAGTGAAAAGGAACGATATTAAGTAATAACGGATACAAAAGTGATCAAATAAGGGCTTAAACGACCCCTCAAAAAGGTAAATTTTAAAACCTTATCAAATATCCCTACACTTGGTATTTGCTTGTCCTCAAGCAAATGTGCTTTTAGCCAATTAATTTATAAGTTAGGGGTCATGAAGCATTGGTTTAAAACATTCCACAACACATATAAGCCCCGCAAAAGTCATAACAAGCACGAAAATTACATACTAGCACCTCACATGGGGTGTTTGGATACTCTCATCTCTCGGGTGCATATGAAATATAACAAGTTGGAAATGGAAGATAAACACTCATAACCGGTCCTAGTACATAGATTACCATAGGCTTGAGAAAAGATCAAACCTTCATCGCCAGGAAGCACCTAGGAAAGACAATCAAAGAGGTCTTTAAAGGGTTGTAACGTTAGGCTTATGGTAGGGAAACAAAGGGTTTGGTGGGATAGGCTATTTAGTGGTGGCAAGTCAAAAATCTTTATGTTACAAGCATACGAAGAATGGCGTTGCTAAGCCAAGACTCGACACTCTAAACTCTAGATAACTGAAACAAACAAACATAAATTTAAAGATAGATGTAGGATAGTAGCCCGTATGTTTTTTTTTTAACACTCTATTTTTTTTCTTTTCTCTTTTTCTATTTTTTTTTCATACACTTTTACGGTAACATCAAAATGATAGGGATTTATATGCACATCCCTACACTTGAGTTTTTATTACTCTAACACTAATTTGACCCGAATTTGAAAAGATCAAAACACTTGGGGTACGTTATTACGCAAATAAGGGAATTTAACGTTCCCTTCCAGTCATTAAACTTTAACTTTTCCCATGAGTCCCAATCGTCCCAAAATTGTATACAAATGATATGACTCGACTTAGCAACTCATGCAAGCAACTAGATCATTGAACTAAGGGTTTAGGGTGATAACAATAATGCACTAAAAGTGAGTGCATACAAGGTAGGCTAAGGCGATTTGGGTGTACATTTAGGGGTGGGGTGTAAACAATGCTCTTCATTGATATTCCGGAAAACCGAAAAATCAAGAGAACCGCGAAAAGGATAGACTCAGAGGGGTTAACTAGGGGTATCGTGTACTAAAGATGAGTACAACGCAAAGGGTGTGGGGGAATTACTCAACCGATGTGGAAGAAGTAATTATATTACGGGTATCAAACAAGGGTTATCCTAATGCCTCTTATCATTTAGTTATTCTTAACTACACAAGTGTAGTCTTACTAGCGATCTCGGAATGCATCACAAAACAAGTTCTAAAATCTAATATACTACCGGTTCACACTCTAAGCATTAAAGATGAATGCTTTAATTCCTACTAATCTAAGGGCGATCCTCACATTTTGGGTGGAATTTAGGTGGTAAATGGTTTTTGTGCTAGTCATGGAACTTCCTATCCGTGAGACGCTTTTGTTAAGACTAATGGCCCACTCCTATATGTCATGAAAAATTTTAAATTTGGTGCCAAAATTACCCTAACCGACATTTTCTCATGGTTTATTACACAAATACAATTGGACAAAGCAAATAATCAAGGATAAGCATAGTTTCAAAGTTCCCGTTTTATTTTCCCTCCCTACACTTAAACCGAACATTGTCCCCAATGTTCCCCGAAAGTATCAAAGTTATGATAATGGAAGGTAATGAAAAACTAAAGAAACTAATACTCCCCTGATTAGCTCGGTAGGATCCGTGTGTGAAGTAGTGGTTAAATCCTTTCCAAGAAAAATGTATACGTGAAAAGCTCCTTCCAATCTTATGTAACTTCTTCTTGATAAATTAAACCTGCACACTTGAAGAAAACAAACGAAACCTTCACGTAAAAATCGGCGGTAATAATATATATAAGACTCGACTAAACTAGGATATAATGCTTGTGGAATGGATGTTTACGAATTTCTCGGAAAATTAAGACCTGTAAAATTCCAAAAATTTATAAGTAGCTCGAAAACGAGAAAAATAATCTGTTGTTTTTACTCCTTCCTCGACGCCAGACGCCGTCAGTTATCCCGACAAAACTGGTCTCATGATTTTCTCGGAAAAAATTTCGGAAAATTTACATCTTTAGAATCTGGAAAAAATTCTGCAAAACATCCATTATGACTCGATACAAGCATTTGACTCGAACAAACACACATATATATCTTTTAATTAATTTCTATTCTCATGTTTACGTTTCTTTTGAAAACGTGTGTAATCCTCCCTACACTTATCCTTTATGTAAAATACCTTTATATGCAATTAAGACGAGGTTAAAAACAAAATAAAGCATTTTTACAAATTTAAACATGAGAATAAGCAATCACTAAAAGATATATGACACACAAACAAGCAAACAATTAATCATGGGTTGCCTCCCACGAAGCGCTTTTCTTTATTTATGAGTCTTGTAGCTAGACTCGTAGTCGTGCTCCTACGTAACTTCATTACCGTCATCTCCTTCCTCATGATGGTCTCTAGTGGTTGGTTCCATGTTGTAGAAGTGCCCTATGATACACCTCTCTAAAAGTTCATCCTCTCCCCACTCATTTCTATATTCCAGTCCTAAGTTCAAGCAATCCTTATAAAAACCGAAAATCTTGGCCATAACATAATCCACTCCTTTTTCTCTATCCTCCTCATTCCTATAATAGACCGATAGTTTAAGTTCCTTTTAATCATTAGAGAGTGATGAAAACTTCTCAATCTTAAATGGCATTTGGTAAGCTATGTCGTCGGTCTCATCCTTGAATCGCACTATTCCTAATGAGGGATCATAAGTCATCCCGGTGTTTTCTATGAAAGGTTTTCCTAGAATAACGTGGGACAAGCTAGGATCTATGGCCGTGCTAATATCATCCACAATTATGAAGTCCGTACAAAACGTGAAACTACCTACATAAACGGGCAATCCCTTAATTCTACCAAGAAAATTGCAACTAACACTAGGATTATCGGGGTCTTGCCTAGTTGGAATAGGCTTCTTCATTACCCAATTGTAGTAGGTGCTAGTCATTATGTTGATTGGGGACTTTCGATCAATGTAGGCCTTTGCCACGAAAAGGTGTCCTATGCAACATGGTATGTTAAGATTCCAAGGGTTCCCAAACTTGATTCTAGGGCTTTTCCTAACATACATGTGACGGAGGTCACGCACTAAGTGAGGGTGGCGAGATAGTTCTTCTTCCGTAAGAAACTTATTGAAATAGTCATTGTCTACTTCATCTACTTCCTTGGTTGTTTCATTCTTCGGTGTTTCCTTAACCTCAAGTATCATCTCATGGTTCGCTTCGTCATTTGTAATATTAGGTTTCACTAAGGCGATGGTATTGACGAATTGAAAGTGCTTAGCTAACTTACTTGGGTCCTTAATCTCTATACCGGAAGGCTCGGGGGTTGAGATAGCATTAATCTTCCTATCACTATTGGTCATGGCTTTCAAAAGGTTATCTATCTTCCTATCAATTTCGGCTTGTTGTTGGTTAAAGCGGTCTGAGAGCTTAGCTATTTGGGCTTCTTGGGATGCGACTAGGTTTTGCAACATCCCTTTAATGTTTTGTTGGTTAGGACCGTGAGATGGGGGCCATGAAAAATCATTGGAAGTGAATTCTTTGGTTTATCCCCAATAGAAGTCGAGTTTGCCCTTCCATGCCTCTCGGGTTTCACTGAAATTCCTAGGTCCGGGTATTGTAGGGAATCTTTCTCCCGTTCCATTAATACGCGAGGATGCGTAGTCAACGGAAGCATGTTCGGGGGATCGGGTGCAAGTGCGCGTGTTATGAGGATCACTACAAGGCTCACGCGAGGAAGAAACTTTGTTCACATGGCGTGAAGACCTAGGATTTTCGTAGGAGCTCATTAGGAATTTTACTTGATCTTCAAGCTCGATCATCCTACGATCGGAAGATTGTGAGTCAATGGGAGGCAAGGAGATTGCCTTAACGGTTTTGGGCAACTCACGGGGGTCATTCCAACTTTTGCTGTCATAGAGAGCAAGGTCCTCTATTATGCCCCATGATTCTTCCGCGGTGAGATCACTAAGTTTTCCACCGGCCGCTTGGTCAATGGATCGCTTTGTGGGGAAGTTGACATGATCATAAAAGATTTGGACTTGGAGCCAAAGATCAATGCCGTGATGAGGGACTTTATGAAGTAAGTCCTTGAATCGGGTCCATGCTTCGTAGAGAGATTCACCTTGACGTTGTTGGAACATCAAGATGTCATTCCTAAGCTTAGTGGTTCTCCCCGGGGGGAAAAATTGAGCAAGGAAGCGAGAGGTGAGATCATCCCAACTTGAGATGGAGCCGGCGGGAAGTCGCTCAAGCCAATTACTAGCTTGGTCTCGTAGAGAGAATTGGAAGAGACGCAGATGCGTGGTCTCCCGAGTAGTAGCATCAAGGTCGATGGAATCGACAATTTTAAGGAAATCCCTTAGATGCTGATTAGGATCTTCGGAACAAAGTCCATGGAATGCACATCCGTTTTGCACCAACCGGATGGTGTCGGATCGCAGCGCCGTAGTTTGGGCTTGGTCGGGAAGCTCAATGGTGTTCCTATAGCCTAGGTGGCTTGGTCTCGGGTATTCACCAAGAGTACGGGCTCTTGGTGGGTCATTTGGTGGTGGGTTGATGAATGGTGGGTGGTTATCACATTCCATGATGAAAAGTGATGGGGTTACGAACAAAGTTCACGAAGAAGGGGGATAGACTACGAAGAAGCTAAAATTGAGAAAAAAATTTACTTGATAGGAATCAAGCAAAGAAACCTAAACGAGGTGGACTACTAACTAGCTATTCTATTCCCCGGCAGAGCGCCAAAAACTTGATAACGCTACACGCGTCGTTCGGGGTCAAAGGAACTTCCTTTTCTTCGAGCAAGTTTTATAACACCCTTGGCAGTGAACCTAATCGTTGTAGTGTAGTATTAAGGTAAGCCACGGGTATTGATATCGTTCTCTAGGGGAATATGAATGCTAGTGAGAAGTTACTACGCTAAGGTTGGGGTTGAGGAAGATTATTTTTTTATCTTTTTATGTTTTTTTTTAGAAAATGGAAAGGTACGAATCTCGGGGTTTGGATTTGGGGGTTGGTATTTCTACCAATTACTCTACTTGTCTAATTATCTAATCTAAGGTTTATGTAGTCTATGTCTAATTATTGTGTGCTCGTATGATGGTTTAAAGATGTGTTTACTTAGGTTTTATTACTCCTTAATTATCTCCTATTGATGGTTGAATTGTCACGTCCTTATTCTTAATCGCGTTGTGTGTCTAAAGTTGTAGGGTATGCATTTTTCCCTAACTCTTTGAACTTACCAAAGGGTCTCGTCTACAAAAACCTCTAGGAATTATAAACTCTAACTCTAAGGCACTCTTTGGATGATGTAGCCTACAACTGCTCTAAGTGTTATAGTCCAAGGTTCACAAAGATTAATCAAGCATTAATTACAAAACGAATGACCTATCGCATTACTAGATCATTAACAATTAAGATAAGAGACAACCAATCAATATTCAATAATTAAGTTTCATATTCCCTAAGCAAACACACAAGTAAATTAGCCGGACATGGAGAACATGCAAGCATACACACAAATAATTGAAGACATAATTGAATTAATGAAGTAAAACACTTATCTTGATATAAGATAGGGTTTGAAACCCTAAAATACTATACAAGACAGCCTTGGTTCGGTTTAGGTTTTTACTCCAAAAGACTACACACTAAAACTGAAAAATTCGGATTCTATATATAATATTACAATCGCGACGGCGTCACCTTATGATTTGTGACGCCGTCGGGTCGCCGTCATTAGGGTTTCGTCTTGGCCACTTTAGTCTTGCGACGCGCCACCTTGTGCTTGTGACGCCGTCCCTTCAGCCTCGACGCCGCCTGATCAAATCTAGGCCGTCTGAGTTGCGACGGCCTACTCTTTTAAAGCCTGACACCGCCACTTGAAAATAAGCAATTTGGCTACTATGCCGTCACAGTAAGTGCTCGACGGGCGTCAGCAGTTAAGCAAAGGACGCCACCTTGTATTTCAGCTGCTGGAGTGTCTCGATTCTTGACTTTGGCCATTTTCTTCGTATATCCGCGTCCTTTCGTCCAAAAAGGTGCATTTTAAAACCTTATCACTTACGCAGATTGAGAAAAGAAACGGCAACAAGTATTGCGAATTCCATGGAGAGGTAGGACACAACACAGACGAATGCATGCACCTAAAAAGACAGATAGAAGAATTGCTGAGAACTGGAAAGCTGTCAAACGTAATAAAGGAACTTAAGCAAAATAGTGGCAAGGATCAGTCCAAAGCACCTAAGAAAGAAGAAACGTCAGGAAAAGATAAGCCCCTGGCAATATTGATGGTGTAATCTCAGCAACGGGTGATCAGACAAAAAGTTACACAAAGCTTTTCTCCAAACCAGAACATCTCGTTCCCACCACTCATGGGAGAAGAAGGGAATGACGGACCAATGGTCATCGAAGCAGAGATAGGAGGACACTTTATACACCAAATGTATGTCGACGGAGGCTCCTCGTCAGAAGTCCTGTATGAACATTGCTTCGAAAGGCTCCAGCCAGAAATAAGAAAGCAAATGGTACCCGCTACAACCCCCCTCATGGGATTCAGCGGAGAGATAATTTGGCCGATTGGGCAGATATCACTGCTAACTAGAATTGGAGACGGTGAGCATTCAGCGTCAGCATTGATGAATTTCGTGGTGGTTAGGTCCCAATCGCCATATAACGGGATCATAAGAAGGTCGGGAATGCGGAAATTACAGGCCGTGCCTTCAACAGCACATGGGATGATGAAAGTCCCGGTGAAAGGCGGAGTGCTCACGATCCGCAGTAGCAGAATGGTCTCGTTAGAATGTACTATGGTTTCCAAACCAACGCCGCAGCCTGTAATAGAAAAGCAAAGTGAAAAACGAATACACGTGGCAATACATCCAGAACATCTGGAACAAACAATAGCCATTGGATCAATCCTATCAGCTGAAGGGCGAAAAAAGTTATGTGATCTGCTAAAGCAGAACTTGGATATATTCGCGTGGTGTCCAGCCAACATGACGGGCGTTCCAAGACACATAGCAGAACATAGCCTAAACATACGGGAATTATATACTCCAATAAGGCAAAAGAAAAGAGGCCAAGCACTGGAAAGGAGTAAGGCAATACAAGAGGAAGTAAGGAAACTCGTGGACGCAGGAATCATGAAGGAAGTGCATTATCACAGCTGGTTGGCCAACCCGGTAATTGTAGCAAAACATGACAGGAGCTGGAGAATGTGTGTCAACTTCAAGGACCTTAATAAAGCACGTCCGAAAGATGGTTACCCCTTACCAGAGATAGATTGGAAGGTAGAATCACTCTGTGGATATCCCTTCAAATGCTTCTTAGATGCGTACAAAGGCTACCACCAAATCCATATGGCAAAAGAAGATGAAGAAAAAATAGCCTGCATCACAAATCAGGGAATATTCTGCTACACTAAAACGCCATTCGGGCTAAAAAATGCAGGAGCAACATACCAACGGCTAGTGGACAAAGCCTTCCACAAACAAATTGGCAGAAACTTAAAAGTGTATGTCGATGATCTGGTGATCAAAAACCGCTCGGAGGCAGAAATAATAAGAGACATAGCAAAAACTTTCAAGACATTAAGGGAAATAAACATGAAGCTAAATCCCAAAAAGTGTACTTTCGGGATGGAAGAATGGATGTTTCTAGGATACACAGTAAACACTAAAGGAATTAAAGTATGCCCAGACAAAGCAAAGACCGTACTAAATCTCCCATCTCCGAAATGCCTCAAGGATGTTCAAAGACTGAATGGAAAGCTAGCAAGTTTGAACAGATTCTTGGCTAAATCCGCCGAAAAGTCGCAACCATTCTTTAAAACACTCAAAAAGTGTACAAAAAAGAGCGACTTTCAATGGACACAAGAAGCGGAGGAAGCTTTTAAACAGATGAAGAAGATGATAGCAAACCGAACCACCTTAACCGAACCTCAGGAGAAAGAAGAGTTAATAATATACTTAGCAGCAGCCAGAGAAGCGGTCAGCGCAATTCTAATGACAGAAAGGGAAGGCAAACAAATGCAATATACTTTGTGAGCCGAGCCCTGCGAGGACCGGAAATAAATTACACACCAATGGAGAAACTAGTTTTATCCTTGGTACACGCTACAAAGCGGCTGAAGAGGTATTTCCAAGCTCATACGGTAATAGTCATCACGGACCAACCAATCAAGCAAATACTATCAAGGCCATAAGTCGTAGGTAGATTACAAAAGTGGAGCATCGAACTGGGAGAGTATGACATACAATACAGACCAAGAACGTCTATTAAAGGGCAGATTCTAGCAGACTTCATAGTAGAGCGTCCAAAAGACGATGAAGAGGAAGAACAAATGGAAGTGGAAGAACTTCCGCAACCATGGGTCCTGTTCATGGACGGCTCATCTTGCATAGATGATTGCGGAGCAGGTCTCATACTGACGGACCCTCAGGGAACAGAGTTTACTTATGCCCTAAGGTTTGGTTTCAACATAACAAACAACGAAGCCGAATACGAAGCCTTGATAGCATGGTTACGAATAGCAGAAAGAATGGGAGTCAAGAACGTGCAAGCAAATGTAGACTTAAAACTTGTGGCAAATCAAGTCAATGGAACATACATTGCGAAAGAATCAGGAATGATCCAATATCTGGAAAAAGTAAAAGAACTTCTAAAGAACTTCCGAATGTTCTCAATCAAGCAAGTGCCCAGAAGCGAAAACAAAAAAGCAGACGCGCTAAGCAAAATGGCTTCTACTAGCTTTGCACATCTAAAAAAGCAAGTACTAGTGGAAGAGCTGGGTCAAAAGTCAATAGAAGAAACACCGCTCGTAGCAACCACGGAAGAAGAAGGGTATACTTGGATGACACCAATCTACGAATATCTGACAAAAGAAACACTCCCAGTGGAAAAAGAGAGCACGAGAAGTTAAAAGAAAATCACAAATATTTGCAGTAGTCAATGGGATACTTTACAAGAAATCTTTTCTTGGACCATGGTTACGGTGCATTGGGCCCCTTCAAGCTAACTACGTGTTACGAGAAATCCTTGAAGGATCTTGCGGCATGCACGCAGGGACAAGGTCCGTAGTGGCCAGAGCCCTGTGCACCGGATACTACTGGCCTACCATGCACTGCGATGCTCGAAAACTAATCCAAGCATGCAAAAGCTGTCAAGTGCATATGCCAGTTCCAAAACATCCAAAAGAAAAGTTAACACCCATCGCCATTCTACAAGTGGGGAATCGACATTGCAGGACCTCTACCGGAAGGGCCTGGGAGAGTCAGATTCCTCATATTAGCAATAGACTACTTCACAAAATGGATAGAAGCAAAGTTGGTAGCCACCATAACAGGAAATCAGATCAAGAAATTCGTGTGGGAAAACATTGTATGCAGGTTCGGACTCCCGGGAGAAATAATATCTGACAACGAAAAACAATTCCGAGACAACCCATTTAAAGAATGGTGTGAAAAAATGGATATAAAGCAACACTTTGCTTCAGTGAAACAACCACAAGCAAACGGACAAGTGGAAAGAGCAAACAGAAGCTTAGGGGAAGGCATAAAGGCTAGGTTGGAAGAAAAAAGCAAGAACTGGTTAGATGAATTGTCGCACGTCCTATGGGCACATCGCACAATGATCAAATCTAGCAACGGAGACACTCCATTCTCGTTAACATACGGAACGGAAGCTGTCATACCAGCTGAGAGAGGGATGCCCACATGGAGGACGGCAGAAGCAAACATAGAAGAAAATGACGAGGCGCTGTAAATGAACCTGGACCTCCTTGAAGAAAGAAGAGAACAAGCGAAAATACGCGAAGCAAAAAGCAAGGCACAAATGGAGAAATGTTGTAACTCAAGAGTCCGAAGTACAAGTTTCAAACCAGGAGACCTAGTATATCGGAACAACGATGCAAGTCATGCTGAAGAAGGAGGAAAGCTAGGACCTAAATTGGCAGGGCCCTACGTGGTCACGGAAGCATTAGGAAAAGGCGCATACAAGCTAAAGGACCGTACGGGGAATCTAATCCCACGGACATGGAATGTTCACAATCTTAAGAGATGTTACATACATCAAGTGTAAGCAACCAATTCCTCGCGGATTCCGTGAAGGAAGGTTCATGTCAAACCTATCTTTTAATATTGTAATGTCTTGTTCTTTTTTATTGAATGAAAAAAGGTGAAGCTTAGCTACCTTCACCAGTTTTACTTTAGAAAATTATTCTTTTTAATCATTTAATTCAAAAAAATACTTATGTACGTAAGACGCGCATACACATGGGCACGAGCCATACAACGTTATTCTGAATAACAAAAGGCTAAGTAACCTCCAAATTACCTCAAGATACGTAAGAGATATTGCAAATCCAGTATCGGGCGAATAACCCACAAGTATTCAGAAAAGACTATTATAATAGGCACATCAGTGTGAAGATTAAAATAGCAAACAGTTTCGAAACAAAAGAAATATGCATACAAAGAAACAAAAGCCAAGGCCGCTTTCAAAGCAGCCAAACAACAAGAAAGCATAATCACAATAAAGCACTACTAAGTGGGAGGGTCCACAAACGGACCCGTCCCAGCTTGTGAACAGGTATCCACACCAAGACTGCTAACAACAACACCATGCTCAGAAACGGACAAATGAACTGATTCCGCTATAGGTTCTATACGTGAAGGATCAACAAAAGAGAACCAAATATCCGCGAGTGCCAACCAATCATGAAGTGAACCTTCCCTTGCTTTTTTTGGCTCTGTCAAAACAACCCGGGATTGAAGCAGAAAGAGAAGACTCACTTGAAGAGCCCGCGAAAAGACAAGCAGGAACAACCAGCTGTTCCAAGTAACACTGCTTCTCAATAGTGGATAAATCATCAGAGGATACCTCGGGGCGAAGCAAGCGAATGATTTCTTCAACAGAAGAATCCTTTAAAGCCTCTAGGGAAGAAAGCAAAGGAAACTGGAGACCGCAGAGCACTTGAAGAGCATTTTCATAGTTAGCCTTAGCAGAAGGATTAAAAGCAGCAACGCGGGAAAGTGGCTTATTGCCCGTACCATGCACATGCCCGGAAACAAGCCCATCTTGCATACCTTTATCAACAGCACAACTAATAGCATTAGCCAATGCGCCCAGGTAGCCTTGCCAATGCCAACATTCAGATACGGCAAGCTTGAAGCCTTCGGACAATAGCCAACGACGAATAGACATAGCAGTAAGCAAGCTCGGATAAAGTTTTTCCTCTAAATACAGGGCAACCTTAAGAAAGAGCTTCTTCAAGCAAGCTAATTCTGAAGCATAAGGCCGGAGCTCCGAACATTCTCTATCCAAAACTTGTACCTAACAAAGAGATTCCGAAGGTCAATAAAAGAAAAAAAAAACAAAAAAACAAAAACAAACAAGAGAACCTATTTAGTAAGCTCAACATTACGGGATTCAAGAGTAGAGGTAGCACATCGTAAACGTTCAAGCTCGACATCCTGACTGACAAAAGAAGCTTCCAACTCTTTGATCCTGGCACGCAACACCTCATTTTCTTTGACAACTGCCCCTAAATATGATACCTCACCGCGAAGAGACAACATCTCAGATGCATTTGATTCAGCCTGAACCAATTGGGACTCGAGCCCATGAATCAAGTTAGCCTGAACATCGCACCTGGCGGACAATTTCCCCTTCTCTCGCAGATAACGTTCTGCACGAGTCCGTAACTCAGAACCAAAGCATAAATGGCGAGCTGACAAAAGGTCAAAACCTAAAAATAAATCGTCGTGGTTCATTTCACGAAGTAAAGAGGAGAACTTCGGAGGAGCAACACCGTCAACAATCCCACGACAGTCCAAGGGATTTTCAAGCAGAGACCCGTTCAGTACTTTCCACTCCGGATGATGGCGCTCCTGTGAGCACAGGGGGTCAAACTCAATAGTAGTCTGGGCATTACTAGCCAAAGGTTGGCCAATAGAAGGTCCAACAAGATCTTCGGCACTACGGTTAGCCCCTCCACTGGAAGACGAATGGAGAAAAGGGGAAACATTCCTCAATATAGGAGTAGCAGCTGGAACAGTTGTGGCAGCAGTAGTAACAACACCCAAAAGGTTCTCGGACCTGGTACAAGAAGTAACCTCAGCTCCAGCAGCAGTACTAGAATGAGAAGAAGAATCAAAAGAAATAACCAACCTTTTAGGAGAACCGATATCAAGTTGATGCCTGAAAGAAGAACCAACAGAAAACCCAACCTCACGCTCAGGGGTGGTGGAAATGGAAGAAGTAATGAAAGGACCAGTGTGGGGAGCCATATAGCCTAGCTCAGCCTCCAAAATGCTACTATTCAATAATTCCTGAAAACCACCAACAGGAATGTTACGGCTAGAGGGACCGTATTGAGATTCAAAACGAGGCCTCTTGGCAGGACTAGATGGTCCCGGAACACTAGACAAAGGACCCTCTTTTCTCTTCAAAGGATCAGAGGAAGAAAGGTTAGAATCAGAACCTGTAGCCTCAAAAGATGATCCACCACCAGTATCAACACTAGAACCTTCCGGATCAAAAAGAAGATTAACATCAGCTTCCAACTCACCATCCGTATGAGCAGGAGCAATAGGGATAAGTGGCACGGTGCGACGAACAGCAACTTCAATAATAGACGGTTCTCCTTCATGACGCGGACGGGTGGCCATCGAAGCCTTTAGAGGCTCCAGCATTGTACTCGTCAGGACGAGGAGTAGGATCTTTAGAGATATTCTTCCTAGAATGCCATGGGAACAAGACAGGACAAGCAAAAGCATCGACCCAAAAAAATCGATCATTCCAATTTTTGACAAAATCAAGAGATTTAGTGCAAAGGGCAGGGACACCATCGCGCTTGCTATAGGAAAACCACCCTTTCAACTTCGAGTTAACATAAAAACAACGAAACAGAGTAATAGTGGGAGTAATGTTAAGAACACGACATAAGATCTCAAAGTGAGAAACTCTGCACGCGCCAAAAACCGATAGTTGAGAAATATTAATGCGATAATATTTAAGTAAGTCAACAAGGAAAACAAGCAGGGGCAGACGAAAATTGGCAAGATCAAAAAAGAGGGTATATAAGCCAATCTTCCCATAAGGGCACTCATGCATCGTACACTTACAATCACCTATGGTGGAATATTGTAAGTCTCGAGGAAGGAGCCAAACGTCCCTTGAGGAGTATTACATTTTATATCAACAATCAAAGCCATCGCGAGTGGATCAAGGGCATATGGAGGAGAAAATTTTTATTGTTTTCTTTTTTCAAAGGAAAGCAACAAACGGCGATGGTGAAAGATGGAGCAGTATTTATAATAAAGAAAAACCTAGAACCGGATGATGACACGTGCAAAAGAAAGACAGAATGAACGGCCAAGATCAAAAATAAAAAAGGACGCGTGGAAGTGTAGGTCACGTCAAAACAGAAAACGAAGAGTCAACAAACGTCCACGTCACACGAAACGCTTACCAAAGTAAAGTAAAGGACAAAGCATGAGATAACACCACACCCTGGTCAAATCTACAGTCTAGTAGGTACTTACCGCACGCGACAATATCCGCGTGCAGTCAATACACTAGACTAGGGGGGACTGGGTGACGTGGTAATTCCCATCAAAAAGAAAAAGGTGTAAGACAGCAAAACGCTTAGTCAACTTGAGTCTAGTAATACCCACCGCATGCACCAATGTCCGCACGCAATAGACATACTAGACTGGGGGGACTTGATGACGTATAGTATGTATTACAAGCCCACGAGGCCCAATACGCACTATACACATACTTGGCTCAGGCCCAACTATTACAAACCCTAGGCTTACAGTAAGCCCAATGGCTAAATTGGCTATGGTCCAGGCTTTGAGATGTGCGCAAGGCACATGACGGGCTGAACCTTCAACTGTTAGACCCCTTACATCCGCATCCGCGATTAACACAGAACCCTTGTCCGCCAAGGGTCCGGCTCCGGCAACTAACCACTATATGCAAGAATCTAGGAGGCCCCAGTAGCAAACCTCGCCTATAAAAGGGGCTCTAATCCCCATAAAAGGTACAACTTTCTCTCACATAATTACACACACACTTCTACTTTCCCTCTCAAGAATGTGTACTTACTCTCACGCTGGAGTCTAATCGTGGGGTCCGTCCCCACGGTAAGACTAACGGTTTACCTTTCTTGTGCAGGGATCTCATTCAAACTACTTGAATTAGTACAAGATCAACCCACCGAAGGCTTACCGGCCCAGTCCAGTAAGCTACGTCCAGACCTTCTATAACCCATCGCACAAATTGTACTAAGGGGACGTTTGGTACGACTGAATCACAAAGAATGGAAATGCATTGGAGAATGGAATGGCATAGAAATCGAATGAGTCTGATATAAGAGAATGGATTCTAGTGTTTGGCAAAAATAGAGAATAGAGTGTCAGAATCGATTAAAGAATCAATTCCTTTGTTTGGTACATAAAAGAATGAATATATATATTTTCAGGTTTTTGAGTTACGTTGATTATTTGACGCTATCAGGTCACATAATTACAATTATGCAAACATAATTCAAGTTTTTTGTCATATAAAAATATATTATATCATCTCTACGATGAAAAAAAATGACAAAAAAAATATAATTCTACAACTTACACATTGCACTAAACACAACTAATAAAAAAGATGGATATTGTATAATATTCATGATCGAACTAGTATATACACGTAGAAGATAAGCAATTAAAACCTGATTTACAAACACTAGTATATACACATCAATATTTGTATAATTTTCTGCTATAGGGTTTTTTACATGTTACGAAGTAGAGAAAAAATTAAATGCTTACTTTTATTTTGATGCTTACCAAGGGACAAATCCTCACCATCCATTTAGTTTGATCTAATTGTGAGGATTAATCTAAAATTTAATAGATAAACCTAAGTCCATGTTTTTTTCTTGTCTTTTTGTCTTTCTTTTTTATTCACATTTTTTTATGAAAGCTTAAAAACACGTCTGAAAACAGACGAAAACGTATGAAAATGGACGGAAATGAAAGAAAACTGATGAAAACGGACGAAAATGTATGAAAACGAACGAAAACGTATGAAAACAGACGAGAACGTATGAAAACGGACGAAGACGCATGAAAACGGACGAAAACGAACGAAGACAGATGAAAACGTATAAAAACAGACGAAAACGAATGAAGCGAAGAAAAAAACGCGAATTAAAAAAAACGTGAATTAAAAAAACGCGAAAAAAAAACGTGAATTTTTTTTCATGATTTTTTTATTCACTAGAGAATCGATAGAGAGAAAGAGCCCTTCTAAAATTTTCATTCTCCACATTTCTCCTCTTTTTTTAAAGAAACAAAATGGGGGAATGAGAATGGTAATTTAATTCCCTGTTTCCATTCTTATGTCAAACAAACATGAGAATCAACCTCTTTTCCCTTTCTCAGCTTTCCATTCATGCGTACCAAACATCCCCTAACAGTACCCACGCTAAGCAGCGGATTCGGAGGCGAATTATGTTTAACGTTTTTTTGATTTTACGTTTTTTTTTGCTGAATATTGTTTAACGATTTATATATGCAAATTCAAATAGTTAGTAATTTTAACTATAAACATATTAAATTCACAATATAAGTTATATTTTATTATTGTAACACGCATCCAATTTAATGTGCAATTAGTGTGTTTTTTAAATTTTAATTTCATAAATTACTAATAATGGCAAGTGTGTAAGCTTAAAATTTTCAAAACTTCCAAAAATAAAAGTCATAAATGCTTTATCTATAGACATGGCTACGTAAAACCATCTGTGAGAAAATAAAGTTTCAAATTTTCTAGTCCTTTTAGTTTAACATTATTATAGAGAAATTTAATAAACTACACGAGTACCCGCGTATAGCAAACGAGATTTTATCGCGGCACATAATTATGATTGTGATATTTTGATTAGGTGTTTCGTATAACATTAATTAATAAAACGTAAAAAAATCAAAATGTAACTGTAAATTATTGTAACGTATAATGATTTTAAGAGAACAAATTTTAATAGCTAATTTCAATATTCAAGAAATGGGATACATTGGTTTTAAGTTTTTTAAATTATTTTCCAGTCTTTCATTTAAGTAAAAGAACAAATTAGTTTTCTAAATTAGTTTTAAATTTTCATTTTTCACTTTTTTATTTTTCCTTTACATATAGTATAGATATTTATTTACAAAACTGAATTTTAAATAATGAATGATCATTAACTTATTATACGTATGTGTTGTTAAGAACCCAATGACTATTACCATTGACTTGTGTAGTTACAAATTGGTATATATGTCTTAGGTTTTAATGCTCAAATCAATGTGTACATTTACAAATTGATACTTAAAAAAAATAATTATTATTTGTATTGAATTGAATATTCATTTTTTTTATTTGGAAAAAAATAATTTAATAATAGGTGTAAACTTAAAAAATAGAAGTTATAAATGCATGTAAGAGACAGTGGGACAAAGATAAATGATGACTAATAGGGTCTTACCAATAATTTTATGAAATACAAAAAAGACGGAAAAAAAATACACAAGCGTTTTGATTTAAAGGAAGGTGAAATGACATAATTAACCCTAGCATGTTACAGTTTTGATTGTTAAAGATTGAATATTTACTGTCTTTATACGTTTTTATCATGAAACCTATTCTACAATAACTCTTCCTACTAAGAAATCATATCTATATAAAGGAAACAAACTAGTGATCTCACTATCAGAAACCAAAACATGGCTCATAAAACAAAATACCTATTGATTCTTGTTTTAACATTTTTGTATAATGGTTACACAGTAACATCTGCTTTCGAAGAATTTAGGGTGCATATCATGGACGCGCAAATTCAAAATCTCGTTGCTCATGTTTCTTCCAAGAATAATGATATTGGAAACAAAACATTGACTATAAACCAAAAATTCAGTTGGGAATTCCGCGAAGCTATTGGTGATTCAACTGTGTTTGTGGGGAAATTTTTTTGGATGACTCCTGACAATATTGTTGCAAAAGAAGTTTATTTTAATGTTTTTGATAGTGATGTTGCTCGAAAGTGTGGCCAAAGTATTTTTAAGAAGAGCCAGTGTTATTGGCTAGTGAATGATATCGGTTTTTATTTTGCAAGAGATGAACCCAAACAATTTGTATTAGTGTATAATTGGTGATAATCTACCACTTTATATGAATAAAATACATATTTTTTTATTCAGGATCAGTTCACCTTCACCTATATGCTTGAAAACTTATTTGAAACTTATTTGAGATTACTGATGTTCATCATATGCCGTTTGGGTGTCGTTTGTGACAAATCAGCACCACCTCAGCATTTAACAAGGAAAATACCCCATTTACCATGGCTTGAGCTATTTGCCTGCCGTTTCGCAGTTTTTGAGCCCCACCACTTTTTTCTTTCATTTTTCAAACAAACTAAATTTTTATTTATAAAATAAAAAAAAAATATAATACGAAAAACAAAAAAAATACAAAAAAATACATTTTATTTCTTTGTTTGAATCCAAACAAAATTAGCCCAAAAAACTACAAACCCCAAAGTAATAATACAAAGGCTACTAAAAAAACACTAAATAAACACCCTAAAAGAAAAATACGCCTCCATCTTCTCCATAGGTTCTCTAAATTCTGTAAAACACACATGCACACACACTGAAGCATGCACACACACCCCAAATCTCCACACACACACTAAAAAACATAGCACAAACACAAACCCCACTTATTAAAAAAACAAAACAAAAAATGTTTGGGATATAAGGGCATGCTCTTAGTTCACACTTGGGGTGATATAACTCAAGCACCGTCTAATAATGTTTGGGATATAAGGGCAACATCTTCGATGAACCAATCTATCTATTTACATTTACTA
>OU343219.1:136152465-136220641 GCA_910596185.1 Chrysanthemum makinoi
GACTTGTAACCACGCAAAACGACGGCGTATAGCGGCAAATAATTATACTTGCGAAATCGTGATTATGGTTCGACTCTTGACGCAAAGCGTGTGTTTTTTGAAATACAAAACGTGTGTTTTTCAAATTAATATAGTTTTTGTTTTATCTCTAGTTTAGAATTGATTAAAAAAATACATAATTTAAGTTGTTAAATTTTTGAAAATGTTAGTTATTGGATTTCATAAACACATATCAAACACAAGTATGGATCGAATAGTATAGAGAGTTTAGAGAGAGAAAGTAGAATGTGAGCCTTTCTAGAGAGAGAGTAAACAAAAGAGAAAAGGTTAGATTAGAATGAAAGGTCCAACCCTCTACCTTGGGAGGTAGAGGGTATTTATAGTTTTACATAATACGCCCTCTGACGGGCTGTGGTTCAGGCATACAGCGGGTAAAGACCCGTCCGTCCTCCACGGTGTTGCACTAAGCTAAACTAATAACTAAATAACTAACTAATAATAAGTAAATAACGATATGTCTACGAGCTAACATATGCTAGATTATATTTGGGGTGACCGACACTTTAACATGGAATTTCTAATTCCTAACAATCTCCCCCTAAGGGAGGTCACCCCATGAAATACATTTTGCATCCTAGCATTCTATCTTTATGAGCTCTTAGACTTCTATTATTCAAGTTCCGCAATCTTTGTGCATTAGTAGAGATTCTTTAAAGTCCGCATTGTTTTGTACTTTTAGTGGAGGCCTTTAACTGATCCACATCTTTGATAATCTTCAAGCTTTCTTTGAGATCATCAGCCACAGTAAATCTCTGGATCACCCTTTATTGTGTTTCCATCATGTGATGTTGTGACTTTGGACCGACATGCTCACACTTTCTGGATCATGACATCTTTTCATCAGAGTAGCGGAAGCTTTTACTGGTTCATGATATTTGCAGCAGCGTAGCAGAATCATAACATAAGATTATCATAGGCAGGTTCTGTAGATATGCACAGGTCATGATTTCTTCAATTAAGTGTGGATGCTGTGAGCATGCGGCATTGGATTGACTTCTCAATTCTAATCAGCTGCAACCATCCAAATGTACCTGCAAACAACAGTTAGCAATAAAACATACGAAAGTGTCTTTGATCACTTTCATTGAATTGAGGTACACGGCCCACGATTCCCCATTGATTAGTACAAGTACTGCCTGTAATCAGGTAGAATTTTGAAGAATCTCCTTGACAGGGTTTCGCAGCTGTTCTAGCTGTTCTCAAACCGGAACGTCTCAAAGAAGACAGCACGGAGTGAGTGAACCAGCGAATTGAGATTCACTGATTGATGAAAAATTGATATGAAAACAATCGCGTATTGCTTAGAAGAAAGAGTTTTGCAATACGACGAAGGTTTTATGAGAAAGATCAATTTTCAATCAAAAATACCTTTTGTATTTGAAAAGAATACACATTCGATGTGCTAGAGAAAAGAAGAGATTCGCACATCAAATGGTTTTTCCAAAAGTATTTTTTTTTTCAATCAGAGATACTTTTTGTGTTTGAAAACATGAGTACACATTCGATGTGCTAGAGAAAAGAAGATTTGCACATCAAACGGTTTTTCCAAAAGTATTCATCAATTCATTTCCTGGACCAAGATTGATTCAAGAATGAATAACCCCATCGTTTCTATCCAGTTGTCACAAGCTTGATCTTTTGGAAAGATCTCACATGTCACCCACCAAGAGCTTGTTTGATGTTGGCTCTAGAAGGATTTCCATCTTCATCATGAATACTTTTACATATCACTCGGATGTTCTGGCAATACCACAAGGATAATGCGTAGGACTCTTAATATATTCTTACTTTCCACATTGTGTGAAAACAAAGAAAGTCTTCATCAATTTAGTATCCTAATGAGATATTGTGGATGATCTCTTGGCTCTAGACTCAATTGTGCACATTTGGTTTCCTATGTTGGAGACTAGGGAGAGGGTCTCCTTCTTCAATATCAACAATCTCTAAGAAAAAGTCGATAGATTATGTAGGTTCCACGTGAGAATGAAACAAGTCCTTTTATGAGGAGCTTGAGTAGCTTGGGAAGTTTAGTGCAGTGCGTCACTGGGTCCATGACGTCTTGTCTTCAATACCGGCGTTACCTTGGTAACCACCAGTAGCATATGTATTGAACCCGGATACTGCCCTAAGGTTGAATTATTTGAGGGCTATTTCTTTTCACCCTTTTCACATTCAATTCTTTTTTATTCTTCAACCCTTCAGCTTACCGAGACTTCATAACTAGAACCTTGTTGGGTTTATTCCAAGACGAGCTCGTCTCACCGCACTCTTCCCATATCTCACTTTTCTCCTTTTTTTATCATACCTAAGGACTTCTACACTATCTAGTGGATTGTCCCTGGGTAGATCCCTCCGGCTCTGGCAGGATCGTGGGAACAAATACCTAACCTAACCATCCTTATAACTCCATGCATAAAGTAAATTGGTCGGTCTTTTGGTATTGTTCTTTCCTTCTCGAAACCAATTGAAAAATCATTTGGAAAATCAATCAAGGTACTTGTGATATAAAATCAAAGCATTTTGCACCTTAATTGTTTTTGATCTTTTAGAAATGCTCCCGCTCAACATGTGCATATGATTTTGAAATTGTTTTGCACATGGAGGCAAGAGGACTTTAAAATCTTTTCTTGATCACAAGTGTTCTGGAAAATGGATTTAGATAAGCAGAAAGCTGAAAATATTGTTGAAACCAACCCCCCTTTGGAAAATGCCTAGAGCGACTGTGTATCCTCCAAATACACTAATGCATCTAGTTCCTAGAACAATTGCCACTAAAAGCAAGACCTTAATCACTCAATATGTTATCTTTCAACTATTTGTTGATTTTGAGAAAACTTGCAAGAAAAGGATCACACCCATTGGTATAACTGAAGGAGAAAGAGGTTTTGAGCAAACTAAAGAATGTTATTTAACTGAAGTCATCCCTTTCTTTAAACAACTAAAAGATCACTTTGAGAGTCTTAAAAAGGGAATGAATTCAGACATTAAATAAATGGAAAAGGAATTTGATGCTATGATAGTTGAGGTTAGTGACTATGAGCGAGCATTAAAATATAATGAGATTGAAAGGAAGAACTTGCATACACTGAATGAGAATATGATTTCTGAATGTATTGCTCAAGATGTGTTTTTCATCGCTACAACTTGTTCTATTAATGCTTCTCAATTTCATGAATTATCTGTTCCCTGAAAGTCTCCCATGATTGTGTCATTGAGCTTGAAAAAACTAATTCTAAATTAACTGAGAAAATTGAACTGAATGATCACGACAATTTGGTTAAACATTTTTCTAAACTAGAGGTGAGCATTTTAATTTACAACTAAAATATCAACATCTTAAAGAAAATATCAAAACTTCAAATATCAAGACATCCTCGATGCTCCGAGTTTGATGCGCTTTTCAAATTAACAAACGTGATGAACAGATTCAAGCTAATTGCAACACGATCAGAAAGTTGAAAGCCCAAATCTCTCAATTAAAGGGTCAAAAGAACAATATGACAGCTCCCAAATGCCTCCTCCTTTAGATTCTCAGAATTCTCAAACTTTTCATCTTCAAAACTTAGTTAATGCCTTACAAAAGGAAAACGAGTTTTCTAGAAGAAAATGAAAAAGTTAACGACATTTTAAAGAGTTATATGATTCAATAAAAGTCACCCGTGACCAAAACAACGAAAAAATAACGTCTTTACAAAAGGAAATTGAGAATCGAGAAGTCGGGAAATGGGAAACTACAACTTGTTTTCAATAAGAATGTTGTCTCAAAGTCACCCTTAGATTGCAAATACACTGTGATGGTTAAATATATTCCTCCTCATCTTAGGAATAATGAACATGCTTTTCATGACTAATGTGCTCACCTTAAGGATAGTCTAGAATGTCTCCGTGAGATTGTCGAAGAGGATTTCATTAACAAACCTCTTGATAGTGAAATTAGGTTTGCTTGCTCCGTGCCAAACGATCTCAAGAGCTGCTAGAATGTGTAATTGCAACATGTCCCAAATCCTTAACCTTAGGTGCAAAAGGCAAAGCCGTGATGCCTTGTTCTATGCCTAGTGCCGAGCCTTCAAACCATTCTAGGCCCAGCTTTAAGAAAGTATACATCAATGTGTCGTCTAGTAATACAGATCCTTGCACGCCTAGTTCAGGAATGCAAAAAGTAGATCAACCAACTAATGTTCCCATAATTCCTCTACAGAGTAATCAATGACATTAAAGCGAGCATGTCAAAGTTTCAAGACAATACAAGGAATGATAGGACCTCGCAAGCTAAAAATGTGCATTGGAAGAGAGTAGAAGACCAACCTAGGATCTTTAAGCTTGAGTTGAATAAAACGAATCATGTTGATTCTAGTATTAGCCTTAGCGCATCGTAATTCATTCAATTCGATACTATTTGCAAACCTTTAATGATGTCCGCTTGAATTCTCGTTGCTAATCATGAATGTGGTGTGAATGCTTTGTCTAATGTCAAATGCCAAAATTGTTAACTAATAATCCAGAAGGCAAAAAGGCAAAACGAAGATTGTTAGAAAACAGTGGAAACCCACAGAAGAACTTTAAAAGATAGGTTATTATTGGATACCTTTTGGCCAAAGAATAATCGGTTTTCTCTCAAACCGCTAAGATTATGCCCACTAGAAAATGGATGCCTCATGTAGAACTATTCCCTTAAGAAGTGAACATACTTTGAATAGGTCAAATACGAATCTATTCCCAATGCCATTGCTTCTACTTCGATATGGAACAAAAACCAAGTGGAACCCATTCTTGCATTCCCAATTATCGCTATCCATTCTTGTCTGTTCAACCGCAGATCGCTCAAATCGCTCTGGTAAAGAGATCGTTCCATGATTCGTAATGATCATTTCGGTGTAATTATGGGTTATGGTGATTATGTTGTTGGTGATAGTGTTATCTCTAGAGTATACTATGTGGAAGGTCTTGGTCATAATCGTTCTCTGTTGGTCACGATCTAGAAGTAGCAAAACATACTTGTTTTATTAGAGAACTTGATGGTAAGGAACTTTTAAGAGGAACTCGTGGTTCAAATCTTTACACCATCTCTATCGATGATATGATGAAGTCTTCCAATTTGCTCAAAGGCTTCAAAACAAAGTCATGGTTATGGCATCGCCGCTCAATGTCAATGATCTCGAGAAGGACTTAGTTGTAGGTTTACCTCGACTAAAGTATGAAAAGGATCTCTTTGTTCATGTCAATTGGGAAAAGCAAGAAGTATGCCCATAAACCCAAACCTACTAACTCGTCACGTAGTTCTTCATACAATTCATATGGATTTATGTGGACCAATGAGAGTCGAATATCTTTGGGAATATGTTAGTTGTGGTTGATGATTACTCTAGATTCACAGGTCAAGTTCTTAAGGACAAAGGATCTGATATCGTGACAACAAACCACGTAATTATCCGGACAAATGGAACCGAAGTTTGTTAACAAACAACTTAGTGAATTTTATGAAAGCCACCATCAAAGAAGTGTTCCAAACTCCTCAACGAACGGGTTGAAAGACGTAAATCAACTCTTGAAGCCGCTAGAACAATGCCGATTTACTCAAAGGCCAAAAGCTTAGACACACAAAATCGTTCCCGATTCACACTGCTCATGGAAAACTCCATATGAACTTGTCCACTAATAGTGTTATCAACTAATGAGAAGACTTAGGCAAACTTAGAGCTAAAGCAGACATTGGAATATTTGTAGGTATGCACCAAACAAAAAGGGATACCGAATCTACAACAAAAGAACCCGAAATATCATGGAAACAATTCACGTTACGTTTGATGAGTTGACCGGTCAAATGGCTCCTGGACAATCCAGCGAACCCGCACTTCAAAACTATCCCATTGGTTCATCCCTTGTTCCAAACTTTTCTCAAGAAACTCCATATGTACCTCCATCTAAAGATGATTTAAAGAAATTGTTTGATCCTATGTTTGATGAACTTTATGATCCAAGTACTAATGAGGTGTCGATTCCTACAACAGAGGTTGTTCATATTCCTGTGAATGAAGTCAATCCCTTAGTCTCAATATCATTAAGTCAAGAAGCACCGCCGATCCTTCGCCTCATCAACAAATCATCATTCTTCAAATGTACATCATGGAACTGCTTTCGCATCAATGATGAAGATAATCCCTTTGCTACTCCTGAAGATGCTCCGTTTGAAAACATATTTGCTCCTGAATCTTCATCGTAACCATCTTCTTCGAGACATCGACTCTGTTACTTCAGTCCCTCAACAACTACCACATGAACACCTCAAAAAATGGACTCACGATCATCCATTAGACAACATCATTGGAAATCCTTCTCATCCAAGATCAACACGGAAACAAATTGCAACCGATGCCTTGTGGTGCTTCTTCAACTCCGTACTCTCTAAGATCGAACCAAAAGATGTCAAACCCGCCATGAATGAAGATAGCTGGTTCAATGCCATGCAAGAAGAAATTCATGAGTTTGATCGACTTGATGTATGGGAGTTAGTACCGCCCAGATTGTGCTATGATTATTGCTCTGAAATGGATCTTCAAAGTGAAACTTGATGATCATGGTGATGTATTGAAGAACAAGGCTCGATTAGTTGCTAAAGGATACCGTCAAGAGGAGGGTTTAGACTTTGAAGAATCTTTTGCTCCTGTTGCTCGAATCGAGGCAATTAGAATCTTTTGGCTAATGCTGCAAGTAAGAACATGGTAGTCTATCAAATGGACGTGAAGACGGCATTCCCGAACGGAGATCTTAAAGAAGTCGCCTATGTCACCAACCCGAAGCTTTGTGAATCCGAACATCCTACCCACGTTTATCGTTTGAAGAAGGCTATTTATGGTTTAAAGCAAGCTCCAAGGGCATGGTATGATACGCTATCAAAGTTTCTTCTATCTACCGGATTCAAAGAAAGGTGCAGTTGATCCAACATTGTTCACCGAAAGTCGTGCAAACATTTAATTCACGTTCAAATTTATGTTGATGATATCATTTTTGCCTCGACTGACCCCAATGAGTGTGACCGTTTTCAAATGAAATGAGTTCAAAATTTCAAATGTCAATGATGGGACAAATGTCATTTTTCTTGGGACAACAAATTTCACAAAGTCCCGGAGGCATTTTTATAAATCAATCTAAATATGCTACTGAGATCTTAAAGAAATTTGGATTTGATTCAAGTGACCCCGTTGACACTCCCATGATTGATCGAACCAAACTAGATGAGGACCACTCAGGATCATGATTGACCAAACAAAATATCGTAGTATGATTGGATCCCCTGATGTACCTCACTGCTAGTAGACCAGAAATATTGTTCGTTGTTTGCATGTGTGCTAGATACCGTGCTAAGCCTACTAAAAAGCACCTTGAAGCGTTAAACGGGTCTTTCGGTATCTCCAAGGAACCATCAATATGGGACTTTGGTACCGAAGGACACCGGTATGTCACTAACAGCCTATGCGATGCCGATCATGCAGATGTCAAGATACTCGCCGGTACGCCTGAGGTGCTCGTTTTGGGTGATAAGCTTGTAAGCTGGTCTTCAAAGAAGCAAATGAGTACTTCTATTTCCTCTACAGAGGCGAATACATAGCCATGTCATCTTGTTGTGCTCAAATCCTTTGGATGAGATCTCAATTAACGACTATGGCTTTGTATTTAACAAAATCCCTCTGTTCTGTGATAATAAAAGTGCTATTGCTCTTTCATGCAATAACGTTCAACACTCAAGAGCTAAGCATATCGACATTCGTCATCATTTCATCGGGAACAAGTGGAAAAGGTGTGGTGGAACTCTATTTTGTGAGGTCTCAATATCGTTAGCGTGACATCTTCACCAAAGCTCTTCCAAGAGAACGCTTTGAGTTCATACTTCCACGACTAGGCTTGAAAAGCCTTCAACCAGAAACACTCAAACGCCTTCGTGAAGAAGACGAGGAGTAAAGGTCTATGCTCATCTATCTCTTGTAAATATTTATTCAAAAACAAAATACAAAATTATAAAACTTTCAAAATCCATAAAAATCTGAAAAATTCAAAAATCTTCAAAAAATATTGTCAATTTGTCATGTTTTTCTCGGTTCGATAATATCTACGGTCTTTGTGCTGTCATTCAAAGAATGACACGGGACTTTAGATGTTGCTCAATTTTAAAAAAAAAAAAAAAAAAAAATGGGTGAAAGAGAAAAAGAAAAAAAAATTATTGTCATGTCAGGCAGTAACCCGCTTGTCAAAGAAAGAACAGAGCCATTCTGTATCATATTTTCAAAATTCCATGCTCGATTCTAAAACATTTATCTCTGAAAACTAACTGCTATGAAAAAATAACTCGGACTCTATTTTTGATAATCATCTAGATTTATTTGTCAAAATATCTATCTCTCAATCAACAACCTATGTCATTGATTGAGGGGAGAATGATTTCAATTAAATTAAAAAGTTATTTGGCATTCAATTGTTTTCAAAAGATAATCATGCATGTTTAACCAATGGAGTTTAAAATCTCAAAATCAGATCCTTATCAGTTAAAACGCTTTCATAATCAAGTCACAATTCTCCTCAAATGCTTTCAAAATCAATTTAAATCTATAAGAGATCACAAATCTCAAATGATTTGATAATTGTGATAGGGGGAGAATGTGTGATTTAAATTGGATTTAAACTGATAATTTGGTAAATTGTTTTATAAGGATGTACAAGCTCTCCTTCCCACATGTGACAAACGATTTCAAATTTTCCATGCACATGTTGAGGGGGAGCATCTATCTTAAACCTATGATTTGAAACGTGATCACTTATCTCAATGTGCAGGTTCCCTCTAGTATGTGCAAAACTCTTTTCAAATCTCGAGGCACATATTGAGGGGAGCAAAATCATGAAAACCTCATCCTTCCCCAAAATGTTTTATCTACTTGATTCGATTAGGGAAGTGATGTTGATATTTTTAGAAAATGGTAATCAAAGAAGTTAATTCTTTCTCTTGCCTCCGTGTGGAAAACTATTTCAAATACTTGATTCACATGTTGAGGGGAGTTCTTCTTCTAAAAATATCAAAAACAATTCAAGTACAAAATGCTTTGATAATATATCACAAGTATCCGGATTGATTTTCAAATGGTTTTCAATTGGTTCCTATGCCAGATGAATAATACCAAATAGACCGACCAACTTTACTTTATGTACGGTGATATAAGGATGATAAGGTTAGGTATTGTTCCCATGATCCCGCCAGAGCCGGAGGGATCTACCCACGGACAATCCACTAGATAGTGTAGAGTCCTTAGGTATATTGAAAAAGGAGAAAAGTGAGATACGGGAAGAGTGCGGACTGAGACAGAGCTAGTAATGGAATAAACCCAACAAGGTTCTAGTTATGAAGTCTCGGTAAGCACTGAAGGGGTTGAAGAATGAAAAGAATTGAATGTGAAAAGGGGTGAAAAGAAATAGCCCTCCAATAATTCAACCTTAGGGCGTAAAACCGGTTCAATACATATGCTACTGGTGGTTACTTAGGTAACTCCGGTATTGAAGACAAGACGTCATGGACCCAAAGGACGACCGCACTAAACTTCCCAAATTACTCAAGTTCCTCTTAAAAGGGCTTGTTTCATTCTCACGAGGAACCTACATTATCTATCGACTTTCTCTTAGAGATTGTTGATATTGAAGAAGGAGACCCTCTCCCTAGTCTCCGATATAGGATCCAAAATGCACAAATTGAGTCTAGAGCCACGAGATCATCAATAAATCTCATTAGGACAATTTCAATGAAGACTCTCTGTTTCACACAATGTGGAAAGAGAAATTATATCCTGAGTCCTACGCATTATCCTTGTGGTATTGCCAGAACATCTGAGTGATGTGTTTACATATTCACTGTGAAGATGGAAAGCCTTCGGGAGCCAACATCTAACAAGCTCCTGGTAGGTGGCATGTGAGATCTATTATACAGATCAACCATGTGACAACTGAACGGAAACAATGGGGCGATTCAATCTTTTGAATCAATCCCGGTTCAAAGTTATGGATTGACGGATACCTTTGAAAACCGGTCTTTGTGCTTTAAAACTCTTTTCATTAGCACGTCGACCGTGTACTAATTTTTCAAATCAAAAGGTGTTTTATGATTGATAATTGATTTTCATTAAAACCTTCGTTATATTGCAAAAACAATTTCTATTGAGCAATACACGATTGTTTTTCAAATCTCTTTTCATCAATCAGTGGACTTAAATTCGCGGTTCACTCACCCGTTGTCTTCTTTGAGACCTTCCGGTTTGAGAACAGCTAGAGCAGCTGCGAAACCCTGTCAAGGAAATTCTTCGAATTATACTTGATCACAGGCAAGTACTTGTAATGATCAACGGGAACCGTGGATCGTGTACCTCAATTCATCGAAAGTGATCAAAGACACTTTCGTGCGCTTTATTGCTAACTGTCTTATGCGGTACACCCCGACGCTTGCAGTGATCGAATGGAGCGGTCAAATCCATAGCCGCATGCTCACACAACACATTCATATCGAAAGAAATCATGATTGGTGCATCAATGACTCGGATATTCTAACTCCATGCTTCTGCTACGCTGCTGCCAATATCATGAATCAACGAAAGCTTCCGCTACTCGGATGAGAAGATATCATGATCCAGAATGTGAGCATGTCGGTCCAAAAGTCACAACATCACATAATACCAACACCACAATGGATGTATCAGAGATTTTCTATTAGCCGATGATCTCAAAAGCTGGCTCAACATTATTATCACGTGGATCAATAAAAGACCACCACTTGGATTAACCAAACATGCAATGAGTGGAATCAATGACTACGAGCCTCGGAGCAAAGTACTACATCAAGAATGCAAGATCAATTGTTAATGTAATATCTCATTGTATTCAATGTCATTTTAGTATATGTTTGAGGTGACCTCCCTTAGGGGAGATTGTTAGGAATTAGAAATTCCATGTATTAAAGAGTCGGTCACCTCAAGTATATGTAATCGTTAGAAAGCTCGTAGTCATAGTACTTCTATGTTAAGTAGTATTTAGTTTAGTAACACCGTGGAGGACGGACGGTTCTTTACCCACTGTATGCCCGATCCACAGCCCGTTGTGTGGCGTTATATTGTAAGACTATAAATACTCTCTACCTTCCAAGGTAGAGAGTTGGAGCTCATAATAATAATTTTCTTTCTCTCACTAAAGTTCCCTAAACCTCTAACTTTCTCTCTCTAGAATTCCACTTATACGCCTACTTTGTGTTATGGTTTGATGTGTATGTGAAATCCAATATCCTACAAAGAATTTGTTTCCATTGACTTAGTTCTAGCTTCTTTGACAGAGTCACTTAGTTCTATGTGATGCTTTCTCAAAGACTCATTTTCCTTTAGTAATTTGGCCACACAAACTGCTAATTCATCATTTCTCATTTGAATATCATAAATAGCATTAACATCATAATTAGTTGTAATCAAATTACTTTTCACATGCATACCAGAAATATGTTTCTTCAAATTATTGATAGTCGAGTTTTTGGCTTGAAGCGAAGCTTTAAATCGTTTATTTCAAAAAATTCATGAAATTCAAGAAATTCCGGATTTTTACATGGTTTCTTAGTTTGAAAACTTTCCTCCTTTCTTTGTATTGCAATTTCAAGAGAAATGCAATGTTTTTCAAGTTTTGAGAATTTGTTTGAAAGTTCATCAAAAGCCTTTTTATCAACCATATCATTTGTTTTGAATTTATTAGTCTCAAATTTCAACCAAGGACCATTTATCAGAATCATGTTCAGTATTAAGATTAGTATGTTTAGGTACATTAGCAGATGCACTATGTTGAACAGTTAAGGGTACCTCATCACATGACACATGTTCATATGTCGGTCTGATATTTGCATCCACATCATGTGTAACAAGAATCACTGGACCGCTGGCTACATCATTATTTGTTGTCTCAGACATTCTGCATTCAGCAACATCCGATTCTTCAACTAATACATTACCCAACTCATCACAACTTTTAGTCAACTACACCAGACTCTCATCTATTATTTCATCTTTCTGAGTGACTTCCTCAATATACTTCTCCACCATTTCCATGAGATGGATAAATATCTTTATGAACACGCCAATTTCCATTCCAGTGTGTCTCTTGAAAGACATTTCAGTCATGTCTTGATCATAATCAGATATAAATTCCCTACTGATGAATGACTGAAATTGGTTGTGGATCACTTGTAGTGCAGCACTGGAACTATCCTTTTGAACCTTTTCTTTATCAAGTTGTTGTTCCAATTGTTCTAAGTTCAACAGCAAGTTTCTAGTCAGTGTAGGTAAATCCTGACGGAAGAACGCATTACATGTTCGATCCATAATTGTGGACAAAAGCTGTATGAGGTGAGAGTGAAGTAACTGATAAGGTTCAATGTTACTTTCCTTTAGCATGGCATTTTGTAGCCTGAACTGGTGCAATTCTCTCTCTTTAAATTCTGAACACGGAGATCTCACATCCTCATTGATTGATTCCATCATCTGTAACAGTTCAGTATAGCTAATATTCTCATGGTTGTCAACAGCATCATACAGTTTGAGTACTTCTGAAATTACAGAATCAGGAGTGTAAGACATGATGTTGATGTGTACACAGGATTTTACAAGTCTGTGATTTAAACCGAGAAATAGAATCTTTCGCGGGATTTTACTAAAATCAAGACCAAACCATTAAGCAATGACCAATAGAATGTATTAAGATGACTGATGGATCGACACAATGATAGACAATTGTGTGTTAGGACTTATGATTGTTTGTAGGATTAGCTGAGATGTTGTTTAGTTGAGATTTGGATTGGTTGTTGCACGATTTTACGGAGAATTTAAGGTCTAAAAACTTAAAAACCTCAATAACTTCTGTTTGGAGCGGATTTAGGCCTCGAAGGTTAGTTCATTCGGCATGCCATTCTCCTCGTTCTCACGGTCGTTTTGATGGTAGAACGCTGAAAACGGAGTTACGGTTCAAAAGTTATGGCCGTTTGAAGTTTTGTCGGGAAAAGTCAACAAAACGCACCCAAGACAACTCGCACCCCAGTCAACTTGATTTGATGACAACTCACTTAATAGACAAGTCGCATGAAACATAACTCGCATAAACAGACAACTCGCTTAATAGACAAGTCGCATAAAACACAACTCGCTTAGGCTGACAACTCGCTTAGGCAACTCACATTAGATACGTTGAATCTGGACAAGTCGCAGTCAAAACTGTCAACTCGCATTGATGAAAATAACCACAACTCGCATCCAAGAAAAGCATAACGTATCTCAACTCGCATCCAATAAAAATTTAAAAAGCACCACTTTTCTATCCAAAAACAGCCCAACCACGATGATTCAAGCCTTCCAATTCAAAACCTAAACACATATGATGATCCTAAACAAAAAAGTACAATCAAAATTCAAACTTTAATACTAGAAATTGATCAAATGATTCAAACTCTTCTAAACACTTATAAGCCCAAAAACCTTATGAAATCCACCAAAACAAAGAGCATGAAATATGAGTGATCAAACCATGGCTCTTGATACCAATTTTTAGTTATTGGATTTCATAAACACATATCAAACACAAGTATGGATCGAATAGTATAGAGAGTTTAGAAAGAGATTAGAATGGGAGCCTTTCTAGAGAGAGAGTAAACAAAAGAGAAAAGGTTATATTAGAATGAAAGGTCCAACCCTCTACCTTGGGAGGTAGAGGGTATTTATAGTTTTACATAATACGCCCTCTGACGGGCTGTGGATCAGGCATACAGTGGGTAAAGACCCGTCTGTCCTCCACGGTGTTGCACTAAGATGAACTAATAACTAAATAACTAACTAATAATAAGTAAATAACGATATGTCTACGAGCTAACATATGCTAGATTATATTTGGGGTGACCGACACTTTAACATGGAATTTCTAATTCCTAACAATCTCCCCCTAAGGGAGGTCACCCCATGAAATACATTTTGCATCCTAGCATTCTATCTTTATGAGCTCTTAGACTTCTATTATTCAAGTTCCGCAATCTTTGTGCATTAGTAGAGATTCTTTAAAGTCCGCATTGTTTTGTACTTTTAGTGGAGGCCTTTAACTGATCCACATCTTTGATGATCTTCAAGCTTTCTTTGATATCATCAGCCACAGTAAATCTCTGGATCACCCTTTATTGGGTTTCCATCATGTGATGTTGTGACTTTGGACCGACATGCTCACACTTTCTGGATCATGACATCTTTTCATCAGAGTAGCGGAAGCTTTTACTGGTTCATGATATTTGCAGCAGCGTAGCAGAATCATAACATAAGATTATCATAGCCAGGTTTTGTAGATATGCACAAGTCATGATTTCTTCAATTAAGTGTGGATGCTGTGAGCATGCGGCATTGGATTGACTTCTCAATTCTAATCAGCTGCAACCATCCAAATGTACCTGCAAACTACAGTTAGCAATAAAACATACGAAAGTGTCTTTGATCACTTTCGTTGAATTGAGATACACGGCCCACGGTTCCTCGTTGATTAGTACAAGTACTGCCTGTGATCAGGTAGAATTTCGAAAAGAATCTCCTTGACAGGGTTTCGCAGCTTTTCTAGCTGTTCTCAAACCGGAACGTCTCAAAGAAGACAACACGGAGTGAGTGAACCAGTGAATTGAGATTCACTAATTGATGAAAATTTGATATGAAAACAATCGCGTATTCCTTAGAAGAAAGAGTTTTGCAATACGACGAAGGTTTTATGAGAAAGATCAATTTTCAATCAAAAATACCTTTTGTATTTGAAAAGAATACACATTCGATGTGCTAGAGAAAAGAAGAGATTCGCACATCAAATGGTTTTTCCAAAAGTATTTTTTTTTCAATCAGAGATACTTTTTGTGTTTGAAAACATGAGTACACATTCGATGTGCTAGAGAAAAGAAGATTTGCACATCAAACGGTTTTTCCAAAAGTATTCGTCAATTCATTTCCTGGACCAAGATTGATTCAAGAATGAATAACCCCATCGTTTCTATCCAGTTGTCACAAGCTTGATCTTTTGGAAAGATCTCACATGTCACCCACCAAGAGCTTGTTTGATGTTGGCTCTAGAAGGATTTCCATCTTCATCATGAATACTTTTACATATCACTTGGATGTTCTGGCAATACCACAAGGATAATGCGTAGGACTCTTAATATATTCTTACTTTCCACATTGTGTGAAACAACAAGTCTTCATCAATTTTGTGTCCTAATGAGATATTGTGGATGATCTCTTGGCTCTAGACTCAATTGTGCACATTTGGTTTCCTATGTCGGATACTAGGGAGAGGGTCTCCTTCTTCAATATCAACAATCTCTAAGAAAAAGTCGATAGATTATGTAGGTTCCACGTGAGAATGAAACAAGTCCTTTTATGAGGAGCTTGAGTAGCTTGGGAAATTTAGTGCAGTGCGTCACTGGGTCCATGACGTCTTGTCTTCAATACCGGCGTTACCTTGGTAACCACCAGTAGCATATGTATTGAACCCGGTTACTGCCCTAAGGTTGAATTATTTGAGGGCTATTTCTTTTCATCCTTTTCACATTCAATTCTTTTTCATTCTTCAACCCCTTTAGTGCTTACCGAGACTTCATAACTAGAACCTTGTTGGGTTTATTCCAGTACGAGCTCTGTCTCAGTCCGCACTCTTCCCATTTCTCACTTTTCTCCATTTTTTTTATCATACCTAAGGACTTCTACACTATCTAGTGGATTGTCCCTGGGTAGATCCCTCCGGTTCTGGCGGGATCGTGGGAACGAATACCTAACCTAACCATCCTTATAACTCCATGCATAAAGTAAATTGGTCGGTCTTTTGGTATTGTTCTTTCCTTCTCGAAACCAATTGAAAAATCATTTGGAAAATCAATCAAGGTACTTGTGATATAAAATCAAAGCATTTTGCACCTTAATTGTTTTTGATCTTTTAGAAATGCTCCCGCTCAACATGTGCATATGATTTTGAAATTGTTTTGCACATGGAGGCAAGCGGACTTTAAAATATTTTCTTGATCACAATTTCCATAGAAAAAGCCATTTGATTTTCTTGGTAAATTCTACCCCTCAAAATGTGCGTTGGTTATTTGAAATTATTTAACTCATAGAGGAAGGAGGCTTTTGAAGAACTTCCACGATTGCCAATAGAAACCATTAGAAAATCAATCAAGGTACTTATGTTGAAATATGGAAATCTTTGTGCCTTGAAAGTTTGTTTTCTTTTGAAATGCTCCCCCTCAATATGTGCTTCGAGATTCGAAAGCGTTTAGCACATATGGGAGAGCAGTATGCACTTTTGAATCAAATCGATCATCATTTATCAGATTTCATAATTAAATCACAAATTCTCCCCCGATCAAAAATATCAAACCATTTGAGATTTTGGATCCCAAGTGATTTAATTAAGTTTAGAAAACATGGGAGAATATGTGGCCAGGTTTAAATACTCATCTTGTTTTTGGATAAATCCTCCTCCTCAACATGTGCATCGTTTATTTGAAATCGTTTAGCACATGGAGGGAGGAGTGCCTTTAAAGGACTAAAACCAATTTGAGATTTAAATCACGATCTCTCCCCCGATCAAAAATATCAAACCATTTGAGATTTGCGATCCCAATTGATTTAAATCATTTTAGAAAATTTTGGGGAAAGACGTGGCATGATTTAATTTTGAAAAATGACCGAAATGGACCAATTTTAGACATTAAAGATTGTTAGTGTCACGTATGATATTTTTAAGAGATCTTTAAGTAAAATAAAACATTTTCGCAATCAAACAAGAACAGAAAAAATTTCATTTTGAAAGATCTTTGAGTTTTAAAGAAAATCATACCATGACATAACATTAAATCTTTAGATCATCACTTTGTTAGTGTACAACCCGGACTTTTTGATGATATATTGTTTGAAAATACTTTAATTTAAATCACTCTCCCCCTCAATCGATGACCGTAGTCGTTGATTGAGTGACTTAAGTTTTGATAAAATGAACTCCGGTGATTTCCAATATTTAGACCAATTAATTTTCAAAACAATATTTTTCCATTTTCAAAAACAATTTTAACAATTTTTTTTTTTTTTGAAAAATGGTATCATCCACTACTATTTCCTGCAAAAAGATACGTGGTGTATAAGAAGCTTCTGTTGTTGCTATAGGCCTGGAAGAAAACCGTCTGCTGATGCAGTGAGACCTCTGATGTTGCATTTGTCATGCCAACTCTTCATAGAGGTCCGATTAAGCTCCGTTTCTTCATTTGATGATGAAGAAAACCATCTGCTGATGCAGTGAGACCTCTTACGTTGCATTTTTTCATGCCAACTCTCCATAGAAGTCAAATTAAGCTCCGTTTCTTCATTTGTCAACCCAAGATATAGTTACCCTTTCCTTTCGGCATCCAATCATCTTCATTTATGGGATCTGGATCGGGAACATTCTTATATGCCAATATACCTGCATATGTTAGTAGACATACAGATATATGGTGGTCGACAACACCCAAATAGCAATCGACTAATAAAAGTCAATTCAACATATCAATCAAATCATACAAAGCATGGGAATAATGTGTTTATCAAACTCAAATCATCTAATCCTAACAATCATATCCTAGGCACCTAGTCCTTCAACGTAGGTTAACATGTTTTACATTTAAGTATATAGGATAATTAGATAAGCTCGTTAGATGATATAGATTTTGAAAACATTCTCCCCCTCAATCAATGACTCATTTTCTGAAAAGTTTAGAAGCGCTGAAGTCATTGATTGAGTTTGCAAATTTATGAAACTTGATACTGATTGATTTTCAAGCAACTCATTTACCACCATTTTGTTCAAACAAATATTTTTCTGAAGAATTTTAGAAGGAAAAATATTTGAGTAGGAACAGCAGTCCTTCGACATACTTTCCTCATTTTGTTTTAGAATAAGTGCACCAAATTTTTGAAAATTGGTTTAGCGCAGCACTTTCCTTTCTTGAAGAACGGGTTGCTATCGGAAATAATAGCAAGCCATAGTTTAAGCACGGGTTACATTCTAAAATAACTGCAAGCCAATTTTGTATTTTTTATTTTTATTATTTTTTTTTGAAAAGACATGTTTGGAAATGAATATTTATACCTTCTGTTCGAACTTCATCTAAAGTCCCGTGCCATTGTTGAATGACATTTCTAAGACCATAGATGTTATCGATACCAGAAGATATGTCTTGAGAAAACAATATTTTTGGTATTTTAAAATTTTCTGATTTTTATGGATTTTTGAAGGTTTTATATTTTTCTATTTTCTTTTTACTGGTTTTATATTTTTGTGTTTTGGTTTTAGATAAATATATACAAAATAGGATGATATAGTTTAAGAAGATGATGATACGAGTACCGAGATAAGGATATCGAACAGTCCCGTTGAAGAAGATAGAACTCATCATCTCTTAGACTTTCACCACCAAAGCTTCTGAGGCTTAAGAGTAGATGACAGAAGATGAGCCTTTAAGTAAACGAGACTTTGGCAGCTTCCCCCCAAACCGACAATCTTCGTAATAAGACCATTTCCCCCAAGAAGATGAAGTGAAGCAAACAGTCTCATTGTATGAAGCTCACGAACCCGAAGAAGACGATAACATCAAAGTAACATGTTAAAACACTGATCATCTCTGCGGTTATCAAACCCGGAATACATGATTAAGCTCGATCACGTGAACATGTTGTGCATCCCCGATGTACACATTACTCTTCGAGATTGAGCAGTTGTCAATTCGGGAGAACATTCTATCAACATCTTCGTTTCACCAAATGCATTCCAGTTATCTTTCATATAACCAATCACCCCATAATGTACACATGTGCCCAACAAGAGTAGAGACGATGACATCCAAGTAACATGTTGAATCATTGATCATCTCTGCGGATGTCTACTCCAGAATAACTTTTATCCCGATCATGTGAACATGTTGTGCGTCCCTGATGTACACATATCTCTCCCCTGATGCTTGCGATCTCATCGGAATCATCATTACATTGTGTACATGAAGCAATAACCGGAAGCACTACCATAAACCATATAGAAGATGTCGATAAGCAATATCATCTCATGCTCCAAATATTCTTCTCATATTTCTTCCTACTGAAAGTTGAGTTAACACATACCAAAAGTATCCAGAGACCACTTCCCCCCAAATGATTGAAATTATGCATCCTTCCCCCAAATAGTTGGAATAATACATCCTTCCCCCAAAAATTTGGAATAACACACCAAAGGCTACGAGTTAAACACTGAGTTTCTCTGCGGTTATGACATTTGTCTTTCCCGGGATTACTTCAATAGAGATGAAGTATTAAGTTCATCACGTGTACTCGTTGTGTGTTTAGATGTATATCTCCTTCCCCTTGCTGGTTTTGATACCTCAGAATCAGCAACACATTATACATACCAAATATTATGGAAATAGAGAAGACCAAAAATTAACTCAAATGAATCCTGTGAGAATCAACTGCTACAGAAACTCTCTCTGACTATCTTTATCAACCCATATGTAGACAACTTGAAGTGACCACTAAAAGAAGAAAAACCTGATATACCAAACTTGAAACTGAAGCCGAATTCCCCACATTTGTATCTTAAGCTTGCACTTAATGATGGAAGAACGGTGTCGAGAATTTATGCTTCAAGAAAATCTATAAATACTCACAACTCAAACAAAGTATGAGACATTAACACCTCTTGCGATTATCTACACCGTCATCTGCGTGTGACACTGAGTAAAACAACGTAACTCCTAATAGTGATAGTTAACCAGGTCTTCAACCATCCACCCTGACTGCTGGTAACTAGATAAACCAAGTCTTCAACTCCAATTCTTAAGCCCGAGCAAGTTATCAAATAAGAATACGCCTTTGTGAAAGTCAACTTCAATCACAAATAAGTGATAAATGATTAACTCCGAAGTAATCAACTTGTGTCAAATGCCTAACACGTGAATAAACATACAATCGGATGTATATTGACCCACTGAATGAACTAGAACAAATGATGCCTCAACATCAATGCATTCTTCCTAAAGATATACATGTGGATAGTGATCTGGAAGATTCACCAATAATGTCTTCGAGCGGATGAGGTAGTCATTTGCCTTGAAGTTTATGTGGTTGATTTATAGAGTGCATAATAAGAGGAATAATAATCCGTGAAGATTTGGCAAAGGAATACCAAAGAGCGGATCATTATTCAATAGTACAACTACAATATCATGATAGTCATTATCAACGCCTTGTGAAATAACTGGAGATAAGGTTTCTTGAGAATTCCGAGAAGTACTTCTTAGATGGTGAACCAGTTGAGTCAGTAGGAACCGAAGCATGAGCTTCAGAAACTGGATGATCAACATTCGTTGGAGGTTGGAAGTACTCATCAAACATATCGTGAAAAACAATGAATCCCAAATAGTAAATCCTAGTTATCCTTAGTGAGTGAAGACATTAGGCGTTGGAGAGTCGTATGACCATAACTCAAGCATCCATCAACATGTAGTATATTCACTCTTCTCCCCCTCAAAAATTGCAAATGAAGTTTGCCATTTTTGATTGAGCAAGTGAATAAGAATATATACCAATGAACGGAGATCCACTTGAGGATTGAATGAGCATGGAAAAACATGAAGCTTGTTGATGAAGAATGTCGATGAGAATGGTCATAAAATGAAGATTTCTCTTCTTCTAAAGATAAAGCGCACTGAGGCGTACACTTTTATTTTCTTTGAGGAACGGGGCCTGAAGTGTTATCTACAGACGCCATAATGATGAAGTACGAGGCCTGAACTAATGTGAACAGACGTCATAGCCGAATGAATATCAAGATTGAGTTACTTGAACCCGTGAGTTATGAGATATCAATCCATTTGTAATCCATACTTTAAGCCAATCCATGTAGTGAAGGATCGGTATCTGCGAATCGAGTAAGGACTACCTGCACAAATATTACAAACTTGATTGCATATATTTTGGTTAGTGACATTAGTATCCAAACCTTTTGGGGTTTCACAGTCAACCTTGATTTTGTCATCGGTAAACAGCTTTTCGGTAGGCATCTTCCTAAGTCCAACATCCTTAAACATTTTACCAGACGGAATCCATTTATGGCAAGGTCTAGGATTGGTGACATTCTTATACACAGTGGAAGACTTATCGTTATTCCTAGACTCCAAATATTTAGCAGTTGGGATCCATCTAGGCAAAGTTTTGGGTTTGTTTTGCTTCATAACATGTTGAACCTTAGCCATGAAGGTAGTCTTAGTGGATTGTACCTTAGCATGTGAATTAGGAAAATGTTTCTTATTCGGAAAAGACTCAGAATTTCTAGTTTCATTTTCTACATGCTTAGCATTCTTCTTCATATAACTACTCTTAGATGCAAGCCAACCCCTAGTCTTTTGAGAGTTCCTAGGTAATGGTTTACTACTACAAGCAGTGCCTTGAAATCTCGTGGAATGCATCACCCTAGGTCTTGCACCTAAAATTCCGTCTTTTCGAATCTGTGCCTTTTTCCTAGCTTCTTCTAGATAATAGTTCTTCCACAAGTCATTCATATCATATGAATTCTGGGTTTTAATGCTTGGTTTTGACACTGTTTTCGAACTATTCCTACAGGTTCTGGGAGTAGAAGTAGCTACTTGTTGAGGGTTAACGGAGCTAGCAGCATTATTCTTAGGTAACTTAGGTGAAGTGACTGGTTTTGACAAAACTTGTATCGCATCAACTTGGGAGGCAAGCCTTGTCTTCAAAGATTTTGTTCTTTCAGATATAAATGCAGAGGGTCGCCTAACAATGGACCGGTCTCTAATGGGATGAAAACCTGGCTTCCCAAGGTTGATGTTTTTGTAAACTTAGTGTTCACACTTTTCCCTACAGTTTTCCTAAGCTCATTTTTTAAGGGAACAATAGCGAAACTCTTTTCCTGAAGTTGAGCTTTGAGTTCATCAATTTTTGCTATCAAAGAATGTTAGGAATTAGAAATTCCAGGTATTAAAGAGTCGGTCACCTCAAGTATATGTAATCGTTAGAAAGCTCGTAGTCATAGTACTTCTATGTTAAGTAGTATTTAGTTTAGTAACACCGTGGAGGACGGACGGGTCTTTACCCACTGTATGCCTGATCCACGTACCCATTGTGTGGCGTTTTCTTGTAAGACTATAAATACTCTCTACCTTCCAAGGTAGAGAGTTGGAGCTCATAATAAGAATTTTCTTTCTCTCACTAAAGTTCCCTAAACCTCTAACTTTCTCTCTCTAGAATTCCACTTATACGCCTACTTTGTATTATGGTTTGATGTGTATGTGAAATCCAATATCCTACAATTGGTATCAAGAGCCATGGTTAGATCATCTCTTACATATCTTTGGATTTCTAGTGGTTTTTAGGAGGTTTTTTAGTTTGAAAAAGTTTAGTGGTTTTTGCATCATTTGGTTGATTTCTAGTGTTAAAGTTTGGATTTTGATTGTATTTTTGTGTTTAGAATCATCACTAGTGTTTAGGTTTTGATTTAGAAGGCTTGAATCATCGTGGTTGGATTGTTTTTGGATTGAAAAGTGGTGTTTATGTGTTTTTTCATGCTAGCGACTTGAGCCACGGAAAAGTTTTATTGGTAGCGACTTGCTTTGCAATTTGGTAGCGAGTTGTTGTTAAAGGAATTAGCGAGTTGGGTTAGCTTACTTGTTTATTGAGACAAGCCAAAAAAGTACATATAGTGGATTCTCCACTACACGTAGCTACTTGGTGTAAGTTAGCGACTTGTACTTTATATTGTTAGCGATTTGGTGTTAGCGAGTTGGTACCTAGCGAGTTGCTATTTAGCGACTTGACAAATTAGCTTACTTGGTGCTTAGCGAATTGCAGCCAAAATTTTGCTAGCGACTTGGATTGTAGCGAGTTGTTATATAGCGACTTGGGACTATAGCGACTTGGTGTAAGTTAGCGACTTGTACTTTATATTGTTAGCGATTTGGTGTTAGCGAGTTGGTACCTAGCGAGTTGCTATTTAGCGACTTGACAAATTAGCGACTTGGTGCTTAGCAAATTGCTGTCAAAATTTTGCCAGCGACTTGGATTGTAGCGAGTTGTTATATAGCGACTTGGGACTATAGCGACTTGGTTCAAAGTTTCCTAGAGACTTGAGTGATATCCTTTGAATACGGTTTTCTCTTGATTTAGTAAAATCCCGTGAAAGAATTTATTTCCCGGTTTAATCATAGAGTTATAAAATCCCGCTTAAATCTTGTCATCATGTCTACCAACGCTCCTACAATCATCTCCACTGTCGAGGATGTTCAAGCAAATGGGTTCGATACTCGCCCACCCATGCTTGATGAACCGACTATGACTCTTGGGCTCAACGAATCAGATTGTACTGCCTTGGAAAAGAAAATGGGGTTAACATTCTCAAATCCATTGATGAAGGACCTTACCGAGTTGAAACTACTAGAGATATACTTGATAATGCTGAAGATGGAACTTTGATTTATGGAATGGACAGACCAAAGATGTATGATGAGCTTGACGATAAGGAGAAAAAGAGATTCGATGCGATATCCGAAGCTTCCAACATTATACTACAAGGTCTACCAAAAGACATCTACAAGCTTATCAATCACAACACCGGCAAAAGCGTATGGGATAATGTCAAGATGCTTCTTTCTCGGTTCTCGAAGCTAACTGTTGAAGACCGAGAATCACAAACTATGATGAATTTGAGTACTTCAAGATGAAACCAAATGAAAGTGTCTATGAGTACTATGTGAGATTTCATAAGCCGGTGAATGACATGAGGAACATCAGAATGACTATGCCTAACATTCAGCTGAACTCAAAATTTGTAAACAACATGAATCCCTAATGGCACAAATTTGTTACTTCTGTGAAGCTCACTAAAGGATTGAAGAATACTAACTATGAGCAACTCTATGCCTTCCTTCTTCATAATGAGAGACATGCCATGTTTGAAAAGAGGATTCTTGAACAATTCAAAACAAATCCAGAGAGACAAGCTCATCAAATGATTCAACCGCCTTCTACTCAAACATTGGGATTACCACTAAAGCTTCACAAGTTATACCCATGGGTGATGGAACTCACAAACTCATTCCCGATCCAAAGTTCAAACAAGCTGATGCCGATGCACACGTGGGTAACTTCATTAATCAACTGGCTCTCCTGATTAGTCAAAACATGAATTCTCTCCCACAAACCAACAACAACCTCATAACAGCTTCTAACCCACACAATCAAGCTACCGCCGAGATGGGAAAATTGTTGTGCAACCGCCTCAGAAAGACAAGATGATCAAGGAAGAGGAGGAGCCGGTAGAGGTTATGTTGGTAATCAGAATCGAGGAAGAAATGGAAATCAAGGTCAAACTAAGCCGATCAAATGCTATAACCGTGGTGGTGAGGGACACATTGCAAGGAACTGCACATCTCCAAAACGCCCACGAACGCCGACTACTTCGTGAGATAAGATGCTGCTTGTACAAGCTCGTGATAATGGTGATGCTTGGATGAAGAGGAGTTATTGTTTCTTGCTGAGGGCAATGCCAAGACCTATGATGCGATGTGGATGAGCAAATTCAGGAGATAGGTCACAATCATCGAACGCCTTTCAAGTCGCCGATTGTGATGCATACGACTCGATGTGGATGATGGACCCATCGCACACACAATTTTTATGAATAGCATTTCTCCAATGGTTTCTCCCAAGGTCTCTTCTTCACCACAAGCTGGCCCATCCAAAGACAAACTCATCTCAGAGGTATTAAAACTATACGATGATGCTGATGTACAAAAGATGCATGACAAAGTACAATCAACTGAAACTATTGAATCAAATATTGAAAACATGGTAATATCAATGTTGTCCCATATGATCAATATGTGAAACAAAGTGAAAGTGAAATTGTATCAAGTGATGCATCTTCTGCAGTCAACAATGACTATGTTTTTTATGAATACACTGCATGTGCCCCTGATGATGCTGTTACATGTTGCTATTTATGAACAACGTGCAAAATTTGAGTTGACCACCCGTGAGCAGGAAATGGATGACCAAATGCGTATAACTATTAGAAAAAGTAGGTTTAGAGAAGAAGTATTAAAACAAGAGTTAAAATCTTTACAAGAAAAACTTTCAAAAACTGCTAAGCAAAAACAAGAACTTCAAGAAAATGTTAAAATGCTTAAGCAAGAATTCAATGCTAAGGAATCAAAACTTTTGAATGATTTTTCTAATCTAAAACCTTGAAAAACAAGCTTGAAAATAAGTTGTACGCATAAGGAAACACCATTCAGACTGCTCACATGATCACTAAGCATAGAGTCCTAAGCGATAAGCATAGCATTCCCCTTGTTGAGGAACCAAATCCAAAGGTCATTAAAAAGGCTAGAAATGCTCATAAGGTTCTTTATGATGGCAAGGAAATCCTTAAACCTAGACAGAAACCTAGTTATGCTGAGTGCACGAGGAAGATAAGAAATCAGATGAAATCACTAGGTAAAAGTTAAACAAGAAACTAGCTGATCCAAAATGTAAAGAAAAGAAAGTAATCATCACACCCCATGATTACAAAAGGGAGAATTGGATTGCCTTAAACAAGTTTAAGCCTCAGACATTGTTAACTCCCGAACAAGTGTTCGGGAAAATGGATTTAGATAAGGTAAAAGTTGAAAATATTGTTGAAACCAACCCCCTTGGAAAATGCCTAGAGCGATCGTGTATCCTCCAAATACACCAATGCATCTAGTTCCTAGAACAATTGCCACTAAAAGCAAGACCTTAATCACTCAATATGTTATCTTTCAACTATTTGTTGATTTTGAGAAAACTTGCAAGAAAAGGATCACACCCACGGTATAACTGAAGGAGAAAGAGGTTTTGAGCAAACTAAAGAATGTTATTTAACCGAAGTCATGCCTTTCTTTAAACAACTAAAAGATCACTTTGAGAGTCTTAAAAAGGGAATGAATTCGGACATTAAAGAAATGGAAAAGGAATTTGATGCTATGATAGTTGAGGTTAGTGACTATGAGCGAGCATTAAAATATAATGAGATTGAAAGGAAGAACTTGCATACACTGAATGAGAATATGATTTCAGAATGTATTGCTCAAGATGTGTTTTTCATTGCTACAACTTGTTCTATTAATGCTTCTCAATTTCATGAATTATCTGTTGCCCTCAAAGTCTCCCATGATCGTGTCATTGAGCTTGAAAAAACTAATTCTAAATTAGCTGAGAAAATTGAACTGGATGATCACGACAATTTGGTTAAACATTTTTCTAAACTAGAGGTTGAGCATTTTAATTTACAACTAAAATATCAACATCTTAAAGAAAATGTCAAAACTTCAAATATCAAGACATCCTCGGATGCTCCAGAGTTTGATGCAGCTTTTCAAATTAACAAACGTGATGAACAGATTCAAGCTCATTGCAACACGATCGGAAAGTTGAAAGCCCAAATCTCTCAATTAAAGGGTCAAAAGAACAATATGACAGTCTCCCAAATGCCTCCTCCTTTAGATTCTCAGAATTCTCAAACTTTTCATCTTCAAAACTTAGTTAATGCCTTACAAAAGGAAAACGAGAGTTTTCTAGAAGAAAATGAAAAAGTTAAACGACATTTTAAAGAGTTATATGATTCAATAAAAGTCACCCGTGACCAAAACAACAAAAAAATAACGTCTTTACAAAAGGAAATTGAGAATCTGAGAAGTCGTGAAATGGGAAACTGCCCCTTGTTTTCAATAAGAATGTTGTCTCAAAGTCACCCTTAGATTGCAAATACACAGCTTAAATATATTCCTCTTCATCTTAGGAATAATGAACATGCTTTTCATGACTACTGTGCTCACCTTAAGGATAGTCTAGAATGTCTCCGTGAGATTGTCGAAGAGGATTTCATTAACAAACCTCTTGATAGTGAAATTAGGTTTGCTTGCCTCCGGGCCAAACGATCTCAAGAGTTGCTAGAATGTGTAATTGCAACATGTCCCAAATCCTTAACCTTAGGTGCAAAAGGCAAAGCCGTGATGCCTTGTTCTATGCCTAGTGCCGAGCCTTCAAACCATTCTAGGCCCAGCTTTAAGAAAGTATACATCAATGTGTCGCCTAGTAATACATATCCTTGCACGTCTAGTTCAGGAATGCAAAAAGTAGATCAACCAACTAATGTTCCCATAATTCCTCTACAGAGTAATCAATGACATTAAAGCGAAAGGTGTCAAAGTCTCAAGAAAATACAAGGAATGATAGGACCTCGCAAGCTAAAAATGTGCATTGGAAGAGAGTAGAAGACCAACCTAGGATCTTTAAGCTTGAGTTGAATAAAACGAATCGTGTTGATTCTAGTATTAGCCTTAGGCATCGTAATTAATTCAATTCGATACTATTTGCAAACCTTGTAATGATGTTCCGCTTGAATTCTCGTTGCTAATCATGAATGTGGTGTGAATGCTTTGTCTAATGCTGTCAAATGCCCGGTTAAAATTGTTAACGCTAATAATCGTGCAAAGAAGGCAAAAGGCAAAACGAAAGATTGTTAGAAAATAGTGAAACCCACAGAAGAACTTTTATAAAGATAGGTTATTATTGGATACCTTTTGGCCATAAGAATAATCGCTTTGCTCTCAAACTGATAAGGTTATGCCCACTAGAAAATGGATGCCTACTGGTAGAACTATTCCCTTAAGAAGTGAACATACTTTGAATAGGTCAAATACGCATACCAAGATTGCATCTATTCCCAATGATTCCATTGCTTCTACTTCCGATATGGATGTTTCTATGTGGGTGTTCCACCATCGCATTTAACCAAGTGGAACCCATTCTTGCATGGGGATCCCAATTATCCAGTTATCCATTCTTGTCTGGTTCAACCGCAGATCGCTCAAATCGCTCGTGGTACCGGACTCAGCCGTTCTCCAAGCATATGACCGAGACCGTCGCGCTCATGAACTTCGTGAGCAAATTCATCGGACAGCTTAGATTCGTAATGATCATTTCGGTGTAATTATGGGTTATGGTGATTATGTTGTTGGTGATAGTGTTATCTCTAGAGTATACTATGTGGAAGGTCTTGGTCATAATCTCTTCTCTGTCGGTCAATTATGTGATTCTGATCTAGAAGTAGCCTTCAAAAAACATACTTGTTTTGTTAGAGAACTTGATGGTAAGGAACTTTTAAGAGGAACTCGTGGTTCAAATCTTTACACCATCTCTATCGATGATATGATGAAGTCTTCCCCAATTTGCTTGTTGTCAAAGGCTTCGAAAACAAAGTCATGGTTATGGCATCGCCGTCTCAATCACTTGAACTTCGGCACCATCAATGATCTCTCCATAAAGGACTTAGTTGTAGGTTTACCTCGACTAAAGTATGAAAAGGATCATCTTTGTTCAAGATGTCAATTGGGAAAAAGCAAGAAGTATGCCCATAAACCCAAACCTACTAACTCGCCACGTAAGTTCTTCATACAAATCATATGGATTTATGTGGACCAATGAGAGTGCAGAATATCTTTGGGAAGAAATATGTGTTAGTTGTGGTTGATGATTACTCTAGATTCACCTGGGTCAAGTTCTTAAGGACAAAGGATGAAACTCCCGATATCATCATCAAACTCATCAAACAACCGCAGGTTCGACTTAACAAAACCGCCGAATTATCCGACAGACAATGGAACTGAATTTGTTAACAAACAACTTAGTGAATTCTATGAAAGCATTGGAATCAGCCATCAAAGAAGTGTTCCACTAACTCCTCAACAGAACGGTGTAGTTGAAAGACGAAATCGAACTCTTGTAGAAGCCGCTAGAACAATGCCGATTTACTCAAAGGTTCCAATGTTTCTCCTCGGGTGAAGCTATTGCCACCGTGATGCTACACACAAAATCGCTCCCATTCACACCGCTCATGGAAAACTCCATATGAACTTGTCCACAAATGTAAAACCTAATCTCTTATTTCTTCGTGTGTTTGGTGCATTGTGTTATCCAACTAATGAGGGTCAAGACTTAGGCAAACTTAGAGCTAAAGCGACATTGGAATATTTTTAGGGTATGCACCAAACAAAAAGGGATACCGAATCTACAACAAAAGAACCCAAAATATCATGGAAACAATTCACGCTTACGCTTGATGAGCTCGACCGTCAAATGGCTCCCCGACAATCCAGCCTCGAACCCGCACTTCAAAACATTCCCATTGGTTCATCCCTTGTTCCAAACTTTTCTCAAGAAACTCCATATGTACCTCCATCCGAAGATGATTTAAAGAAATTGTTTGATCCTATGTTTGATGAACTTTATGATCCAAGTACTAATGAGGTGTCGATTCCTACAAAGAGGTCGCTCATATTCCTGTGAATGAAGTCAATCCTCAGCCTCAATATCATTAAGTCAAGAAGCCGCCGCTGATCCTTCAGTCTCATCAACAAATCATCATTCTTCAAATGTACATCATGGAACTGCTTCTGGCATCAATGATGAAGTTAATCCCTTTGCTACTCCCGAAGATGCTCCATTTGAAAACATATTTGCTCTAATCTTCATCGTAACCATCTTCTTCGTGAGACATCGACTCGCTACTTCGCCTCAACAACTACCACATGAACACCTTCGAAAATGGACTCACGATCATCCATTAGACAACATCATTGGAAATCCTTCGCCCAAAGACAACACGGAAACAACTTGAAACCGATGCCTTATGGTGCTTCTTCAACTCCGTACTCTCTAAGATCGAACCAAAAGATGTAAAAACCGCCATGAATGAAGATAGCCGGTTCAATGCCATGCAAGAAGAAATTCATGAGTTTGATCGACTTGATGTATGGGAGTTAGTACCGCCCAGATGTGCTATGATCATTGCTCTAAAATGGATCTTCAAAGTGAAACTTGATGAGCATGGTGATGTGTTGAAGAACAAGGCTCGATTAGTTGCTAAAGGATACCGCCAAGAGGAGGGTATAGACTTTGAAGAATCTTTTGCTCCGCTGTTCGAATCGAGGCAATTAGAATCTTTTTGGCTAATGCCGCAAGTAAGAACATGGTAGTCTATCAAATGGACGTGAAGACGGCATTCCTGAACGGAGATCTTAAAGAAGTCGCCTATGTCAGCCAACCTGAAGGATTTGTGAATCCGAGAACATCCTACCCACGCTTTATCGTTTGAAGAAGGCTCTTTATGGTTTAAAGCAAGCTCCAAGGGCATGGTATGATACGCTATCAAAGTTTCTTCTATCTACCGGATTCAGAAAGGAGCATTGATCCAACATTGTTCACCGAGAAAGTCGTGCAAACATTTAATTCATGTTCAAATTTATGTTGATGATATCATTTTTGCCTCGACCGACCCCAATGAGTGTGACCATTTTTCAAATGAAATGAGTTCAAAATTTCAAATGTCAATGATGGGACAAATGTCATTTTTCTTGGGACTACAAATTTCACAAAGTCCTGAAGGCATTTTCATAAATCAATCTAAATATGCTAACAGATCTTAAAGAAATTTGGATTTGATTCAAGTGACCCCGTTGACACTCCCATGATTGATCGAACCAAACTAGATGAGGACCACTCAGGGGTCATGATTGACCAAACAAAATATCGTAGTATGATTGGATCCCTGATGTACCTCACGCTAGTAGACCGCACATCTTGTTCGCTGTCTGCATGTGTGCTAGATACCATGCTAAGCCTACTAAAAAGCACCTTGAAGCGGTTAAACGGGTCTTCGGTATCTCCAAGGAACCATCAATATGGGACTTTGGTACCCGAAGGACACCGGTATGTCACTAACGACCTATGCAGGATCCGATCATGCAGATGTCAAGATACTCGTCCAAGGCACGCCCGGAGGTGCTCGCTTTTGGGTGATAAACTTATGAGCTGGTCTTCAAAGAAGCAAATGAGTACTTCTATTTCCTCTACAGAGGCATAATACATAGCCATGTCATCTTGTTGTGCTCAAATCCTTTGGATGAGATCTCAATTATAACTATGGCTTTGTATTTAACAAAATCCTCTCAGACTGGATAATAAAAGTGCTATTGCTCTCTCATGCAACAACGTTCAACACTCAAGAGCTAAGCATATCGACATTCGACATCATTTCATCGGGAACAAGTGGAAAAGGTGTGGTGGAACTCTATTTTGTGAGTCTCGAATATCGCTTAGCGACATCTTCACCAAAGCTCTTCCAAGAGAACGATTTGAGTTCATACTTCCACGACTAGGCTTGAAAAGCCTTCAACCGTAAACACTCAAACGCTTCAGTGAAGAAGACGAGGAGTCAAGGTCTATGCTCATCTATCTCTTGTAAATATTTATTCGAAAAACAAAATACAAAATTATAAAACTTTCAAAATCCATAAAAATCAAAAATTCAAAAATCTTCAAAAATATTGTCAATTTGTCATGTTTTTCTCGATTCGATAATATCTACGGTTTTGTGCTGTCATTCAAAGAATGACACGGGACTTTAGATGTTGCTCAATTTTATTTAAAAAAAAAAAAAAATTTTGAGAGAAAGAGAAAAATGGTTTATTGTCATTCGGTGCAAGAACCCGCTTGTCAAAGAAAGAACAGAGCCATACTTTATCATATTTTCAAAATTCCATGCTCTGATTCTAAAAACATTTATCTGCTGAAAACTAACTGCTATGAAAAAATAACTCGGACTCTATTTTTGATAATCATCCGGATTTATTTGTCAAAATATCTATCTCTCAATCAACAACCTATGTCATTGATTGAGGGGAGAATGATTTCAATTAAATTAAAAGTTATTTGGCATTCAATTGTTTTCAAAAGATAATCATGCATGTTTAACCAATGGAGTTTAAAATCTCAAAATCGATCCTTATCGGCTAAAACGCTTTCATAACCAAGTCACAATTCTCCTCAAAAGCTTTCAAAATCAATTTAAATCTATAAGAGATCACAAATCTCAAATGATTTGATAATTGTGATAGGGGAGAATGTGTGATTTAAATTGGATTTAAACCGATAATTCGGTAAATGGTTTTATAAGGATGTACAAGCTCTCCTTCCCACATGTGACAAACGATTTCAAATTTTCCATGCACATGTTGAGGGGAGCATCTATCTTAAACCTATGATTTGAAACGTGATCACTTATCTCAATGTGTTCCTCTAGTATGTGCAAAACTCTTTTCAAATCTCGAGGCACATATTGAGGGGAGCAAAATCATGAAAACCTCATCCTTCCCCAAAATGCTTTATCTACTTGATTCGATTAGGAAAGTGATGTTGATATTTTTTAGAAAATGGTAATCAAAGAAGTTAATTCTTTCTCTTGCCTCCGTGTGGAAAACTATTTCAAATACTTGATTCACATGTTGAGGGGAGTTCTTCTTCTAAAAATATCAAAAACAATTCAAGTACAAAATGCTTTGATAATATATCACAAGTATCTGGATTGATTTTCAAATGGTTTTCAATTGGTTCCTATGGCGGATGAACAATACCAAATAGACCGACCAACTTTACTTTATGTATGGTGATATAAGGATGATAAGGTTAGGTATTGGTTCCCATGATCCCTTGCCAGAGCCGAGGGATCTACCCAGGGACAATCCACTAGATAGTGTAGAAGTCCGTAGGTATATTGAAAAAAGAAAAAAGTGAGATATGGGAAGAGTGCGGATCGAGAGCAGAGCTAGTACTGGAATAAACCCAACAAGGTTCTAGTTATGAAGTCTCGTAAGCAATTGAAGGGGTTGAAGAATGAAAAAGAATTGAATGTGAAAAGGGTGAAAAGAAATAGCCCTCCAATAATTCAACCTTAGAAACCGGGTTCAATACACATGCTACTAGTGGTTACTTAGGTAACTCCGGTATTGAAGACAAGACGTCATGGACCCAGTGGCCTTGCACTAAACTTCCCCAGCTACTCAAGTTCCTCTTAAAAGGACTTGTTTCATTCTCACGGGAACCTACATTATCTATCGACTTTCTCTTAGAGATTGTTGATATTGAAGAAGGAGACCCTCTCCCTAGTCTCCATATAGGATCCAAAATATGCACAAATTGAGTCTAGAGCCACGAGATCATCAATAAATCTCATTAGGACAATTTCAATGAAGACTCTCTGCTTCACACAATGTGGAAAGAGAAATTATATCCTGAGTCCTACGCATTATCCTTGTGGTATTGCCGTAACATCCAGTGATGTGTTTACATATTCACTGTGAGGATGGAAAGCCTTATGGAGCCAACATCTAACAAGCTCCTGGTAGGTGGCATGTGAGATCTATTATACGATCAACCATGTGACAACCGAACGAAACAATGGGGCGATTCAATCTTTTGAATCAATCCCGGTTCGAGTTATGGATTGACGGACACCTTTGAAAAACCGGTCTTTGTGCTTTAAAACTCTTTTCATTAGCACGCGTCGAGTGTACTAATTTTTCATATCAAAAGGTGTTTTATGATTGATAATTGATTTTCATTAAAACCTTCGTTATATTGCAAAAACAATTTCTATTGAGCAATACACGATTGTTTTTCAAATCTCTTTTCATCAATCGATGGACTTAAATTGCCGTTCACTCATTCGTGTTGTCTTCTTTGAGACGTTCGGTTTGAGAACAGCTAGAGCACCGCTAAACCTGTCAAGGAAATTCTTCGAATTATACCGATCACAAAGTGATACTTGTAATCGATCAACGGGAACCGTGGGCCGTGTACCTCAATTCAACGAAAGTGATCAAAGACACTTTCGTGCTTTTATTGCTAATCTGCCTTATGCGGTACACCCGACGCTTGGTACCGATCGTAATGGAGCGGTCAATTCATAGCCGCATGCTCACACAACACATTCATATCGAAAGAAATCATGATTGGTGCATCAATGACTCGGATATTCTAACTCCATGCTTCTCGCTACGCCAATATCATGAATCAACGAAAGCTTCCGCTACTCTGATGAGAAGATATCATGATCAGAATGTGAGCATGTCGGTCCGAAAGTCACAACATCACATAATACCAACACCACAATGGATGTATCGAGATTTTCTATTAGCCGATGATCTCAAAAGCTGGCTCAACATTATTATCACGTGGATCAGGAAAAGACCTCCACTTGGATTAACCAAACATGCAATGAGTGGAATCAATGACTACGAGCCTCGGAGCAAAGTACTACATCAAGAATGCAAGATCAATTGTTAATGTAATATCGGATTGTATTCAATGTCATTTTAGTATATGTTTGAGGTGACCTCCTTAGGGGGAGATTGTTAGGAATTAGAAATTCCATGTATTAAAGAGTCGGTCACCTCAAGTATATGTAATCGTTAGAAAGCTCGTAGTCATAGTACTTTTATGTTAAGTAGTATTTAGTTTAGTAACACCGTGGAGGACGGACGGGTCTTTACCCACTGTATGCCTGATCCACAACCCGTTGTGTGGCGTTTTATTGTAAGACTATAAATACTCTCTACCTTCCAAGGTAGAGAGTTGGAGCTCATAATAAGAATTTTCTTTCTCTCACTAAAGTTCCCTAAACCTCTAACTTTCTCTCTCTAGAATTCCACTTATACGCCTACTTTGTGTTATGGTTTGATGTGTATGTGAAATGCAATATCCTACACTGAAAGACTTCATTACCCTTATTGAGAATCAGTTGAACAAAAAGGTTAAAGGAATTCGGTGTGATAATGGGACAGAGTTCAAGAATGCTATACTTATAGAACTCTGTAGGTCTAAAGGAATCAAAAGGGACTATAGTACTCCAAGAACCCCACAACAAAATGGGGTGGCTGAAAGGAAGAATAGGACCTTGATAGAGGCCGCAAGATCACGTCGCATCGAAATTACCCACCATGTTTTGACAAGCCGCTTGGCACAGTACTTTGTTATGTACCCACTGAATAGGGTATCCATTACTAGACCACACTTCAAAGCACCATATGAACTTCTCTATGGGAAAGTTCCTGCTATTCATTACCTTAAACCTTTGGCGTCAAGTGACCATTCTCAATAATTAATGATCCATTGGGCAAATTTGATGAAAACCGATGATGGTTACATTGTGGGATATTCACTCATAGTAAGGCGCACAGAGTTTACAATTTATTCAAGTAAGAAGATTGAAGAGACTTTGAACCCGTGATTTCTAGAAGACAAGCCAAATGTTGAAGGACGTGGTCATGTTTGGTCATTTGACCTTGATTACTTAACTGATTATTTGGGTTATTCTAGACATATGGCTAATCAACATGCGGGTACTCAAGAGTCTCCAACTAACAATGCAGATACTATGGATGCTAATTCGACAAAGGAGTTTGAAGATGATGAACAACCCATTGTAGTGCCTTCTTTCTCCTAACAATTTTACAGGTGACACTTCCAAAGTTACTACTGATGAGAGTGAAGACGAGTCCAATTATGCAGAGGACCTTGCTAGGCTAAAGAAGCAGGAGTATGCAGCTAATCTAGAAGCTGAAAGGAATGCTGAGGAGAATGAAAGAGAAGCAATCAAGTGAAAATAAACATTCAATAACGTGATCCGCTTTCTCCTATCATCACCAATTCTTGAAGGCTATGCTGTTGTTCTACCCTATTTCTACTAGAGTGTCCACAGACTTTGGAGATCCTTATACCCGCTTCCAAGACCCTCGTGATCTTGGTAATCATCAACCCAAAGTTGGAGTCTTTACCTCACCTTCCTATGATACTGATTTTGAACCAACTGTTACTAATCTTGATACCACCATTGATGTAAACACCATCGCTACTTAAAAGGATTCACAATCCTCATCCACAGTCAAATATTATTGGTGATCCTAATGCACCTGTTAGAACAAGGGTACTGTGGCAAGTTCTAAATATGGTCAAGTGGCTTTTATCTCTTATGTCTCAAATCAAGAAAGAGACAATCACACGTGACTATGAACATTGTCTTTTTGCTTGTTTTCTCTCACAAGTGGAACCAACCAGTGTTACTCAAGCTCTTGAAGACTCAAGTTGGCTTGAGGCAATGCAAGAAGAGATGCAACAATTTCAAAATCAACAAGTTTGGATATTGGTACCACTACCTGATGGCAAGTATGCAATTGGGACTAAATTCATTCTGAAGAATAAGAGAGATGCAAGGGTGTTGTCATTAAAAATAAAGCAAGATTAGTTGCTCAGGGTTATAGACAAGAGGAGGGGATTGATTATGATGAAGTGTTTTCACCTGTGGCAAGAGTTGAGGCCATACGAATATTCTTGGCTTATGCATCTTACATGGGATTTATGGTGTATCAAATGGATGTTAAAGGTGCTTTTCTATATGGTGAAATAGAAGAGGAGGTTTATGTCACTCAACCTAAAGGATTTGAAGACCCAGATCATCCTACTCATGTTTACAAGGTTGTCAAAGCTCTCTATGGACTACATCATGCACCACGAGCTTGGTATGCTAGGCTTTCATCATTTTTGCTGAAGCATGGATATCGAAGAGGTGCCATTGATAAAACACTTTTCCTGAAGAAGAATTCCACATACATTATTCTTGTGCAAGTGTATGTGGATGACATTATTTTTGGATCCACAAAGGAAGCTTGGTGTAGGGAGTTTGAGGAGCTAATGAAGGGAGAGTTTCAGATGAGTGCTATGGGGAGTTGACTTTCTTTTTGGGTCTCCAAGTTCAGCATAAACCTGATGGTATCTTTATCAGTCAGGACAAATATGTGAGGGACATCTTGAAGAAGTTTGGTATGGAGAGTGTCCGGAATGCCACTACACCTTATGAAGCTCCAAAGACAAAGACCAACACTGAAGTAGATCCACCAGTGAATGTTCATTTATACAGATCTATGATTGGTTCTTTGATGTATTTAATGTGCTTCAAGGCCCGATATTACTTTGCTTGTGAGTGTTTGTTCTTGACATCAAGTTACTCCACTTACTTCCCATCTCAATGCTGTTAAGAAGATCTTTAAGTACCTCAAAGGCCAACCTCATTTAGGCCTTTGGTACCCAAAAGAATCTCCATTTAATGCCGAAGCATATAGTGATAGTGACTATGCCGTGCAAATCCGATAGGAGGTCCACCACAGGAGGTTGCCAATTCCTTAGAAAGAGATTGATTTCTTGGCAATGCAAGAAACAAACTATTGTGGCTACCTCATCTACGAAGCGTAGTACGTTGTGTCACAGCAAATTGCTATGGACAGGTTCTTTGGATTCAAAATCAATTGTTTGATTATGGGTATAACTTCATGAACACAACAATTTTTATTGATAATCAAAGTACCATATGCATTGTTAAAAATCCATTTTCACAAATCGAACGAAACATATTGAAATCATGCACCACTTTATAAGAGATGCATATGACAAACATTTGATAAAAGTGGTTAAAATTCACACTGATAATAATGTGGCATATTTGTTAACAAAAGCTTTTGATGGACCAAGGTTTCAACACCTAGTGGTTCATATTGGTATGCTTAACCCTTAACTGCAAAGTTTAAGGGGAGGCATAGGCCTCAGGGAGGATTTGTACACTTTGCATGTTCACTATGCATGTTTTTATGTAATTTTGTTTGATTTAGTATGTATACCTTTGCTTGATTTTGTTTTCTAACACTAACCATCTTATGTAAATTTAGTATGTTTGTTCTTGTTTGGTTTGTGTGTTTCAATCGTGTTTTTTTGCTTTGCCTATATAGTAGGAGTTTATGATGCTTGGAGATGGATATGTAAGCTTGAAAGTTTGTTTCTCCTGAATGCATAAGTACTGAATAGAGCACATATTGTATCTACTAAAGACAAGTTCCTGAAAAGATGCTCATTCATTCAAATTACAAATTTTACAGCTTACATTGACATATCAACTTCAAAAGGAAATACAAGGAATACTAAACCTATGCTGCACACTAGCTCATATCATCTATTCCTACAGCTGTTGGATATGCATGATCGCTCATATCTTCCACACTAGCTGCTAGATATGCATTTGTGAGGACTTGCATAACCACCCATTCCTTCTATCTTGATGGTTGGATATGCATGACCTGTTTAATTTAAGAAGCTAAGGATCATAATAGGAAGGATGGATTGATGAAAACGATGATGATGAAGATGACCACATATGTCCTTTTGCTTCATCTGCTGATTCACCAAAAAGCAATTCTTCCACCTTCCTTAACTCCTTCCTTTATACGATATGTGATGATGCACCAAAACATGGCGCATGAAGAGCTAGCACCACCTCGAAGTTGGCACAAGGCCTTTGTTGAGGCTGAGGTGCTGGAGGTTGGGAGTAAGATGTTTTCTTCTTAGTGGACCCATCGAGTCATCGGTCAAGACTCACTTGGATTCACTACACTATCATCATCTCAAGAACCGAGAAATGGGGATTTCAATGGTCGTGGGTCATATGGATATGGAAAGAACTGGAGGAAATCACTGGATGATGATGATGATGGAGAAGAGGTTGGATTAACAACCTCAAGGTTTATTACTCATGGTTTATTATGGTTAATTTTGGGGCATTGATGAATTTAGGGTTTATGATGGAAATTGGGGTAATTGATGAGAGTTAAGAGTGCATTCGGGTTTGTTTTATAGACGGGTTCAAGGCTTAATGGTATTTAATGCGAAGTGGTGAAACAAGAAAAGATATTTACTGAAGCTTCTGAATACGTGAATTGCTTTTGCTGATTATATCACTTCGCAGATTGACTATTGTTTCTCACCGGTTGGAATTTGAATTGGGTAAAAGATTGCATTCCACGTACCGGTCAACAACTTAATATATTTGACCACAATTTGGGAAACTTCTACTTATAACCTATTCGCATATCTTCGTCTAATAATAACTGATTCTCTCTTTATTTGATTCAAACACACCTTCAATTGATTGAATCTTCACCCATTATCTAAAGTTCTCATGGCACTTCAATTCAAGCACGATCATAATAAAGTTGCTTTTCTGGGAACGGCTAAGGGTGATGAGTTGTACAAACTCATGGTGGAATTCTTAAAGAGGTCCAAGATTCATTATGCTTTAACGCATTCTCCGGAAGTGATTTATGAATCGTTGGTTAAACAATTTTGGGCGACTCATTTAAGAGAGGAATGATACAGAGATTGTAGCTATGGTTGACGGAACAGAGTATGTTGTGACAGAGGAGTTGATCAAGTCGACTTGATTGAATGATGAGAATGGGGTTTATCATTCGAATGTTGCAGTGGTACTTGATGGGCTAAGAGCGATTGGATATCAAGGTACAAGGACGGATATGTGGTTAAAGAATCAACCTTTGTCCTATGTGGAGGTTTTGGTTCATACATTGCTTCAGTGTTTAAGCAATAAATCAGAAGGATGGGACCAATTTTCTACTCAATTGGGATGTGGTATTATATGTCTATCTCAGGGTTTAACTTATAATTTTTCTAAGTTTATTTTTGATAATATGGTAGAGAATATAACTAGGAAAAAGAACAAGTTTTTAATGTACCCTAGGTTTTGCAAATAATATTAGACATTACTACCCAAACCCAAGCCTTTTATCCCATAGTAGCTTTATCTGCTAAACTATTTGCTTCAATGAGAACTAAGTATGAGGGGCCACATCATCCTTTGCTAGCGGCTATGTTGCCTCAAGGCAATGAATCACTGATGAGGGAATGTTGTTGGTTCTCCACCTTCTACTATCAGTTGCTGCGATGGGAATCCATCATGACAATAGATGAAGGCTCTTCTAATGCTGCCAAGCACATCTTGTTACTCTTGAACAACCTTTATCCACTTCTTCACCTAGATCTAGTCCACCACCTACACACAGTGTTCCTCTTGCTGAGGATGAGACTGAGTTTAATAGGTTGCCTACTCCTAGTCCTGTTAGAGATTCAGTTGATGATCATGTTCCATTCTTTGAGCATGTTGATATTTCTTCTGAAAGGCCCGATGATGCTCCCATTACCACGAGAAATCTGCCGGTGGAGCCGAGGACCCTATTACACTCACATCTTTGTATGCTCTAGTGAACAGGTATGGAGCTGAGGTTACTGATCTCAAGAAGGAGCTGGCAGAGACTAAATCTAAGCTTGGTGGTGAGATTGTAGACTTGAAAAGAAAGGTTAAGGATTTGGAAATACAACTGGTCGAGAAGAAAAAGGAGATTGGATGTTTCTTGATGAGGAGGATGTGGATGCTCGCTTTAAGTCACTTGATATGTTGGCTAATGTGGCTCAAGAATCTAATGTTTCTACTCCAAGGTTGGTACATCCATTAAAGAAAAGGAGCCAATTTTGTTTACTAGACGGAGGAGACAGCAATCTGTGCATAAGGATACATTGCAAAGTGAAGATATTTCAACTATTGAAGAACATGTTGTTGCTGATACTCCTTTGATGGACATTGCTGGTGCAGGTGGTCAAGCTTCAAATGTGCTATCTCAACCTGCTTCTATACCTTTCAACGATACTTCGAAGTTTTTCTTGCCGGAAGGAATTTTAATTTGAATCCAAGTATAGATGTATTTTCAACACTGTTGAAGATTTATCTCAACATGTTTCTTCAAGGCACATCTCGATGAATCTTCAAGTACCTTTAGTGATACTCCTTCACTGATGTTGTTGTTGGATCTATTGATAAAGAGACAGGAGTGACAGTTGACACTGAGCTTGGTCCAGATCCGGTCAAGGAACAGAAAGGTTAGCACAAGAAATGATGTTAGATGAATGTGCAAATTTGAAGAAAAGTGCTGAATTGGCTCAACAGATTGAAGCTGAGTCTATTTCTAAATTTCCACCTGAGAGACGAAAAGAATTGAATGCAATGGCTACTCGGATGCTGCTAAACTGGGATGTCTATATTCAGCAAGCTATTTCTAATCCTTCACTTGCTCAGAGTATTTTAGGGGCATATTTTGATAGTAAACAATTTGTAGCTCAAATGGTGGCTCGTGGACAACAAAGAAAGGCGAAGAAACGCTAAGAAGAAAGCTATAATTGCTCGAAGAACAAGGCAAGAGAGAGAGACCACTAACTGAAGCTCGGAAGAAAGCAAAAATGAGAATGGTAGTGAAAAATCGAGTTCTTAGTGTTTAACTCAGTGTTTAACAATGAAGCAAGTCATGGCTTTGCTGATCCTGTTCGATTCTCAAGAAATATAATTATATCATAAAGTTTTCTTCATCTTCTTCAAAACATTCTTCAAATTTGAAAAGGATTGCCGAAACTATAGGTGCTCCACAGGCCAAAAGACCTAAATTTGTTGAGATTGTGGATAATTTTGATGATATTCCACCAAAGGTGATGTCTCCAGTGGTTCCTTCGAAGCCACTCATCGGGCTATTCCTTCACCTTCCAAAGTTTCTTCCGCTGAAGCTTCTGCGAACCTTCTATTTCTCTGAAACACCTAATGTGCCAGCTTCAACTTCATTTGTGAAGTCTGTTGATACGTATGGAGATAATCTGGTTAACGGTTGAAACAACTACTGCCAAATCTACACGCAAGAAAGGTGCTTGACGTAATGAATGAAATACGTGGTAATGTTTCGATGCACCGAAGGAATCAAGATATTCCATCTTTGTACATATATCTTCCTGGAAGGAGGAAGAAGAGGATGGCTAAACGAAAGTTCTCTTCTTTAAGGAAATCTATGAGATCAGCTCGGATTCAGTCATCTCGTAAGCATATTAAGGTTGAGACATCTCACAAGGATAATCATGTGGATTTAAAGTCGGCTGAGTCATCTTTTATCCAAGAAGGATCTGCTGATTTTCTCTGAGGGTCTCATGATGTTTTAGTAAATTGGTCATTGTCAGATGATGAGCTTAATATCATTCACCGTTTGGATCAAACCACCATGCAATTTAACTTTTTGAAGGAGATCTTGCATCCGGTGGACATTGGCATTTGGTTACGTTGTATACCCTTGTCAATAAGTATTACCATTCTAATGCACCAAAGGGTTCTGGGTTATATTTATTAGGTGATCTTCATGTTTTGTTTGATTCAATATCTCCCAATGGTAAAGGATACTTTATTTGGAAGAACTCCCACTTGGTGTTACGCTTGGAGATTTTATCCTCGCCTCGTGTGCATGTAGTTGAGACAAAGGGTGGTATTACGTCTGTATGTTTGCCGAGAGAACTTATCCATTATATATGAAGCTTATGGAAAGAATGCTTATCCAGAAGTTGGAAGTTCCTCCGGATCCTGTTGGCAATGATAATTTGAATGCTGAACAATGTTTTGGTGTTATTAAGAATCATCTTATGGCACATAGAAGCTCATCTTAATTTTTGTTTATTTGTTTATTTCTTAGTTAAAAAAAAAAAAAAAAAAAAACTATGTATATTTTTTGTTTAACTAACTTTTATTGCAAGTTTGTTGTATATTCATGCTGGTTATTAACTCACCAGATATACCTTGTGTATGTCAAAGAGTTGGCTAGTCCAAAGGGTACAGCTTTGGTAAAGACACATCAAATCTGTTGATAAATGAAATGGTTTGCTCAAAATCATAGGGTTTGCAACCACCCATGCTTAATTGTTGAGTGTTGTATGGTCATCAATTCACCATGGTTTATTCCTGTTTGGAATCCAAGAATTGACTAGCCCACTTGTATATGGCTTGTGGTAAAGGCATTGGCATACCATATTTGGTCATCAGTTCACCAATTTTAAGAATTGACTAGTCCCGAGCAAACGGCTACAGGTAAAGACATTTCAAATCCGTTCATGGTTGCTGATTTGCTAATAAATCAGATGGTTATCAGTGTACCATGGTTTTCGAACTTAAACATTTGACTACTCCAGTAGTGATGGCTATTGGTAAAGAGACATCAAATCCATTATTTTCAATGATTCACCTCTCACGGAGTTAACACACCTGGATGTGATGAGAATAGTTTGAAACTAATATGTTTTGATGTACATGTTGTCATTTGTTGCTGCAAAGATATGGAGTTTCGGAGTTTCTTCATCAAAGAGATGATTTTGTTTTGATTCTTTGCTGATGATGGTTGACTACAATCCTCTAGTGCTGCAAGGTTAAAGATCTATCAAGCAACTTAACCAAGTCAAATTCCAGTTTAAGGGAGGATTGTTGGGAATTATGTGAAGTATGAATTATCTTTGAATGGATTCTACTAAAGTTTATGGATTCTCAATAAGACATAGTTCTTGAAGTTATATATTTATTAGTTTGTTTCTGTGGATATAGTTATTCCGTATTTTCTATAGTTAGTTAGGATATGCATGAGCTTTATTAGGAAGTGATTATGTATATCTTATTTAGTTTTACGTTTCTTAGAGAAGAAGTTAGGGTTCCTTGTCTATAAAAGGAACACAATAGAATGAATTATGTATTAGACGTTTACAAATTATTAATATAACGATCCATAGAGGATCAAAGAGTTCTTAGTTATCTGTGTTTTATATTCCGCTAAAGAATACAAGTTGTAGAGATTTTCTTTTAGTTTGTTTGTGATTACACAAGCAATACTAACGATCTACGAAGCTCAAGATCTATCAAGGTCTTCTAGTTTTCAACATGCAGTTAAAAGAATCTTTAGATATCCGAAGGCCATGCTCAATTAGGTCTTTGGTATCCTAAGGACTCTCCCTTTGATCCGATAGCTTACTCGATAGTGACTATGCAGGGCAAGTCTTGATAGGAAGTCAACCACTAGAGGATGTCAGTTTCTTGGTGATAGGTTGATTTCATGGCGGTAAGCAAGAAGCAGAGTATTGTGGCAAACTCTACAACCGAGGTGAGTATGTAGCCGCCGCAGTTGCCGTGGTCAAGTTCTCGATTCAGAATCGATGCTTGATTATGGGTATAATTTCATGAGTATTGTTATCTATGTTGATAATAAAGTATCACTATATGCATTATAAAAAATCCAGTTTTCATTCTAAAACTAAACACATTGAGATAAGACATCACTTTATAAGAGAGTGTAATGAAAAGAAATTAATTCAGGTTGAAAGGATTGATACCGAAGTTTAATGTTGCATCTTTGACAAAAGCTTTTGATTTGGGAAGATTTCAGTAATTGGTGACAAGTATTGGAATGCTTCATCCATAAATATGTTTTATCTCTCTCCATTTTGTAAAGTTTTGTAAACCGTGGATTAGTACTTATTGTTATCAAGTTAATACTGATTGTGTAAAGTTAATAAGGATTGGCAAGAAAATGTCCGGATTGTGTTTTCTTGGTTTTGGACTAACTTTTCGTATTACACAAGCAAGATGGATATGATTTGGGATCGACTGTTACAACAAGTGTGATTTCCTATTATGCTCATTCTAATGCAATCAGATGTTGAAACTTGCTGTAACACTGGACTTTGTGATGTCAAAGCAATATGTAGCATCATGTGATTAAAATGAACATGAATTGATGGTTTCAAGCTTAGTCGATTCATTTTCCACTAACTCACTCTTTGCCATTCTATCTATTTACGATAGTGATAAGTTTCCAAGGGCATCCGGCTTAGAGAACAAATGGAGCAACCGTGAATCCAACACTTGTGTTGGAGGCAACACCGCCACGAGCCGGAAACCCTATCGAGGCCCTTTTAATGGGTCTATCCATAACAAAATGCTATGAATTGAAATCATTGGTTTTCATCAAACTAGAGGCCATGTTAGGTCAGCTTTTGATTAAATGTCGTCATCACATTTAATCCTTCAAAATTAGGGGGTTCAAGATTATATTTTCCAAATTATAAGATAATACTGATGGGTACAAGTTAATACTGATGGTTATAAGTTAGTACTGATAATCATCGTTAGTACTGATGAACTAGCCGTTAGTACTTATTCCAAAAGTCTGTTATGCAATGATTACTTTTGCAAATAGTGTTGTTACTGCCTGTTTCCTTATAAAAGGGTTTCCTAATTGGTTTCTCCTCACTTCTTACCATAAATCTTTATAAGGCGGTTCAACACATATTCTCTAAATCTCTATAAATTGCATAACTTTTTAATTGTTTTCACCACATAACAATACAGGCTTTTGCGACTAAATCCCACCTTTATATCCCTAACTATATTCATCAATGGCTCCTCTTGATTTTGTCTACAAACATAATATGGTGGCATGCTTGGAATTGCCAGAAGGACATGATGAATTTGCAGAGATTGTAGCTTTCCTAAACCATAGCACCATCAGGTTTGCTATTCTTTTAAACCCTACAATCTTCTCAGACTCCTGTCAGAAGTTTTGGCAACTGCTATTGCCTCAACAACTGAGGAAGGGTACAACAACTAACTATACAGTGGATGGCACTAGAATTGTTATTATTGAAGCATCTCTAAGAGAACATCTTCATCTTAGAGATGCTGAAGGTATTAGCACTTGCCGTCACTGAAATCATTCAACAACTCTCATTGATGGGGGACAGGCATGACAATACTATAAATTTTCACAAAGCCGTTTTCCCCACAATGGAGGTTTCTTATTCATACCTCTTACATGCTTGAGTCACAAAAGGACTGGGATGCTTTTCCTACCAGATAGCCACGCCTTGATTTGCCTTGCAACAAAAGTGCGAGTGTTCAATTTTTCAAATTATATCTTTGAGGGTATGCTTAAAAATGTCAAGTTAGTAAAACCAAGTTTCGATGTATCCTGTGTTTATTCAAATGTTTTGGATCTTCGAAACAAAACCTACAACCTCATAAAAACATTTATCCATCAAAAGTACTCACAGCCAAAGTGTTTTCCAATATGTTAAGGGCTGTGGTAGAGTACAGTGGGGTTATAGTGCCATTATTTCCTAACACGCTTATTAGAGAGGGTAAAGGACCATCAAGCACAAGTGGCTCCCAACATACACCCACAGGTTCTGAACATTCACCGTCTCAACAAACTTCATCAACCACTAGGCACACCAGACAGGAGGGTGGGACAGCTCAGCCCCATTCTTCTCCTAACCTTGTATCAGATGAGCCTATCCCAGGTGATGAAGGGGATAGAATGGTGAGGGCTGCCACTACTCACACAGGCTTATCAGCTGGTGAGGAAAGTGGTAACATAAATAAGACCCAATCCATGCCAACATCTAGTGAGCAATCACAGGGTGGACCCAGGAAAAGGCCAATATGGGGGGGGTGTATCTGATCAGGCTAGGCCTGGGAGTGCATCTCAAATGCCCAATGATCCACCTCTCTCAGCAGGTAACACAGCTGGAAGTGGTGAGGACAGTTTGACACTTGAGACTATGACGGAATTGTACATGTTTTTATGTAGAAAAGTGAACTCATTGGAGTTGGCCCTGGATGAACACAAGAAAGCTGCATCAAAAGTTCATGCCAGAATGCTACTAAAGATGAAAAGGATAGAGCATCAAGTTAAACTGCTTTCCCAGCCTACTGCAGAAGCTACTCCAGTTACTGCTTCAATCACAAGGAAGGCCAAGTTCGTTATCTCCAGTACATCTTCAGAGAATTCTTCCAAACAGGGGAGGAGTTCTGACATTCAGAGTAGAAGGGAATTTGGTAAATGGCAGGGTGATCAAGACTTTCAAAGTCCATTCCTTGATGATGAAGAAGTGCTCAGTACTCCTACATGCACTATAAGTACTATCCCAGTTGATACTTATAGTGTTGTAGTTAGTACTGATAGCACTAGAGTTAGTACTTCTGGTGTTATCCTTCAAGTTGCTGCTGAAATACAACAAACAACAACAACAGAGGCTACTACCATCACCACTACACCAAAAAAAGACATTGATGAAGAGAATAGGGAAAAACATGTAGTTCTGGGACTTCAAAGCTTGAAGAAGTCAGTTCCTATCTCTCCAACTTACAAGAAGCCTCCTGTCTTGTATCTCAGAAAGAAGACAAAACCAGCAGCATCCGAACCTAAAGAAAAAGGAGTCACCATCAGAGAAGGAAGTGCTCCACCATCTCCAACTTCTGCTCCAAGGATTGATCCTAAAGACAAGGGTAAAGGCATTTCGGTTGAGGTACCAAAGAAGAAGAAGGAACTTGAAAGGATGAATGAAGAGGTAGCACGGAAAATTAAAGCAGATTGGGATGAGGAAGAACTGCAGAAAGAAGCTGCAGAAAAAGAGAAGAAAAAGATAGCTAAAATTGAAGAAGATTGGCAGACTTGGGATGAAATGAGAGCTAAAGTTGAAGCTGCTCAAGAGGTGCACCAAAAGCTTCAACAGGATCAAGGAAAAAGTGCTAATGAAGCAGCTCTGATGTTCAGTGAAATATTGGCTAGAAGACAGAGCCAATTCAGACAGCAAAGAGAAGTGGAAAAGGCTTCAAAACCTCCTAACAAGAGTCAAAAAAAGATGTACCTGTGCAAATACATTAAGTATCAAGGTGAAGATAAGAGAACACTGAAGAAGCTTAATCAACATGCGCCTGAGACTCTTCAAAAGCTTGCCGATGAACCGAAAGAAGAATTCTGGATTTTACACCTATGCCGATGCGATTTTACTAGAAAGTCACAAGTTGCTGATCCCATTACAAGTTTTAAATGACCATATGAAGAAGGAGGTTCTTCATCTGCACCCAAAATACTTAAAGCAACTGAAGAGGAGGGTGGACTTACGTGAAGAGGAGCTTAGTCGATGATGATAATTGAATCCCCGAAGCCGCACTATATTCGAACCTATCAACACTAGGTATCCAATACTTGGCCGATATCTACACTGAAGATGGAAAAGATATTGGCGATTCACAGAGCAGTGGAAGGACAAGTGCTTACTTGTATCTGGTTGATCTGTTTACATCTATTGATAGGGATGATTTGCTGAAGTTATGGGATTTGATCAAGAACAGGTTCAAGAGTAAAGATCCAGATAATGACAAGGATCTGGAATTATTGTTTGAGTTGCAGAATATATTTGAACCTGACCCACCTGGAGAACAATGAAAGTATCAAACTGGTGAGGAAGCTCCATCATGGACATTGCTGGATTCATGTGGACTACATTTGGTTACTACATTCAATGGGACAGACATTTACATGCTGGTTGAAAGAACTTACCCTCTTGCCCTTGGAACACTTCTAGAAATGCTTACAGCAGGGTTAAGGATGGGTAATGCAGTTGATATGGCTAAGGAGTTGTTGTTGAAGATATATGATCAGGCTGGAAGACCTAGCAAAAAGTAAAGTTTGGAAGAATCCTCAAGACTGAAGAAAACTTGTGATTCTGAAACCCAATTACAAGTTTAGGGGAGGATTGTTGGGAAATATGCTTATTGGAGTTAATACTTATTTCAGTAAGAAGTTAGTACTGATAGTGTTAAATGATAAGTACTAACTAGTTAGTACTGATAATGAGAAAGTTAGTACTGATAAGGTGAATTTTGTACTGATGTAAGTTTGGAATGTCGTGTATGAGTTTGTAAAGATATCTTCTATTCTAATAGAAGATATGATATACTTAGTTTATAGTTATCTCTGTAAGAGATCTCCTTAGTGTATAAAAGGAGATCTCAGCTAGGTTAAAGATATATACATTCTAGCCGTCTAAAAGTAGAGCTTCAAGGTTGTAAACCCTAGTACTAGGAGAGTACTCGTATTATTCATCAATAATATTGAAGCATTTGGTGTTATACTGTTTTGCATTATTCTTCTAAATTACACTCAAGTAGATTCCGCATACTTGTGTGTATTCATAACAAAGTTTCTCATTGTTACTTTGGATCCATCCAAGGTAACCAACACGTATACAAGCTAAGTGTTATAGATCCAAGGTTTGGGACTCCACACATCCCAAAAACCTTTCAACTTATGGTAATAGACCTCTAGTGTAGTATTCAACTGTTTCAACTGAATTATGGTCATTAGTTATTTGATAGATCATGTGGCTATCTAATTGAGCATAGTGTTCACACAATTCATTCCATGATGCACAAGCAAAGTTCACAAAATTAAAATTGTTACCAATTTTCTCAAAAATAGTGTTAAGTATACTTGAGATGATCATATTATTTGCTTTGTCCCATAGGGAGTGAATTGATGAAACCTACTGGTTCTTTATACTCAGCTTGTTTCTTACACTCAAAACAATTACCATAGATCTTTTCCATGAGCTGTAATTCTTAGAACCCGTAAGCTTCTTGGAGATTAGAACTAATCGAGGATGATCATTTGGATGGAAATACAGTGGATGATGGACATAGTTAACATCTTCTGTGATTCTGTTGTTGACTGTTTCATTTGAATCACTCACCATTTTCTTTTCTTTGTGCAACTAACTTTTGTAAGTGATTTTGTGGTGAGGGATGAATATTAAGCTTTTGTGATTTTGTGATTAAAATCTTAATGATTTTGTAACAGAAGAAGATGAATTTGTGAACATATAGTTGAGCTTTTAACAATGGCGGATTAACGGTGGATTCTGTGACATAAATTGTGGTTTATGGTGATTGTGTTTGAAGATTTTGGTGGGAAAGATTGTTACAATTAGAGAAGTTTGTTATAGTCGTTTAAAAACAGCCCTATCACCACCGGTGGTGATGGCTCAGATAGAGAGAATTTTTTTTTGGAAATGCATTTTACCAATAGAACACTATTTATACAAGATGGTCAACACTTAGTCAAACTAGTCTAACTAACTAATCTACACATTAACTAAGTAGACTAATTTTGTACATCACATTACATTACATGCAACTAAACAACTATAAAGTAATTTGCACATCTTGTTGGGTGAAGTCTTGTGTGTTATACTCTTGAGGCCAGCTTCATAGATTGTGCTTGCTACATTTATATGATGTGTTTGGATATTCTCTTTACTTAGCATACTTGGGCTTGAAAAGCTTTCGGTTCTAACAAGTTGAATTTCTTTTAAGGGAAAGGTATGAACTGGGGTTGTTTTAGGCAGATTGGTCCAGCCCGACGATGTTGGCCCTTAATCGGCTTGTCTTCTTTTGAGGGATAGTTACATGGTGGGCTTGTAGGTTGGTACTTAGGCAGGCTTGTAGGTCGATACTTGGTCGGGCTTGTAGGACGATACTTAGTCGGTAGTTGGTCGGGCTTGTAGGGCAATACTTGATTGGGCTCGTAGGGCGGTACTTGATTGGGCTCGTAGGGCGAGTCAGGCTTGTAGGGCGGTATTTATTTGGACCTGATATGTTTTGGGCGTTAATCACATGGGCTTCTTTTGTGGGATAGCTATAACTCGGGCTTGCAGGGCAGTACTTAGCGGGGCTTGTGGTGTGGTATCTAGTCGAGCTCGTTGGATCACTTGGTTGATACTTAGTTGGGCTTACAAGACGGTACTTAGGCGGGCTTGTAGGTTAGTATTTAGTGGGGCCTTTGATTCGCAGCCAAAGACACGTCAAGCTTGCTCACACGAGCTAGCCACTTGTGAATGACTAACCGTAAGAAACTTAAAACGGCTCGGACACTGATCAATAATATATGAGAAGTGTGTAGTATACGGGTAACTCAAACGTGTTAGGTTTGAGCACCGAGATCGTTCCGAACGAGGGTTGAATGGAATTTCCAACTCACGTCTCAATAATCGGGATTCGAATGAGAAAAGGGGATAAGATGATATTATCTAAACTACGGGATAAGAAAAGTAAATGGAACATCTAATCTACGGGAAATCCTAAGAATTAAGGCAAACTAGCAATTCTACATTAAAACGCAAATACGAAACTTAAGCGAAACGCGAATAAAAAGCAAGGACGTCTAATCTAGATCCTAAAAATAACCTAAAATTACTTTTATGCTAAAAATGATATTAGAAAACTAATTATGAATTAAAACTAATTTTTAGGAATTTTCTTGAATTAATTCTAATTAAAAACTAATTATTAACTTTTAAATTAAAACTAATTATCTAAAAATTATGAAAAAGAAAGGGGAAAATATGGAATCACTTTTCAAAAATCTAAAATAACATAAAAGACTTTTCAAAACTATTTTTGTATTTTTCAGATTAATTTCCTATTTTCTATGAATTTAAATCTATTTAAATCTAATTTAAATTGTGAAAAATACCAAATAAAAGGGAAAAATATGGAAAAATCTTTTTTATGCTTTTTATATTTATCTTAAACTGGTAAAATTGAAAAATTATTTTTTGGAACTTTTTCTCAATTATTTGCAATTAAAGCTAATTAAAAGTGATTAAAAACTATTTTTATTTAAGAAAAATACCAAACAAGGTCTAAAAATTATGAAACTTGCAGGGAAATTCTAAAATGACATTCTAAAGCTATGAAAAATAGAAAAACAAGAGCCTATGTGGAAGAATATAGAGCTGATGTGTAACTGATGGGCAATAAGCACTTGAAAATAAGCTATTAAGCACAATGATGAACCAAACTACTACAGAAGCTATATAACACTAAGACTACTCTACAGCAGCTAATTGCATCTACTCCTAACATCTAAATAAGCATTTGCCAATGATTAAGCCAACTGAACTATGAGTAAATCAAGCTAACTGACCCTAAGTTCTAGCTAATGAAACTGCTTATCTAAAAAGCTAACATGAAAACCAGAAGTATGGGACTCAAGCCCACCTAGTAGAGAGTACTTGTACCAATTTTCAGCTAATAAGGACTATTATTGAAGAAGATAAAGATCAAAGACTAACCCCTAAAATGGGACAAGTGAAATGATGCAGCAAACAGTGGGACAGGTACCTACTACAAGCTAATGTAACTACTTATTCAATAAGCTAAAACAAAAACCATGAATGTGGTCTTAAAGACCACCTAGCCAACTGCAATTGTACCAAATCTTAGACCCTAACTAGTTGAAATGAAGATTGTGCAATGACTGCAACTTCTGCAAAAAAAACTGGTTTATGACATGATTTGACTTTTAATGACAGTGAAGCAATTTGACTTATCTGAATTTTAAGATCAAATGATGAACTGATAATGATGAAATAAGATGAAATGGAAGCAATGCAAGCTAGATTATCAAATTCTAAACCTATATACTAAAAACTAACCACTGATTCCAACAGTGGTGGAAACAAGAACAGTTACAAAGTGAATTTGACTTAGAGCTCAAAAGACAGCAAACCAATGACAGAAATGTGCTCAATTAACTGTAACAAGCTTAAAGAAACTAATCTAACCCATTATATAAACCTCTAGCTCAGATTTATCAGGCAATCCAAACACCCCTTCAAAACATTATCAAAACTGATTCACTTATGAAAATCTATGAAACCATTACTGAACTTAATCCAACTATTCAAAACACTTTTAAACTCATTATTTTAACCATCTAAAAACAGCATTTACTCTGAAATTCATAAGACTTAGAGGGTTGACTATTGTTGACTTTTTTCAAAAAATGGAATTAAGAACAAGTAAGAGCAGACATCAACTCACATAAGCTTGGTTGAGCTTATGTGAGCTTAAAGTTGAGATAGAAAAGCTTTTGTATTAATGGAAACCAAATATAAAAACTGGATTTGACAGACAATTAAATTGAAAGTGTAAATTGCATTAAGTTAAACTGAAATTACAATTCAAAGCAGAGATTAAAAACTAATTAACTATTAAAATGACAGGAAATGTAAAGGTCAAAATCTCTCTAAAACCTAAGAGATTGGACGAAAAATAATGTGAGCTCAAAGGTCCTATATATAGCAGATGCCTTGAGCTTGGGATGCCTTCAGAAGGATCTAGGAGCATTGATATCAACCATAGATTCATTATTTTGTCATCCAATTCATTCTCAGCCATAGGATTAGATTGATGATGTGTTCCCACCAATGGGAGGGCTTCATTTGTCCAGCTTGGCACTCTTATCTGACACATCAGAGCCTCTAGAAGCTAAGATAGATCCTTAGTACTATGTTGGGTGTTTGGGAGGTGGTAAAATGGGTGGTGTTTGGCTGGGGAAGACAGGGAAGGGGTGTTTGGGCGCGTTTGTTTATTTTATAATAAATCAAATCTTTGACCGGGTAAACAAACGGGTATAGTAGGCGGGTTCAAGTGGTTTTCGGGTCTGAGTTAGTTTAGCCGGGTATTGGGTATATTGGATTTGGATTGGGCCGATTGTTTATGTATATTGGATTGGTTTATTTGGTTTTGTATAAAAGGTTTATTAGTGTGATTATTAAGTGAACCAAGGACCAAACATGTAAATTGTGAAAGTGTAAGGGTAAAAATGGATAAATGGGAAAGTGGGTTTTATGAGGGGTGAAAGTGTAAATGTGGAAAGTTGAGGGGTTAAAGGTGACAATTTGGGAAAGTTGAGGGGTAAAATGGTAATTTGTGAAAGTGAAGGTGTAATGTGAAAAACTCCCAAATTATGATCCATAGCTCCTCAGATTTTGCACTTTTGAGCATCAAAGTCCATAAAGCGCATCCCGCATCGCCTTTTGCACACTTCTCTCTCTCGTGCTCGGTTTTTGGCATATTTGGTTCCTTTTTGTGTGTTTTAACATATCCGTACCTGCACATTCACAAACTCAAGAAAACCACAAATATTAGCAATAAACGGCTCTTTCTTGGTTATTTTGGGTTAGTTTTGATAACAAAAAGGTATGTGTTTTAGCACATACCAAAATACCCCAGACGAAACCATTGCCGTGTCCTCACGCAATGCAATCAACTCACGCTTCTAAAACCAAGGATTTCAATCTCTTTCTACTAAACCATTGATATGTCCAAACCGTCAAGTTATCTCACACAAGCTAGCCACTTGTGACTGACTAACCGTAAGAAACTTCAAACAGTTCAGACAAACCAATTAGAGAAGAAGTAGTCAATGTTCCTCAAAAGAGATTAAGAAAGCCTTAATTCTAAAAACGCCCCGTTTACATTTTAATTCTCATGTAGTTATTACAGTTAAGCACATTCCGGTTATGAATGACGGTTTGTTGAACTTTCATGTCGATCAATAACTCCAACATTTTTCAAACGACACGTTAGGATCACGGAGTAAGAAACACAACACAGCGTGAAGTGACCATACGGATAGAATACATCGTCCCTGATTTTTCACAAGTCCCAAACTAAGCGTAAAACCGAAATCATTGTTACAAATGACTCTAGATGCTAACACTACCCATGGAAGTTACTTGTATAAATACCTTTTGTTCCCATTTTCCTATTTCCTCTAGATTTTTTTATTTTTGTGAGAAATGAATTTCTTCAAATTCTCGTTTTGATAACTTTTATTCCGATAAGTCGATAATTAGTTATCCGCCTTCTCTCAAGAACCATTGTCGTAAAAATGAGGTCCACATCAAGGAATTTTTATTAACTTATACTTCATTTTTTTGATTTTTCATTTTCATTTTTTTTTTCAACATCATTTTTTTTTTTTTTTATATATATTTACTTAGACTTTTACGTGTATGAGCTGTGAACCACGGAGCTTCACGGGGTAATTCCAAGACTATAGGCTTCATGAAATGAGGATCCCGGCTGGCTAGGCTAAGACCTCACTCAATCCCGGCTAAAGATCCAAGGGTCCGATCTCGACACCGCAGCTCACAACTTTACTTATTACTTTTTCACTTATCACTTATTACTTATTTCTTATTCATTACGGATCCTTGATGTGTACCCAATTTTTAAAACAAAGATTCTTTTAAGAAGATAAAGAACTAACTATCGCCAAAAACTCAACATCTCTAATTATTTAGACAGATATGGGGTGAAACAATTTTGTGGGAACAAAAAGCCATAAGTACCTTCGATGGGCTCTAAAGAGAACCAACTACTCCACGCTTAGCATCTAAACTCATAAGTAACTCTATCATTTCTCGATCTCTGCAAATTTAAAATCCCAAATAATGAGATCCGCAGATGCTTAGCCGATAATTTTAGATTATCTATGGTTAAGGGAACAAGCTAGGGCTCAACACGCCTTCAAGTCAATTCTATTCCTACTCTCACCAAATGAAAGTCAATCAAGGTGTAAAAACATATATTAACTTAGCAAATGCTTCGTCTAATGAAATCAAGTCATGCATATTTAAAGTCACTCAGGGAAACTTGCAAATTCTTGGCCTTGTGAGCTAGAATTCGCATTTTATAGCTTCTAATCTAAGAGACTAGCCAAACCTTTCAATCAAAAAGACTAACAAAAGCTTACAAAAATTTTTAAATTTTCTCATTTTTGCACAATTTTTTCATTTTCTTAGGAAAAACGGGGTTACGAGAGAAACACGACAGAAATAAGCAAGTGCGGTCAAATCAAATCGAAGATTACCCTACCCCAGACGAGAACGAAACATTGTCCTCAATGTTTAAAAGCAAGGGTATCACGAAAATCTAAAAGCCGTTTATTAAGTATGCTCCAAGATAAACGTTAGTCGATAAGATTAGGATATCGGATTTCCATCAGCATCGATCATGAAACTCGAGTAGAGAAAATGACAAACTTCGAGCACGAGAGTCTTCATATCGGGAACATCCTACACACAACATCACAAACAACCAAACACGAGAAATCGAAGAGGCAGACCCCTTCACGTCACTTATTAGAAAATAGAAAGAAGATAGATGGATAAGCATGGGGTGCCTCCCACGAAGCGCTATCTTTTTTCTTAAACGAGTCGCTAGCCCGACTCGCCCGAATTCATTTGTCCTTGGGGAAGAAAGTGGTAGAGATACCAGGGTCAAAACGGTGTCCTCATTCCCGAAAGAATGAGACTGGGTGGGTTGGGTGGTGAAGAAAATGGGTGGATAAAGCATATGATGTAAGAAGGATCCATCATCCGGTGGTTTTGCGGGTGGACGAAAGGATGATGGATAAAAATGAGAAAACTCCAAGAAAGACGGGAGCTCATGGTAAAAGATAAGAGGTTTAGGCTCACAAATGAAGGCATCCATCCGAGGATCCTTATTTCCAGAAATGATTTTAACAAAAGGCTCATCAATGCATATCCCTGGTTTAAAGATTTTGTCTTCACATGCGGGCTCAACGGGATAAAAGATGGTCGACTCAATAGAGAGAGGAGAGTCAAGAAGTCCATCAAGAAACATCATATCCCCCTCGGGATCATTCATAACAACATCCTCAATACCCGGTGGTATCAAGTCATCAAGAGCAAGAAATGAGTCGGCTTCCTCAATGATCGGGTCATTTGTCGAATTATTGGAAATATCGTTCAAAACCTTGCTCATAGCAACCTCGAAGTAGAATCACTCAAGAATCGGAGAATAAACATCTGCCATAGTGGGACTGCCACTAATCTCTTCATCAAATCGGAAAGTCTCAAGCTCGGGAGAGAAATCACTATCTTTAACGGAGATAGGATGAACTGAATTATCGTTCAAAGCTTAAATCTTAGAAATGAGAAGATAAACATTCGACAATGTTTCTCGTAATGCTTCATCCTCGATCTGAACATCATCGGGCTCAATCTCTTCTTCTTCTGGCTCAAAATCGTTTACTTCTTCTATATGGACGGGCTCAGAAGGTAAATCGTCGACGAAATCGATGTCTCCATAAGAATCATCATCGGAATCGGAGAACATCTCAACATGATCATTCAAATTATCAAGAGAAGGCTCATCACAAATATCAACAACAACCCCAGACTCTCTTGGGATTGGGATAAGAATCTCAACATTAGCCGCTTCCGTTTCCGGAATAGTACTAAGATGCTCATCCCCCATTATAAGAGAATCAACGGGTTCAACAATGTCCGTAGAAATATGATCATCGACCTCTTCCAAAACGTCACTTCTCTCAACCGGCGTGAGAGAAGGGGAAGGGTCGGAAATAAAAGGCTCAAAAACGAGGTGGGATTGCCACTCGGAGGAGTATAATCGTCATCGAATCGAATCGTAATAATAGGTGGTTGGACGATGTTGGATCACTTTCACGGCTTCTTCAGCTAATAATTCACGATAGGTCTTCTGATTAGGATCTTTTTCTTCGTGGGAAAGTTTTTCAAGAAGACTCTTAAGATCAATCATGATCTCTTGAACTTTTTGATTAAATTCTGCAGAACATGGAGAAGGTGGTGGTTGAACTTCTTGGTATTGTGGAGGTGGGTTATAAGGATAATCATAATTGTTACAAGGAACTTGCTCGTAAACAATCGGATTCTGCATCTGACAATCGGAATTAACGTGCGGACCTCCACAATACTCACAAGCATACGATTGTTGTGACAAATAAGGGTAAGGTTCATAACCAAAGGTTGAGTTGTTAAATTGAACTTGACATTGAAAACCTTGGTGAGGACCACCACAAGTACTCACAAGAGTATGAATCTGGCTCATGGTACAAAGGTTGGTTAGGAAAATTGGTTGGCTCATAGTTAGGATTGTGGTGAAACTCGGTTCCAGATTTTCCATTGCTACAACCGGAACAATTCCAACCATATTCGGTCCTCTCGCACCATATGCACAAGAGCTGATAATTTGAAGAATTATCCGGATAAGAATTAGCTATTTCCACCGTTTCCGTGATAGGCTCTGATTCTTGAACGGGAGTCACCTCAGGCTCAGAAACATGTTCCATCTCCCTCACCGGAGAGGGAGTAGGAATCGAGGGTTCATCAAGATTATATTTCAAAATTTTTGACAAGGCTGCAAATTTTTCAACGTTGTTAAGAAAAACACGACGTTCAAAGAAATCGTCTCCGTGAGAATTAAACATATAGAGGGTAAAAGAAAAGAATTATCGGGTTAAGAGGATACAAGAAGAATATTTTTGGGTTTTTAAGAAAATTTTGAAAACACAATCTTTTTGGGTTTTTATAAAAAGATATATTTACAAAAATGACGGTAACTTCACTCGGGGAAGGATCTTCAAATGCACGCGATACGAGACGGAATACTAAAACCGCTACAAGCCCTCCGCAAATGCCGTAAAAATTGATTCGCAGCCAAAGACACGTCAAGCTTGCTCACACGAGCTAGCCACTTGTGAATGACTAACCGTAAGAAACTTAAAACGGCTCGGACACTGATCAATAATAGATGAGAAGTGTGTAGTATACGGGTAACTCAAACGTGTTAGGTTTGAGCACCGAGATCGTTCCGAACGAGGGTTGAATGGAATTTCCAACTCACGTCTCAATAATCGGGATTCGAATGAGAAAAGGGGATAAGATGATATTATCTAAACTACGGGATAAGAAAAGTAAATGGAACATCTAATCTACGGGAAATCCTAAGAATTAAGGCAAACTAGCAATTCTACATTAAAACGCAAATACGAAACTTAAACGAAACGCGAATAAAAAGCAAGGACGTCTAATCTAGATCCTAAAAATAACCTAAAATTACTTTTATGCTAAAAATGATATTAGAAAACTAATTATGAATTAAAACTAATTTTTAGGAATTTTCTTGAATTAATTCTAATTAAAAACTAATTATTAACTTTTAAATTAAAACTAATTATCTAAAAATTATGAAAAAGAAAGGGGAAAATATGGAATCACTTTTCAAAAATCTAAAATAACATAAAAGACTTTTCAAAACTATTTTTGTATTTTTCAGATTAATTTCCTATTTTCTATGAATTTAAATCTATTTAAATCTAATTTAAATTGTGAAAAATACCAAATAAAAGGGAAAAATATGGAAAAATCTTTTTTTATGCTTTTTATATTTATCTTAAACTGGTAAAATTGAAAAATTATTTTTTGGAACTTTTTCTCAATTATTTGCAATTAAAGCTAATTAAAAATGATTAAAAACTATTTTTATTTAAGAAAAATACCAAACAGTGTCTAAAAATTATGAAACTTACAGGGAAATTCTAAAATGACATTCTAAAGCTATGAAAAATAGAAAAACAAGAGCCTATGTGGAAGAATATAGAGCTGATGTGTAACTGATGGGCAATAAGCACTTGAAAATAAGCTATTAAGCACAATGATGAACCAAACTACTACAGAAGCTATATAACACTAAGACTACTCTACAGCAGCTAATTGCATCTACTCCTAACATCTAAATAAGCATTTGCCAATGATTAAGCCAACTGAACTATGAGTAAATCAAGCTAACTGACCCTAAGTTCTAGCTAATGAAACTGCTTATCTAAAAAGCTAACATGAAAACCAGAAGTATGGGACTCAAGCCCACCTAGTAGAGAGTACTTGTACCAATTTTCAGCTAATAAGGACTATTATTGAAGAAGATAAAGATCAAAGACTAACTGCCCAAATGGGACAGTGTGAAATGATGCAGCAAACAGTGGGACAGGTACCTACTACAAGCTAATGTAACTACTTATTCAATAAGCTAAAACAAAAACCATGAATGTGGTCTTAAAGACCACCTAGCCAACTGCAATTGTACCAAATCTTAGACCCTAACTAGTTGAAATGAAGACTGTGCAATGACTGCAACTTCTGCAAAAAAAACTGGTTTATGACATGATTTGACTTTTAATGACAGTGAAGCAATTTGACTTATCTGAATTTTAAGATCAAATGATGAACTGATAATGATGAAATAAGATGAAATGGAAGCAATGCAAGCTAGATTATCAAATTCTAAACCTATATACTAAAAACTAACCACTGATTCCAACAGTGGTGGAAACAAGAACAGTTACAAAGTGAATTTGACTTAGAGCTCAAAAGACAGCAAACCAATGACAGAAATGTGCTCAATTAACTGTAACAAGCTTAAAGAAACTAATCTAACCCATTATATAAACCTCTAGCTCAGATTTATCAGGCAATCCAAACACCCCTTCAAAACATTATCAAAACTGATTCACTTATGAAAATCTATGAAACCATTACTGAACTTAATCCAACTATTCAAAACACTTTTAAACTCATTATTTTAACCATCTAAAAACAGCATTTACTCTGAAATTCATAAGACTTAGAGGGTTGACTATTGTTGACTTTTTCAAAAATGGAATTAAGAACAAGTAAGAGCAGACATCAACTCACATAAGCTTGGTTGAGCTTATGTGAGCTTAAAGTTGAGATAGAAAAGCTTTTGTATTAATGGAAACCAAATATAAAAACTGGATTTGACAGACAATTAAATTGAAAGTGTAAATTGCATTAAGTTAAACTGAAATTACAATTCAAAGCAGAGATTAAAAACTAATTAACTATTAAAATGACAGGAAATGTAAAGGTCAAAATCTCTCTAAAACCTAAGAGATTGGACGAAAAATAATGTGAGCTCAAAGGTCCTATATATAGCAGATGCCTTGAGCTTGGGATGCCTTCAGAAGGATCTAGGAGCATTGATATCAACCATAGATTCATTATTTTGTCATCCAATTCATTCTCAGCCATAGGATTAGATTGATGATGTGTTCCCACCAATGGGAGGGCTTCATTTGTCCAGCTTGGCACTCTTATCTGACACATCAGAGCCTCTAGAAGCTAAGATAGATCCTTAGTACTATGTTGGGTGTTTGGGAGGTGGTAAAATGGGTGGTGTTTGGCTGGGGAAGACAGGGAAGGGGTGTTTGGGCGCGTTTGTTTATTTTATAATAAATCAAATCTTTGACCGGGTAAACAAACGGGTATAGTAGGCGGGTTCAAGTGGTTTTCGGGTCTGAGTTAGTTTAGCCGGGTATTGGGTATATTGGATTTGGATTGGGCCGATTGTTTATGTATATTGGATTGGTTTATTTGGTTTTGTATAAAAGGTTTAGTAGTGTGATTATTAAGTGAACCAAGGACCAAACATGTAAATTGTGAAAGTGTAAGGGTAAAAATGGATAAATGGGAAAGTGGGTTTTATGAGGGGTGAAAGTGTAAATGTGGAAAGTTGAGGGGTTAAAGGTGACAATTTGGGAAAGTTGAGGGGTAAAATGGTAATTTGTGAAAGTGAAGGTGTAATGTGAAAAACTCTCAAATTATGATCCATAGCTCCGTATTTTGCACTTTTGAGCATCAAAGTCCATAAAGCTGCATCCCGGCATCGGCTTTTGCACACTTCTCTCTCTCGTGCTCGGTTTTTGGCATATTTGGTTCCTTTTTGTGTGTTTTAACATATCCGTGCCTGCACATGCACAAACTCAAGAAAACCACAAATATTAGCAATAAACGGCTCTTTCTTGGTTATTTTGGGTCAGTTTTGATAACAAAAAGGTATGTGTTTTAGCACATACCAGCCTTGCTTGTTCCTAATCGGGTATGCTTCTTTTGAGGGATAACCATGAGTCGGGAATGTAAGCAGGTACTTAGCGGGACCTTGCATGTTTTGGGCCCTAATCGGGTATGCATCTTTCAAGGGTATCCATGAGTCGGGCTTTTTGGGCGATACTATTCGGGCTTGTCGGCCGATGCCTTGAAAGAAAACATCTTATTTTTTAAGCTATGGATTTTATTTGTCTTGTGGTTTGCTGATTAATTGTAAATAGTTTGCTTTTAGTGAATTATTAATGTAGCATAAGTTGTGATTGCAAATATTATTTGTGTTTTACTTGTTTTTGAGAATTTTAGAGTTAACTAATAAATTGATGAATGCAGATTCCCCATTTGAGGCCAACTGAATACAAGAGGTCCAGATTGTCAAGGAACCGAAGAACTGTTAACCATGCTTTTTTGGTTGAAGAACAAAAGATTGTGAAGAAGGTTTTGAAGATCCAGAAAGCCAAAGAAGAGACTGCTACTAAGAATTAGATTTCCGAATGTTCTCGAAGTCAGTATTCTTTTAGCTTTTTTTGTTACAACCCACCACTGTGAAATGTGAATTAGATTCTGAGTTCTTGAATATGTATCAGGCAGCTTTGGCCTCTACTATGTTAGTTAAAATTACAACTTGATCTTTTTGGATTCATTGACTGATCTATTTACTTAAAGCGCCAGTTTTATATAGGGAAATTGATAAAAAAAAAGGCATCGAAGTTGTCACATTTTCCTTTTCTGGGCATCGAACTTTTTTTTCCTATAGTAGCACTAAACTTGCCTAATTTTTCTTTTGTGACACAAAATCACACTTAAAACGGGTTTAGTGGGATTAAGAAGGTTAATTACACTATAAGTGTGATTTTGTGTCACAAAAGGAAAATTAGGCAAGTTTGGTGCTACTATAGGAAAAAAAAAGTTTGATGCCCAGAAAAGGAAAAGGTGGCAACTTCGATGCCTTTTTTTATCATTTTCCCTAAAAGGTTAATTACACTATAAGTGTGATTTTGTGTCACAAAAGGAAAAATAGGCAAGTTTAGTGCTACTATAGGAAAAAAAAAAGTTCGATGCCCAGAAAAGGAAAAAGATGGCAACTTCGATGCCTTTTTTTTTTTTTCCTATAGTAGCATTAAACTTGCATAAATTTTCTTTTGTGACACAAAATCACACTTAAAACGGGTTTAGTGGGATTAAGAAGGTTAATTACACTTTAAGTGTGATTTTGTGTCACAAAAGGAAAATTAGGCAAGTTTAGTGCTACTATAGGAAAAAAAAAGTTCGATGCCCAGAAAAGGAAAAGGTGGCAACTTCGATGCCTTTTTTATCATTTTCCCTTTTATATATCCCGCTATCTTCATGCATCTCTACTACACAAACAGATTTTTCCCACGGTAAATTCCGTGGAAAAAGGCCCTTTTCCACGGATTTCACATGGAATTTACCCGTGTGTAAAAACCTCGTGGGTAAATATTTTCCCACCGATTTTCCCACGGGATGTTGACTATTTCCCACAAATATTATTGTCGATAATTCGTGGGTATAATTTCTCACTGATTTCCCACGAATATTTTCTGACCGATTTTCCCACGGGATGTTGACTATTTCCCACAAATATTATTGTCGATAATCCATGGATATAATTTCTCACTGATTTCCTACGAATATTTTCTGACCGATTTCCCACCATGTTTCGACCATCATTTCCCACGGATTTCTTTAGCTGTCTTTTTGCCACCGATGTTTTACGGTTTTATAGAAAATCATAATTAATCATAGAAAAGCAATTATCCAAAACCAAAATGCATAAATTAAAAAAATTCAATCCAATATGTAAATTTCAAAAACAATTCGTACTAAATTTATATCCAATAACGAAATGAAGTAATGAACCAATAGTTCATGATACTAGAAACATATACACTGATGAGTTATGAAAAAACATCAATACATTTATAAATATGCTCAACCCACAAGTTACAACCTTTATAATACATTGAATAGAACAAACATCCTATCTTTCTTTCCTAACATTACAAGATGTGTATTATCTAATCTCTTCAAGTCTTCTACTATCTTCATAATCCATACGGGTTAGCCACATGACCAATTTTCCGACCTGCACATGTTAAAAAATTACATAACCAAATAAGTGTATACAACCAAGATCAAAAATCTAACAAACACAAGCTTTTAGGCTTTTTAGATCTGAAAATACTCTTAGATATCACAAAAGCACAACACGAATTATTAGTAAAAAAAAGACTAAAACTCCATAGATCTGCATATATCACTTTGATATCTAACAAAAACGAACTATGAATGGTTCGAGTGTGTGGTTCAGCACTTCGGCATTCGTCGCACACATTGCACGTACTTTAGTTACTTGCGGTGGTGGTATGATTAGTGTTTTGTTGATGGTATGCCGTGGTCGAAGGGGCGGTCCGGTAGCGATGGTTCTTGTCGGTAAGATGAATCAGAGAGATGGAGAATGAAGGATGAGTTTTAAGAGTTTGTTTAGTAGCGTGTATGATTTGGTGAGTTTGATTCGTGATCTTTATTGATGGAAATAAGCTGCTTCAATGAACAACGAGATCCAAAACTAGCATCAGTATATCTTATCATTTTCAAGAAGAAAGAAAGATAAAAGGTGAAGATGTGAAAGACAAAGACAATGTGTGGTGGGTAGCGGATCTATTAAAAAGAGAGGAAAGTTTGCAAAGTCTAAAAAGCCTCTTATAACTTGACACGTGTCCACCAACAAATATTCTACCTCCGTCCTTTTTATTTTACTAATTTCGTCTAGGGGCATTTTTGTCTTTAACATATTTTTAATTCCACCACGAACTTCAAACGCAAATAACTTTCAAACGACAAACTTTTACGAAAAACCGATTTCACCATAATTTTTAAAATTTAATCCTCTTTAATTTGATATACATTTTGATATATAAACCGGATTTTTTTTAAGATTTCAAGTGGGTTATGATTTTCTTGAAATTCTCGGCATATTCAACCCTACTTTTATCTAATTTAAAGGTTGATTTACGCAAAATTTAAAACACGAAAGTTGTAGATTTTAGTTCACTCTTTACACAAGTTTTTGAATCACTCAAATCCGATATGAAATAAGTGAGATATCGCACGTTAAAAATGGCGTTTTAGTCATATTTGTTGCACACAATGTGTTTGATAGAATGTCTAGCTTAGATTTTTAGTGTTAAAATTGCGTTAAATGCTCTAAATTTTGTACCACAACGCATCATTAATCATTTTATTAATGTAAGATTCAAAAAGTGGTTTTTTTTAGTACTTAATTTAAAATAAAAATGCACATTTTGTTCATCAGTTAATCTTGGTTCATCAATCTGATGAACTGATGAATCAAATCAAAACTGATGAACCAAACCAAACTGATGAACTGATGAACCAAACCAAAACTGATGAACCAAATCAAACATAGTTCATCAGTTTATTTTGGTTCATCAATCATAGTTTCAGCTTAACATGTTGGTGTTTTTTTTGTTTTGTTCATCAGTTTATTTTAGTTCATCAATCACGGTTTCAGTTTTAGTTTGGTTCATCAGTTTTTGGTTTGGTTCATCAGTTTGGTTTAGTTCATCAATCATAGTTTCAGTTTTGGTTTGGTTCATCAGTTATTGGTTTGGTTCATCAGTTTGGTTTAGTTCATCAATCATAGTTTCAGTTTTGGTTTGGTTCATCAGTTATTGGTTTGGTTCATCAGTTTAGTTAGGTTCATCAGTTTTGCTTTTATGCTTTTTTTAACAGTTTGATTTGGTTCATCAGTTCATCACTTTGGTTCATCAGTTTTAATAGTTAAAACCATTAACTATTAAAAACATCACTTTTTGAATCTTACATTAATAAAATGATTAATGATGCGTTGTGGGACAAAATTAGTGCATTTAGCTCAACTTTAACACTAAAAATCTAAGCTAGACATTTCATCAAACACCTTGTATGCAACAAATATGAGTAAAACACCATCTTTAACGTGTTATATCTTACCCATATGACATCGAATTTGAGTGATTTGAATTTCGGGTAAAGAGTGAACTAAATCTACAACTTTCATGTTTTAAGTTTTTCAAGATTCGACATTTATGAGCGTAAAAAATAGGGCCGAAAATGCCAAAAAAATCAAGAAAATTAAGAACCACTTGATATGTAAAAAAAAAGTTCGAAATATTTATCAAGATTTATACCAAATTAAAGAGAATCGAATTTTAAAAAATATGGTGAAATCGGTTTTTCGTAAAAGTTTGTCGTTTGAAAGTTATTTGCGTTTGAAATTTGGAGTGGAATATGCAAAACGGGTTAAATGACAAGAATACCCCTCTAACCAAATTTAATAAGAAAAAAAGGAGGGAGTAGGTGGAGGACACGTGGCACGAGCTGAATGGCTTTGCAAACTTTTTATTTTTATTCCCTTTGTAGAGGATCGCAACTCATGTGTGGTGTATGGTACCAAGGAAAAATAAATATATTTGTTTTTGTTGTGGTTCATCTTACCCATTTAAAGTGACATGCTGGCAATCTTTGTGATGTAATCTAGTGGTTACAAATTACAATGCTTCATTTACAAACAAAAATACTAATGTACAATTTATAAGTGAAGTCATTAAAATGGTCTCTTAATCTTACTATTTTATTTGTTATTTTTCTTAGAGTAAATTACACCGTTCGTCCTTGTGGTTTGCGTTAACCGCAGAGTTTCGTCCTTTGACCAAAAAAGTTGCACCGTCCGTCCTTAAGTGTGAAACGTTATGCACCGTTCGTCCTCCATCCAACTGGGCCCACCAATTCCCACTAACGTCAGTTAACTCACTTAACCCATGAGGGCATATCCGTCATTTCCCAAGTATATTGCATTTATTAAAAATTCATTTCTCACATTTAAACAAAACACACAAAAATAAAATCTCCCCTGCCTAACTAGAGCTCTAATAATTAAGTCATGAATATTTAGAGATGACATTGGTCCGTTTTGACCAATATGTCTGTTTTGGGTAAAATGCTATAAGCAAAACGAGAAAAAACATTCAAACTAACATAAGAATTGATGCATTTCAGTTCACGCAGTGGCGAAAACAAATATAGATATCAGATTATTATATATTTTTTTACACAAGGTATCCTTTAAAAGTTCTAAAGTACTATCCACCTCGCCGGCGACAACCTTTTTCCGGCGACACCCTTTTTCCGGTGAACCCTTCTTAGCCGAATCAAATGATCGATCTATCCTCGTCATTCCTAGAGTTTCTAAGCGTTTGACGCACCTCGTATCATCACCCACGCGCCGGCCACGCGCCACCGCCGACCACCGCCATATTACCCCGCCCCTATTGGATGATAGATCGGAGCCTTGTGGTTCTTTCTACGCACCACACGCGCGGTGAGGGCCCCTCACGCGTTTCAGATCTGGGCTAAATGGTTTCAGGTTGTGTTGTTATTTCAGATTGCTTGTTCATTTAAACCTGGGTCTTGGATTTGTTGGTTAGTATGAAGCGTGAATTATACGAGAGGATTGATTAACCTGGGTCTTGGATGATAGTGATATATGCATTTCCTTGTTTTGACTTGGGTGGTATCACGCGTATGGTGGCAGAAGAAAAGGGGTGAGGAGACAAATTGTAGCATGAACTTGGAAACGTGACCAAGAGATGAAGAAAGGTGATTGTCTCCTAACCATTTTGGGGCTTGATTTTTGCTTGACCTAGGCGTATAGCAGTAGCAGGAGGAAGAAAAAGAAAATGAAAGGTTTTTGAGAATTGATAATTTGGTTTATCTCAAATATGTGTGTGACGTGCGTGGATGGGGAAAACAAGAAAGGAAGAAACAGATATAAAAAAAAGAGTAAATTACACCATTCGTCCTTATGGTGTTGAAATGACAATTATACCCTCAGGTTAACAAGACTTAACGACCGTTAGTGGGCCCAGTTGGATGGAGGGACGAACGGTGCATAACGTTTCACACTTAAGGACGGACGGTGCAACTTTTTTGGTCAAAGGACGAAACCCTGCGGTCAACGCAAACCACAAGGATGAACGGTGTAATTTACTCTTTTTCTTATAACATTTTGGTGTCAAATTTGTTTGGAAACATAAGTTATATCTTTATATCATTATTTTTACCCACATATTTTCTCACTATTATTCTAGTTGGTGAGTAGTTTATGATAAATTATCCATGGATTTCCCGCAAACATAATCGTTTTTTTTCTTTTCTTTTTTTTGTCTAATAATGTATGTTTAAAGCTTCAAACAAGATAAATACAGTAAACGAATAAGGAAATACAAAAAATCTTCAACGTTTAAACTCTTAATGAAGTAAATAAAAGACTTTACTTAAGTTTGTTTGCGAAATAAAAACTAAGTTGAATGACAATATTTGGTGATCTTCTCACTTAACTTAAACGTAAACCGAAGTTAAAGTTTCAGTATGAACTGTGCTTAATCAACTTAATATGCTGAGGGACTATAGTTGTATTTGAAGGAGTAAATGTTCACTTGAATGTGTGTCACATTAATTGCAAGAGATAAACATTTTTTCCTTTACAACATTCTATTTTATAGGCAAAGATCGAGGTGGATACTCCTAGGGTAATAACGACATGTCAAGCTTTTAAATGCGTAGAACACTTATATAAAATGCTTATATTCTTGTAACATGTCAAACCATACTTTAAGTGACAGTGTTAACAACTGTTTGTTATTTTTATACCAACTCTTTTACTTTTTTGACTTTGTTGATAAGTATTTTTTGCTTATCTTCCCACTTTGTTGATAAGGATTGTTACTACGAATGACACGCGCCACTACCTCGTTTGCTTTAGATGTAGTGTTGCAATCTTACATGGATCGTTCCATGCATCTAACGGGACCAAGGAAAGCACACGACATGTCATTCTTGTCTCCTCCATCAGATGACCACCACGTGGACCATCATGATACCTAAACTTA
>OU343219.1:136220741-136384010 GCA_910596185.1 Chrysanthemum makinoi
AGTGCCCGTTGTCATGAGATTGACACTTTGCCTTCTCCTCCCATTTCTTCTCCGTGTCTTAACTTCTCACAGTGAAGATACCATCTCTTGCTGACAGACATTTCTCATTCTTACTAACTGGTTATGTCAACCGGTGGAACTTTCATCATTCAATGGTTATCAAACCACTTGAATGAAAGTCGATGGAGATTTTCTCTTCCACCTTCCCCATGGACCAATGAATTCGGGGTCGAGTCAAGCTAGCGACTCGAGGATAAAAAACAGTAGCATGCCATATGGGTTTTCACCCATATTTCTGACTTCTTTCTATTTTCTACCACCATAGTGTGGGGAAGTTGCCCCACGTTTGTATATAGTTTTTATCATAAAAAAAAAATAAAAAATTTCAAATAATGGTAGTATTTCCTTTTACGTTCTCGGTTTCGGCATAACAGCGGTACTTTGAATATTGAGGGATATTCATTGTGTGGGAATTCTCACGAATTTTATCATGTAATTATACACCCCAATTCCCCATTTTTGGCCAAATTTTTTTTTAGGTAAGTGTTTTGCAAACTACCACGGTTATCAGTCCGCCATGTCTAATAAACAAAAGGATTGGCTAATCCAGGAGCAAACGGCTCTTGGTAAAGATATCTCAAATCCGTTGACGGCTTGCAATTTGCCCAAAATTGTATGGTATTCAGCTCACCATATCCTTAAAAGTGAAGAGTTGGCAAGCCCGCAAGTTTATGAACTACCCGGTAAAGATTAATAAACCATAATTGGTGTCGACTCTTAAAGATATTTTATCTAAGAGTTGGCTAGTCCAGAAACAAACGGCTTCTGGTAAAGACAAATCAAATCCGTTGGAAAGGCTGGTGATTTTCAAAATCATATGGTTATCAGTGTACCATAGTTCTTACTTGAACTGAAACATTTGGCTACTCCAGCAGTAATGGCTTTTGGTAAAGAGATTCAAATCCATTAAGTTTTCTCAAAAAAATTGCTAGGGACTAGCAATGGTTTATATGATTGAGGATTGATGAGTGTATAAAACTCATCATTTTAGGATAAATCTGACGCAAAACATCTAAAAACACTCGAAATGCATCAAAAATGAAATATATCTCAAAATTGTGTTTTATATGTTTGAGATGCAAAATTATTGAAAACAAATGAAAAAGCGAACAAAGTTTGCATAATTGGCGGTTTCATTCCCAGACTTTCAAAAATTGTGAGAAATAGTCCCTGAGCACATATTTTAAAAGAAAAGTCACCAAAGGTCCTTTTGAAATCATAAGTTGTCATAATTAATCCTTTGGTGGAAAGTTCCAAAAGTTTTGAAAATTCTGAGTTTGATCCTAGTTTAAAATGATCATGTTTAGTCCTTAGAATTTCGCATTTGGCAAAAATGGTCCTTAACCTATTTTAGATTTACAAGTATAGCCCTTGGATCACTTTTCAGAATTACATATGTGGTCCCTGGAATTTCAGAATGTACATGTTTAGTCCCTAAAGCATCTCATTGGGTCCATTTCTTGTCCAAATCTTAACTACTTAAGCCCAATATCCAAATCCCAAGCCCAATCCGTTTACCACAATACCCAACCCAGCCAATTTACCCGACCCATTCCGCCCTCTCTTTCCCATCCATAAACCACAGCTTTCTGCTTCCCAGAATACCTCGCCCGTCTTGCAATCCTCAAACCCCAAAACACTCAACCCGCCTTCACCCCTTTACCAGGTAATCCCAACTCCCAAACCAGCTTATCTCTTTTACCCTCCTCCCGATGTCAGTCAGCAATCCAAGCACATAAAACCTCCATGAATGGCTGTGATCATCCAGAAGCATACCTAACTATATGGACGGTTGAGATTGATGGAAGGAAAGCACAAAGGTGTATTTTTGCTTGGTTCATCTCACAAAGAAAGCACAAATACAAGAGACAAGAAGCCAGAAGTCAATTTTTTTTAGTTTAGTATAAATAGGCATTTTAGGATTTATGTAAAGACTTGTCTAGAAATTCAAGTTCTAGTTCCAATTTACTTTCAATGTCATTTACTTAAATTGTCGTTTAAATTTCCGTGTAATTTTGCATTTCAGTTAATGCATTCAGTTTTTTTAATTCCATTTTATTGCAGTTTTCAGTTTTCATGATCTTTAGTGAATTCTTTACCTTCTGGTATTAATGATTGTTATAAGTAATTACGAGCTGATTTGAGAGTCATTTGAATGTTGAAACTTCATTCTTGAGGAGTTCAAGTCTCATGGTTAACTTTGTCACTTTCAGTTTTTTTTAGAGTGTTTGGCACAACAATTTTCTTCTGCTTACTAATGTTTAGGTGTCAAAACCTTGGATTGATCGAATGTAGCTAAACTTGTTTTTTTAGTACATTGTTATATGAATGATAGTTTCTTTTGCTTATTGGAGTTTTATCTTGCATGAACTAGCTTGTTTATAAGCTGAAAAGTTGCCCTCTTGGGCCTGTCCTGAGTCAGTTGCAAGCAGCCCATAAAATGATATGTTTATTTTCAAGCGTAAATTGCTCTTTCTTGGCCCCAATTATTTTATTTAATCGGCTTACACTAACTTTGATTTTTGGCTGGTCCTAGCTGTGGAAGGCTTTTGGTGGCCATATAAATCCTAAACACTCACTTCAGCTGTTTGCATCTTGAGTCGAGCACCCTGCTCACCGTTCTCACGGCTTATTTATGGGCTAATTGATTATCTCAGGCCGAGGTTGGGGGCAAAGTAAATTCAGCGGTTGACTTTGTGTTCGAAGCTCAGTGGGTCATTGCCCTACAGCTTATTCAGAATAAGCTCAAAAGAAGCCACAACATTTGTTTGTGAGCCCTGCAGTCCTCCTACAACAGGTCAATCAATTTTTTTATGCTTATTAAGTTTTGCCTTAGCTTATTAGGTTTCCTTAGTGCCAATAGTTTGTTAGATAGGGTCAGATCCATCCTTAGCTTAGTACTGCTTATTAGTAGCTTTTAGATTGTTTTTTTCTCATTTTAGTAGTTGGGACTCCCATAGATTAGATATTGAGCCAATTGCTTATCCCCCCATTACTTTGTTTTATCTCTTGGTTTTCAGTTTAGTGGAGTCTTGTATGGTGCATGATTTTGCTTTTCCAATGCTTGTTCAACTACTTATTTGTTGAATTGGCCCATTAGAATCTGATATAGAGTGTTTGTTTATGCTTGTCCAAGCAGGTGGGATAGAGTAGCACAGCTTCTTTTTCCTTACTTTCACTATAGTCCCTAGTCTGTCAGATTAGATGCCTTGATTAGTTTTTAGTTGGTTCTAGCTTATTAGGATAATATTTGCTCATTTACAAGTTTTTTTTTGAAGCTTTTATTAGACTTTTAGTGTACTTCGTTGCCTTGCACAAACTACCCTTTAGGTCCCATCTGTTGGGAATAAGGCGATTACGACTTATTATCAAGATTTGTAAGTGTAGTTTTTATTAAAAGGCTATCTTGTCCTTAAATCTGTTTCACAAAGAAAAAAACCAAAAAAAATAGAGCCAAAAGTACTGCTGGGATTGAACCCAGGTCAGTCCCATCAACGATTAGCTCCGAACACTGCTTCATCCATGCCCTTGGGTCTTTATTGGTTTGTATCATGCACATCTTTATATATAACATAGATATGGCGGTTTAAGCTTAATTTTAGATTTTAGCTTATTCCAGCTTATCTGGATAATTGGCGCCGGGTTTAATTTACTAGTTCTTTTCAGTTAAAGTATTTTGTGTAAAAATTCCAGATTTTTCAAAAATGTTTTAGTATTTTTAATCATTTAATTAGAGTAAAATAGTTTTTAATTCATAATAATTAATTTAAAAGTCGAAAAAATTCCCGGCTTTTTCCTAAAATTATTTTTGGTCATTTAGAATGTAGGAAAATTAGTTTCGCATCCGTAGGCCTTTAATTGCATTTTTTTTTTTTGAAGCTGGGATGGCAGGGTTTTCACGTTTTTGCATTGTAGCACTCTAGGACTTAGTTTAGCTTTGTTTTATCATTCCTTAGGATTAGTAATTGTTAAATTATAGTTTATTAGGGTTCACTTGCTTTATTTTCATTTCCGTTCTTTAATTTGTAGAAAACGTAATCCAAAATTCCAAATTTGTTTAACCAATTCAAGTCCAAATCACGAAACTCAACGACGCCGTCAATTTCACACCTCGTTGGGACACGACCCGGGGAAATCACTTTCCCGGTATCATTCTTATCACATACGTGAGGTTTGGCACGTTAACCATTTTCCCAAAAAGGTTGATTTGTCGAATTTTACGGTTATTTTGATATACGTTGATAATTGTGTTTATTTTACACGAATCATGGACCCAGTGACGCACTGCACTACAACTTCCCAAGCTACTCAAGTTCCTCTTAAAAATACTTGTTTCATTCTCACGGGGAACCGACATTATCTATCGACTTTCTCTTAGAGTTTGTTGGTATTGAAGAAGGAGACCCTCTCTCTAGTCTCCGGCATAGGAACCAAATGTGCACTATTGAGTCTAGAGCCACGAGATCATCAAATAAATCTCCTTAGGACATTGTCAATGAAGACTCTCTATTTCACACAATGTGGAAAGAGAGATTATATCTTATAGTCCCTCGCATTATCCTTGTGGTATTGCAGGCATCGAGTAATATGCTAACATATTCACAATGAAGATAAATATACAGGCCAACATCAAACAAGCTCACGGTGGGTGGCATGTGATATCGTCTAATAGATCCAACCATGTGACAAGCTGAGCGAAACAATGGAGAGATTCAATTTTTGAATCAATCTGGTTCGAGTTATGGATTGATGGATACCTTTGAAAAACCGGTTATTTGGCTTAAAACTATTTTCTTTAGCACATCGGCGGTGTACTAATATTTCAAAATAAAAGGTGTGATTGATAATTGATTTTCATTAAAACCGTTCGTATTGCAAAAACAATTTCTATTGTGCGGAACTCGATTGTTTTTCAAATCTCTTTTCATCAATGGATGAATCTCATTATTTGGTTCGCTCACTTCGTTTGTCTTCTTTGAGGCGTTCGGTTTGAAACGGCTAAACGTGCAGAGAACCATCCAAGAAATTCTTGAGTATGCGATCCTGAAGTGTACTTATGTTTGTTCAGCAGGAGCAGTGGGCGTGTACCTCTTTGGCGAGTGATCAAAAGCAGCTTTAGTGCTGTACTTGCGTTATGCGAAGTACGCTGACGTTCTGCGGTGATCAGTGGCGGTCAATCCATAACCGCATGCTCACGCATCACATTCATTTCAAAAATCATGATTAGTGCATCAATGACTTCGATATTCTGTCACTCCTTACGCTCTTTCTGTTGCCAATATCATGAATCAGCAAGCTCCGCTACTCACGATGAAGAAATCATGATCCGAATGTGAGCATGCCGATCCAAAGATCACAACATCACATAATACCAACACCACAAAGGATGAGTCGATTTATGATGGCGATGATCAAAGGCGGCTCAAACTCATTATCACGTGGATCAAATAAAGACCTCCACTTGGATTAACAAACATAAAATGAAGAATCGATGACTACGGCGTAGACAAGAACTTTAACAAGATCAAGAACAATTTTAATGTAATCTGTTTGTATTCAATGTATTTTGAGGTGACCTCCTGCAGGGGAGATTATTAGGATTTAGAAAATCAGGTCATCAAAGAGAACGGTCTCAAGTATATGTCAATTTAAGCTTCGTGGTACGTGGATTGTTTAATGTTAAGTATATTATTTAAGTAACACCGTGGAGGGCGGTGATTCTTTACCCTTGTATGCACGATCCACGACCGTAGGTGGCGATTTATGTAAGAACTATAAATACTCTCACCTCCCAGGTAAGAGAGTTGGAGCTCATAATAATACTCTTTTCTCTCACTAAGTTTCCAATCCTCTAACTCTTTATCTCTCTAAAACCTCTTGTATACGCCTCTTTGATCATTAGTTTAGTGTGTTTGTGAAATCCAATATCTAACACAGGTTACAGAAGACAAAATACTGATGTATTTTGTCTCCATTTAATAGCTATTTAAGAGTAAGTAACAAGGGCAGCTCTTCTTCTCGGTGATGACGAGGCACGGTAGTTAGTGATTGAGGGAAAGTTTGACTTTAGGTTGATAAGGACTTACGTCTTGCTCTGTTTAAACTTATCCCGCCTTGTCCGCTCATTCTTAGGTCTTACTTGCCAGATGCTTTCTCTTTAGTTTTGTCTTGGTGATAGTAGTTGGTGAGGAGTTTTGGGATTGATGATTGTTATATCATCACTGAATCCACCATCTTCTTCTTGTGCTTCAGTCTTCACCCCTTAAGTTTCGCCTTCTCTGAGTGGAGAGACTTCTTCTTAGTCTCTTCAGTATCACGAAGAATAGCTCAGAGTGGCTATCACGTATGACTTCTTGGTGTTTAGGGTTCTAACGGGGTATTTTCTATTCAAATCCTAGGGTAAAGGTTTGTAACTTGAACCCAGGTTTCCCCTATTTGGATATACAAATAGCCTAAGTGTTTGATCGGTATAAAGTGAACAAATGGCTTCTTTTGTAGAATGTACTAATAGACATAATAAGAACAGATAATTTTTAACAAAACATACATCGTTTATTCATAAGATTACAAGTTCCTATCACTAGTACAAAAGATGAAATGATAAATTTTTCAATGAGGTCATACAAGATGGATTCCCAGTGCTTCTATCTTTGGCTTCTTGGAGAGGAGGGTCACTTTATCAGGGTGATCTCTTATCTTGGCATTAGTGCGTGCGAGAGCGATGTTTTGAGGAGATTTGATTTGAGATGCCAATAAAGTAACTTACGTGGCAGCCACTCTAGCACGATCAATATCACTCCATCTTTGAAATGTTGGATTTTAGTGACATCAATGAAGAAGAGACCTCTTTCAGTTCTTTATAACCATCAGGTTACCAAACTTTACCCGCCAGGGTTCTGACAATCAAAACAGGAACCTTGGCTTGGGAGCTCACGATTCAACTCTCTTCTTTTCCTTGTGATGACTAGGTTGAGTTCTTTGAGCCTCGGGGAGAGGCGATTGTATTCCAAAGGCATTTGTGCATCCCTTAGTCTTTCATGCGTTTCTTTGAGGACTTCATCAATTCCTTGACCACATGATTTTTCTTTTTTTCAATGATGGGACCAAGTTCATCTAGTTCGTGATCAGAAGTCGATAAACTTTAACGGATCATGAACCTCAAAGTCCCTTTTGTCATCCCGGAGACATTCATTGCAAGTGGTTTGGATCGGGGATGATGTAGAACCTCAATTATTCTCTCGGGGTTTCTCACTGCGGTCATGGTCGATTATAGTGATCGATCCTTGCTTGTCTAATAGCAACCTTCTTGTTCTTTCCATCGGTCTTTTTAAAGGCGATCATCTGGCATCACGAGCTTCTTTAAACTTGGGACCAACTTGACCTTTTTCCGGTGTCTTAGGATGGATCCCTATCTTCTCGGCTTAACTTCGCCGGACCACTTTAACCAAGGCATCCTTACTTATTTGCTCCGGCGAGTTTCTTGAGTTTGTCTTCCTTCTCAAGATAAAGTGATTAGTTAGTGCAGGAGTGAACATGTACTTTTACCTTGTATTTCATAAGGGATCTTGACAGACTCTTGTGTGGTCACGATGGCTTTGCCTTTGTCTTGGACTGATGATGAAGATGTTGACATCACTGGGGGTGTAGTTGTAACTATTGGTGTTGTTGTTGTTGTTGTCACTGAGATTGTTGTTGTGATTGGTGTTCCTGATGGTGGGATAGATGAGATGGGTATTGCAGATACATGTTGAGTTGGCTCCCCCTCAGTGTGAGAGTGAGTCTCTTCAGCAGCTCTCCCCCCCTCAATTGTTGTTGTAGCATCAGTGAGAGTAAGAGTTGATTGTGACGAGGGAGAAAAGAGCTTGACCTTTGAAACGATAAATCTCGAGACCATGGATTTAATGTCTGATGTATCTTGTTGAATACTGGTGACCTTGTCTCCAAGATTGGCCTGAGATAATTCCAACGCCGTCATTCTATGCCCGAGATTCCAGGCCATAGGAGAATGTAACATATTGAATTTCACATACACATCAAATCACTACCACATTAGGCTTACAAGATGATTTTTAGAGAGAGAAAGAGTTAGAGGTTTGGGAACTTTAGTGAGAGAAAGAAAAATCTTATTATGAGCTCCAACTCTCTACCTTGGGAGTAGAGAGTATTTATAGTCTTACAATAAGCATGCTTTGACAGGTACGTGGATCCAGGCATGGGTAAAAGACCCGTCGTCTCCACGGTGTTACATAACTAAATACTACTTAACATCAAATAACTTCGACTCTGAGCTTTCTAGCGATTACATATACTTGAGGTGGCCAAACACTTTTCTTGGATTTCCAAATCTAACAATCTCCCCTAAGACCGCCTCAAACACACATTAAAATACATAGAATACAAACAGATATTACATTGAGATTGTTCTTGGATTCTTGTTCATGTTCATTGTTCTATAGCTTCGTAGTATTAATTCTTCATTTTGCATGTTTGGATAATACAGTGTAGGTCTTTAAGCGATCCACGTGATACGAGTTTTGAGTCGACTTTGAAATCATCGCCGTAATAAATCTCGACTTCATCCATTATGGGTGTTGGTATTATATGATATGTTGTGACTTTAATTGATATGCTCATATTACGGATCATGATATATTCTTATCGAGTAAGGAAACTTTAGTAGATTCATGATATTGGCGGCATCGAGAGTCGTGTTAATCATGTTCTTTAAATATGATTGTGTTGTATGAACATCGCGACTTATGGATTGACGCTTCCTTCGATAAATACCAGCGTCGAGATTTTACCGCGGTCGCAATATGTCTTTGATCTTTGATTTGTTGAAATACCACGACCCACGGTTTCGTGTCGGATAATACGCTGTGTCGGGCTAGAAGAATCTCCAGCGGTTTCGCTGATGCCGTTCTCAGCCGCGTCAAAGCAGAAATGAAGACAAACCGGCAATCAGCATTCCATTGTTGATAAAAAAAAGAGAAAACAATGTTATCTCTCGATAGAAATTGTTTTTGCAATACAACGAAGGTTTTAATGAAAATCAATTATCAATCATAAACACCTTTTATTTTTAAATATAAGTACCATGGATGTGCTAAAAAAATAGTTTTTAAGCACAACGACCGGTTTTTCAAAGGTATCCGTCAATCCATAACCTGAACCGTGATTGATTCAAAAGATTGTAATCCCATTTCGTTGGGTTGTCACATGGTTGATCTATTAGATGGATCTCACATGCCACCCACCAGGAGCTTGTTAGATGTTGACTCGAAGGCTTTCCATCTTCATTGTGAGTATATGTTTGCATATCACTGGAATGTTGCGGCAATACCACAAGGAGACTTCGTAAGGTATATAATCTCTCTTTCCATTGTTGTGGCAGCAGAGTCTTCATGTGTCTAAAGGACTATGATGATCTGGTGGCTCTAACTCAATTGTGCATATTTGGTTCTATCGAGAGAGGAAAGAGGGTCTCCTTCTTCAATATCAACAATCTCTAAGAGAGGAGTCGATGAGATTATATGTCTCTTAACGACAGGGTGGGTAAAGACAAATCTGGTTTCATATCAGAACCTTAATTACTATCGGAAAGCCTTTACAAAACTTACAAAAGAAAATATAAATAACTTAATAATCAAAATAAATCTAAGATCCCTATATCAAATCTTACTCTCATCTCTACTCTGGATCACTATCCATAGCTCATCTTGAATGCTTATACTAGCGTGAGGAAAATCTGGCGAGCTTACAAAGCCAAATGAACGGTATAACAAATGAAAACTAAGCAAAACAATTATACAAATAACGGAATCATGAAATAGAATCTTGAAGCATTGAGGATTCTGTATATCTAACAAAATAGAGAAGAAGAACAAATAACAATCAAAACAAACACATAGCACATAGATGGCATGTGCTCACATCAACGTCAAAATATCGACATTCGAGATAGTCAGAGATAGCAATCAGCACAAAACCATTTTCTGGCACATGATGAAACTACACATCATAACTTACATAATCTCATTCAACACATCATATTAGAATCTTGTAAGCCAACAATTTCAACTAGCAGGCCTAGAAAATAATTAGCATTCATCTTTACATTTACTTAATTGATATTGTATGGAAAATAGCGGTCAATCATGACTCACATCTGATAGAAAACCACAGGTAAACAACTATAACTAAATATACAAAGACATAACATAGCCATTAGCAATTGCTCGAGCGATACCATAAGCTAAACCAGTTTGGTCGAATCTTAACATGTGAGAGTTTAAATATAAAATCGAGAATATGAGCAGAAACTAACGGATGACAAAGTTTACAAATTATGCGAACAATCATGCACTAAACTTCGGATACAAATTTCACACTAGCACATTTATCTACAGGATCGCGAATTTCACCTAACGATAAACTAACGTAACATCAGATGACAACATACGAATCACATTTACACATAGTATCATATCCTAGCACAACAAATGGTAGTCACTTAAACATACAAAAGCATAGCCACATATAGTAACATATAATAAGCACGGCACATAATTATAAACACTTGAACATGAATCAAAATCGAATCACGAATCTGAACATATGAGATAAAGATTTAGTTAACTTCTACAGTCAGAACATATCGTATAAATATCTTTCTTTTGAAGGTAATCTCATAAACTAATTGGAGTAGCTAGCTCCCGAATTTTGTGAAGAGCGTATTGCACCGACATCATTCACGAAACATATCGGATAACGAGATCAGTCTAGGATGCATCCATAACCCCCAACAAATATTGGTCATATAACATAACTTGAGCTCATAACGGATAGGCGTGGCGAACATCACTCTTGCCCCAGAGTCATGTCAGGTGCATCATCGACGCGACAGGACCCCTACGACTAGTGAAATATTTGGCTCGGTTGTCAACTAACTTGATTCAAACAAATTGTCATAAATGACACAGATCATAATCAAACACAAAGTTCAACAGATGACATATCAGATAACTCATATCATAAGGTTCACATTCAAATATTGATCAGAGGGTTCATATCCGCAGTCTAAATCATACATTCACAGGAGTTTCATAATTAAACTTAGTAAGGTTCAACAAATGTGCATGTGGGGTCTTCATAACACAAGTTCAAATCGATATTGCATGGTTCAATAAAGCAGTTGAGATAAACAGCAGATCAAACAATGAAAGGGTTCATAGCAATGGCAGGAACCCTAATAAGCAAAATAGGAGAGCTAGAAAAGAGCGTCATAAGAACCTTTCTTGAAAAGGTCAGAATATCTGTACCTTAAAGCAAATGAGAGAAAGCAAGCGAAGAGTAAGTGATAGAGATATAACGTCGCGTCTCCTCCAACGAATCTACACGAATTATGATTTATTTAAGACTTATTAGCATCATTAAGTTATAGCGGATTAATCGCGTTAACATTCTTAGAGAGTTGTGAGTATATCTTATTCTTGATGTGACAATTACAATGTTTTAGGGTTTTAATCATTAATTAGCCAACCTCATGAGACCATGCATACATTACTTTAATTCATGACACTTAGTTCTTACACAAAATCATAACTCTTGCATGCTTACAACACTCACTCTTAAGACCGATAGTCATATACAATCAATGGTTATTAATGACCTCCAAACTTACTATTTTCATGAAATAACAAATCAACACTCAAACCTTAAACCCTAATACTCATAATCATGACCTGGGTTTTCTCAACTTTAGTCCCATATTAAATACATTAAATTGACATGTGCAGTTTTAATGACTTATCACTTGACCTAGAGCGTGTGAAAAATAAACCGAAGATTCAAAATTTCATTTACACTAGTAACTCAGCCACCTGACTTATATAAATCATGTTAGCAGACCAAAGTTTTACCCGTTTCCCTTGCTTCAATATATATGCTCACACATGCAAATCCCAACTTGCTATACGTTATTTTCCAAACTCACAAACCATTCAGACACACACACTACACTTACAAAACTAAGCGACCTCGTTAAGACTCATGCATACACCTAGGTTTCCTTGTTTTAGCTCTTCATCCAATGTCTTTACAGTTGTATGGGACTCGCTTGTTTTTTTTAGGTCTACAGAAGGACCAGAGCCGAAATCAAAACTCACACACCCACAAACACAATAATAGCAAATACTAAGCAAGCCTAATTGGCAGGTTTCATGAATCCGTTAAGCGCGTATAAGGTTCAATCTTGGCTTCGAATATCGGTGATATTATGAATATAGGTTAATCAAAACGAGAATTAGGGTCGAACAAGTGAGAACACAAAATTTTAGCATGGTTTAGTTATGATTTTATCGCAGTTTATATCTATATGAGATTCATAAGGCAAACACATAAATATTTATTTATACATGTGATACGTGCATTTACGAAGGTTCTCGCATCTTGTTCATTATGGTGTATTAACATGTCTCGCCTTAATGTTTATCGAGTAGCATCAGAGGTTTTGAGAAGAAGGAAAGGTCGATATACCTTAGCAAACCGGAACAAAAGACACCACGATCACTACAAAAGTAGCGGAGGAAGAAAAAAGAAACGGGAACTCTATTTAAGTGACTTTCAAGAAGCTAGGGTTTCATATGGAGGGTTTTGTGAAGTATTTATACTAATCAACCCATGGTGGGTTTGTGTGAGAATCGGTTTACAAGAACAAACCCATATTGAGTTAGTTTGAGAATCGGTTCCCAAAGAAAAGGCCCGATGAAATTCTTGATGATAGACACTTAATTTGGTCTTCCAAAATAATTCATAGTATCTTGTTATTTCTTTGTCATAACAAATTTGGTTTATTTATTTTTGCGTTAGGTTTATAAGTTAGATTAAATTTTCATTTAAGAGGCGTTGATATATTTTATGTATTTTATAAATGTTATGTGAGGGTAAAATAGTCTTTTTTAACGTTTCATATTTTTAGGGTTTTACAACTCTTCCTCTAAAAGAAAATTTAGTCCTCAGAATTGAACAAGACGAAACAGAACAACAGACAAATCCGAGTTTGAGTCTCGAGGAAAATAAAGCAAACACAGACTCATCTTGGAACAAAGCGATTTCTTATCGGGATATTCAAACTCATACTTCTCGAAGTCAAATCAATCAAATACTTATAGCGAGATAATCCTTATCAAAGTAATGGAATGCAGATGAGATGCCGAAAATCAAACAACCTCTCCAACTTATTCGGATATCTAATGGGAGAACAAACATATACATAGACAAAATGAATCCTAACGGTCCTCACTAGTCGAGATAATCAAACTAAAAGGATCTAATGTTCCTCGAACACTTCACAGAAATATCCAATGATCACAATAAGGGTACATGGAGGCGTACACATTTAGAAGAGCAAACATAGCAATCCATAGTTACTTTCAAATCATAACAATTTCGGTCCAGCAGCGTCAAACTCACGCGCATGCGGATATCGGCGAACTCACAAAATAGGTACATAATTTCAAGCAGGAATGAGGAGTGACAAATAACGGATACAAGTCATACTTCATCAATACAGGAATTTCCCCGGGCATATTATTTCAATAAGTTCAAATTATATGATCTCGGGTATTATCCGTTGATGGTCATAATACTTACATCACATAACAAGTTCTTATTATGTCATATTACATCCGGGTCATGGCAAAACCAACCAGAATCACAACAAAACATATCATCTGATAACATAGATAGCAAGTAACATACTATAACATATCAGATTCACATGAGTATACCATCATGATGGTCATACTTTATTTATTTTGATTAAGCAACATCATTAAGAAAACATAACACAGAAACTTATGAGGACTAGCAGGAAACTTAGCGAATCTCGAAAGAAACAACAAAGCGGGAACTATACTTTCAAAATTTTGCTTTATTCTCACTAATCAAACAAAATTATTTGAATGTCATAAGATGAACTTCAAAACAAAACTTAATAATCCAAGATTTCAATCATCTAAATGAAAACAAAAGGACCCTAAACTCAAAAGCAATGTCAAATTTCTCATAGAGGACAACTAATCAGGGAGATGCAATTTCTATTCTTGTATGGGATTAAACCTGCTAGTAACTGTAGACTCTAAATCGAGGTCCACCTCGTATTCTTCCTCATGCTCTTATTCTTCCTCTTCTTCTTCACTTATCCATCCGTTCTTAATTCCCTTAGCCTTTGCAGCACTAACAAAGTCCTTCTAGATTCCTTCTTCTAACCTGCGATCTACAAAAGCATACAAATCGCGCCCTAGTCGACCTACTCCTCCATCTTCAAAGAACTCGGGGCATCTATGATGATACCTAGTGGTGAAACCTTGGTTGTCAACAACTTTGGTTTATTACTCTCCTACTACTTTTCAAGTCTACATTTCTTTAAGGTAAGCTTTCCTCAATTGTGCATGGCCACTACTGGAACTTCGTATCCTCTTGTTGGTTCGCTCTACCAATCCTCTTGCAACCTTTTAACAACGGTCCACATCATCTTTTCCCTAGGTTGCCTAGTTGGTCCTTGTTTGCTCCTAGACGAACTGAACGCGAGGGATAACCATCTAAAAGAGTAACCAACTATTAGCAAAAATCTAAGTCTGATAGTGGGCATGCAGAAAGATATGAAGGAAAATCTAAATCTACTGATCCTCACGGTCATAGCCTAAGCTCTAGGGTCCTAAAACACGTCTCGATACCATAAATTGTAACACCCCAACCGACAAGGGTAAAGATATCATCACCGGTTTCATAGCGAGAACCTTAAGTACTATACTAAAGCGAAGCCTTTACAAAACTTACAAAAGAAAATATAAATAACTTAATAATCAAAATAAATCTAAGATCCTTATTTCAAATCTTGCTCTCATCTCTACTCTCACACCAGTCATTTATCCCATAAGCTCATCTTGAATGCTTAATACCTGTGGCAGGAAAAATCGCGGTGAGCTTACAACCCGATTGAGCAGTATAACAAAGCGAAGCTAAGCAAACAATTATACAAATACTGAATCATGAAATGAGAATATTGAAGCATTGAGGATTCTGCGTAAGCACTATATCTGAATCGGAAGAACAAATAGCAATCAAGAACAAACACATAGCACATAGATGGCATGTACTTAAACACATCAAAATAACCAGACATTCAACACATTCAGATAGTAGAGCTCATGTAAGCCAAACGAATTTCTAAAGGCTACTTGAAACACTTTCTAGAAAATAATCATGGCATTCATACAAATTAATCAACCTACATTTAACTCACTTAATTCAATATTGTAGCGGTGGAAAATAGCAGTCAATCATGGCGATCTCACATACGGATAGAAAACACAGATAAACAACTATAACTAAATATCACAAGACATAACAGCCATTAGCAGTATCGGAAGCGAGATACCATAAGCTAAACCGTTTTGGTCGAAATCTTAACATCAATGAGTTTTAAAATAGCAAATCGAATAATAATCAGACCAGAAACTAACGGATAAACAAAGTTACAAAATTAGCGAACAATCATGCACTAAACTTTAGGATACCAAATTTCACACTAGCACATTTATCTCCTGAGATCAACAATTTCACTTTTGATAATAAACGTAACATAGGAGATGACAACATCTGAATCACATTTACACATAGTATCATATCCTAGCACAACAAATGGTAGTCACTTAAACATACAAACATAGCCATATAGTAACATATAATAAGCGACATAATTATAAACACTTGAACATACCAAATCAAAATCGAATCTTGAATACTGAACATATGATAAAGATTTAGTTAACTACCACGAGCAGAACATATCATATAAATATCTTTCTTTTTAAGGTAATCTCATAAACTAATTGAGTAGCTAGCTCCAGAATTTTGTAAAGCGCGTATTACACGACATCATTCACAAATATATCGAATCGCAGTCAGGATCTAGGATGCATCCGCCATTACCAGACAAATATTGGTCATATAACATAACTTGATGTAGGATATTGGATTTCACATACACATCATAACATTAACACTTTAGGCATATAGATGATTTAAGAGAGAGAGAAAGTGGGATATTCTAGAGAGAGAAAATCATGTGATGTTAGATTAAAGAACATCAACCCTCTACCTTGCAAGGTAGAGGTATTTATAGGATACAAACTAAACGATCTCCTCCGGCTTGGCTGTGGATCGTGGATACAATGGGTAAAGACCGTCCTTCCTCCACGTGTAGCACTAAACTAAATAATTAACTAAATGACTAGTAAATAACGTAATGTCTATGAGCTAACTTATGCTAAATAATATTTGGGGTGACCGATACTTTACTAAGGAATTTTCTAATTCCTAACAATCTCCCCCTAAGGGAGGTCACCCATGTTTACATTTAGATTCCTAGCATTCTAATTTAATCTTCGATCTTGAGCTCGCAGACTTTTCATCTTCAAAGTACTCAACTTATATGATTCCGTGATGATTCCATCATTGTTCAACTAAGATGTATATTTCGTGGAGGTTATGATCTGATCCACCATGATAACTCTTTTGAGCATAACTAGAGATCATCAAAAACTATAGATCTCAGATCACCAATTGTTGTGTTGTCGCATATGATGTTGTGACATATGGACCAACATGCTCACATTCCGATCATGATTTCTTCTTATCGAGTAGCGGAAGCTTTCGTTGATTCATGATATTGGCGGCGTAGCGAAGCATGGAGTTAGAATATCAGAGTCATTGATGCACCAATCATGATTTCTTTTGAGATGAATGTGTTATGTGAGCATGCGGCTATGGATTGACCGCTCCATTCCGATCAACGCTGAAACGGGTGTATCTGCATACAACGATTAGCAATAAATCGCCGCGAAAGTGTCTTTGATCACTTTCGTTGAATTGAGGTACACGACCCACGGTTCCCTGTTGATCAATACAAGTACTTGTGATCGGAATAATCGAAGAATTTCCTTGACAGGGTTTCAGCAATGCTCTAAATGTTTCAAACGGGCGAACGTCTCAAAGAAGACAACACGGAGTGAGTGAACCAAATGAATTTACGTCCATGATTGATGAAAAGAGATTTGAAAAACAATCGTGTATTGCTCAATAGAAATTGTTTTTGCAATATAACAAAGGTTTTAATGAAAATCAATTATCAATCATAAAACACCTTTTGATTTGAAAAATTAGTACCGGTCGACGTGCTAATGAAAAGAGTTTTAAAGCACAAAGACCGGTTTTTCAAAGGTATCCGTAATCCATAACTTTGAACCGTGATTGATTCAAAAGATTGAATCGCCCCCATTGTTTACATTCGGCTTGTCACATGGTTGATCTGTATAATAGATCTCACATGCCACCTACCTGGAGCTTGTTAGATGTTGGCTCTAGAAGGCTTTCCATCTTCACAGTGAATATGTAAACACATCACTCGGATGTTACGGCAATACCACAAGGATAATGCGTAGGACTCATAAGATATAATCTTTCTTTCCACATTGTGTGAAAGAGAGTCTTCATTGAAAGTGTCCTAATGAGATTTATTGATGATCTCGTGGCACTAGACTCAATTTGTGCACATTTGGTTCCTATGCCGGAGACTAGGGAGAGGGTCTCCTTCTTCAATATCAACAATCTCTAAGAGAAAGTCGATAGATTATGTCGGTTCCCCGTGAGAATGAAACAAGTCCTTTTAAGAGGAACTTGAGTGGTTTGGAAAGGTTGAAGTGCAGCGCCACCTTTGGGTCCATGACGTCTTGTCTTCAATACCGGATGTTACCATCGTAGCATATGAATTGAACCTTTTACTAAGGTTGAATATATGGAGGGCTATTTGTTTTCACCCTTTTCTCATTCAATTCTTTTCATTCTTCAACCCCTTCAGTGCTTACCGAGACTTCATAGCAAGAACCATGTTGGGTTTGTTCCAGATTACTTCAGTCTTAGTCCGACTCTTCCCATATCTCATTTTTCTCCTTTTATCATCATACCTAAGAACTCTACACTAACTAGTGGATAGTCCCTGGTAGATCCCTCCGGTTCTGGCGGATCATGGGAACACATACCTAACCTTATCGTCCTTATATCACCATACATAATGTAAAGTTGGTCGGTCTTTTTGGTATTGTTCATCCGCCATAGGAACCAATTGAAAACCATTTGAAAATCAATCCAGATACTTATGATATTTATCAAAGCATTTTGTTTTGAATTGTTTTGATATTTTAGAAGAAGAACTCCCCCCTCAACATGTGAATCAAGTATTGAAATAGTTTTCACACGGAGGCAAGAGAAAGAATTAACTTCTTTGATTACCATTTTAAAAAATATCAACATCACTTTCCTAATCGAATCAAGTAGATAAAGCATTTTGGGGAAGGATGAGGTTTTCATGATTTTGCTCCCCTCAATATGTGCCTCGAGATTTGAAAAGAGTTTTGCACATACTAGAGAAGTTCAATGTACCATGATCACCAAACATTTAGAGATCCTTAAACACACAATCAAGGTACTTTATGTAATAGCATGAAAGATTTTGTACCTCGAAGGTTTGGATTTGTTGTAAATGCTCCCCCTTAATATATGCTTGAGATTTGAAATTTTTTAGCACATATTAGAGAGCAGTATGCACTTAAAATGGTCATCCTTTAACATCTTTCATATTTATATCACATTTTCTCCCCCGATCAAAAATTTCAAATCCTTTGAGAATTTGGATCTCAAGTGATTTAAATATGTATGAGACAAAACATTTGTTGGAGAGAAATGTGTCCAATTTTATATGATCGGTGAACAACACGAGGTTCCCTTTTGACATAAAGGAAACCACAGACATACCCTACCACTATTACATGCATAATAGTTGTTCATAGTTTGTACATCACGGTTTACATAAATAATACAAGACGAAATGACATCCGAAAATATCTTCATTCAGTCCTTTGAAGAAGCTTGTAATGACCTGCCCGAAGTCTTCCACCCACAAAGCTTTCAAGGTTACGATAGATCATTCTGGTTTTCAATCTTCGTTTGATTGCAGCAATGAACTCATCACACCTCTTCACATCTTCATTAGACCGAGAATTTCGTTTTGTCCCCGGCTTCATTTTAATTTTGATGTCTTTCACTCTGTAGTTTATTTCTTCTTCGACCATTTTGAGTGTTCCATCACTGAATTTGTATAGCTCACATAATCTCATTAACATACTTGAACCATATCTGGTAAAGATGCTCGCTTTCTGGGGTGTCAATCACTTTATATTCGTGATGAAATTCATGTCCACCGGCTTCCCAATTTGGTCTTGTAAGATTGACTCGAGTCTAGTAGCTTTCTATTCCCAATTGAAAATCTCCAACTCTTAGTCGAATGACCAAGCCTCTGATCCATTGATTGACAAGCAGCAGAGAGAGCCTTCTTTCTCAGCGGCGAGGAAGATGGTCAAGGTGTTGGAGGTTCGAAGATAGAGATCTTCAAAGTCATTTGGCATCGAGATGTTTGAAGTCGCTTTCTCACATGATGTGCTCTTTCAAGTCACTCTTCAAGAACAATCTTCTTCGTCAGTAGTCATACCCGTAGATAGGGAAGATCTCTATACCAATAACACTAAGAATACACAGTCCGGATTGAACTACTCTGCGTCTCTTCTTGGCACTATGTCTTTCGATGTAGAATTCCTTCTTCCTGAACCACCAATGTGAGATCCCATATGAAGCTGCAGTGTCATATTGATACTCTTTGCGCCTGAATTGATGCGGGAACCATGTCTGCTCGAGACCTTGATCGGTGTAGGTAGTGCCTTCATCTTTGAAATTGATAAGCGGTCTTCTTTCCGAGGTGTGTCCACATAGATAGTCCGATAATGGTTAAAGAAGAATTCCGAATGAATGGTCATAAATCCGTGTTCACCGGCCGAGGGAAGAGGGTTGAACATACACATCAAACCTATTGATCTGTTCACCAACTTGATCATTCAACATTCTATAGCATTCCTCCATTTGATATTGAAGGTGATTAGCATCCGAGTGGAAGACTTTGACTATTTCATAATTTCGGACCTTCAAGATCTTTAGGGTGATGGATGTAATTTCCTTCTTCTCACAAAACCACTTTATAAAGCTCCCCATATCTCCTGTGAAGTGAAGAAGAGAGTCTTCAGATGGAGCTTCATAGTTGGAAATGATAGTTGAAGCCCAATTGTTTGCTAGATTTGTTGACTCGACTCGGGGAATAAACCATGAGGGCTCAGAGTTTGTGGTCTTTCTTCTCGAGAGCCAACTTCGAATGGAGTCCTTTGAAGGTGCAGCTCTGGATGGATTAGATGGTTCACCTGACATATAAGTATCGAACCAATCATCTTCGATTTGACTTGGGAATGAACCTGGTGGATGCATCATCTTCATCGATTCTAAAACCGCTATGACAAGCAATTCTTCATTAACAACTTGATCTTCGTGAGATGAGGAGACGTAGGACGTGAACCTTGAGTCAACCGTGGACAAGCCGCTGCAGATTTCTTTTATGCCTTGATTATCGGATGAACTGGGTTGATTGGCGAGCTTTGGTGATGATGGTGGTTGTGGTGGAAGTGTGGATGTTGTTTTAGAAGATCCACCAACTCCGATGTTCCAGACCCCCAGTTGGAGGTGGAGGAGGAGGAGGATCTTTATGACCAACGCAATGTTTCCAACACTACGGTTCTCCTTTTCTTCTTAGCTTTTCTTTCTCCAGTGTCTATCAAGAAGCGTACATGATTGTCATTACTTAATTGATTCTTCGAGAGCCTCATAAAGCTTCTTATGGACCTCATGCTTATCTTCGGCAGCTTCAAACATCTTATCACGAAAGTACGGCCTCTCATATCGTGATAGGAAGATCCTTGAATCGCCTCGAGTAGAGCCTCCATTGCCCATTCCACAGATCTTTAACTTCGCCTTCAATGGCGTCCTTGCCCTTCATCAAAGTTGAGTGCTCCGCCTATAGACCACGATCCACAAGAGAATCTACGGATTTAGGTAGTTGTCTTTCAAGAGCTTCAATTCTTTTCACTTTGCTTTGTCAACGCAGCTGATCCGAGGTAAGAATTTGAGGTGGTGAAGGTGGGGTTACTACATCCCGAATCTGGACCACGTTCAAAGGATAGAGTCTTTGCAGATCCGTGGTGGAGTCGCGGTTACTTGATCGTGTTTGGGGAGGTGGAAGCACAGGAGTGAAAAAGGTGCCGCATAGGTGGAAAGGATGATGTATCTTGTTGAATTTTGACATTAAACATGGATTGTGCATCCTCATTGTCATTATCTTACTTGGAAGGCTCATAGTCAATGGGTTTCTCATTTAAGAATTGATGCTTGAAAGTGAATTCAGATCTAGGTTCTTAAATGATGATAGAGAACTGGTAGAAAGATTTGGTTCATCCAAGGGCATGGTCTCATCGGATCTTGACTGATTCTCTACTGTGAGACATGATGTAACTTATCTTCAACATTTTGTTCACACTGGATACCACTTGTAGCAGATTCACCGGTGCTGTGATGCTTCTTTTTCCAGTCAGATGGTTCTTGAACCGATGACTGGTAATTCAACACTTCTCTTCTTGGGATCAACTTGAGTGGTAATTCTTGATGGTGAGGAAGAAAAGGTAAAGGAGCGTGTGAGCGACTTGTTCATCTCCAACAATTCTTTTTCCCTTGTCTTGTGTGATTCGTGTTGTTTGTTGAGGCACTTGATCGGGGCTCTCTTAGCACTACTCCACCTACTTGGTGCTTTCACATTCAAACTTTCTAGGCTTTGCTTGGATTCCTAGTTGCAGCAAAGATCATCTTCATCGATTAACCTTGTATTATCCCTTGAAACCTCAGTATTTTCACCAATTTCCTTTTCCACTTTCTTCCTTTTTACTTTCTCCTTCTTGGATGATTGTGTCAATGTTGTGACCGTTCACATCTCTTTTAGGAAGAGAGGCATAGGATGCTTGTGAGGTTGAAGTGGACTTGGGAGCATTGGGTTGTGGAGGAGTGGGTGTGACATCAGCAGAGGAACTGGTAGCTCTTTTCTTGTATTGTTTGAAGTGGTCCTTCTTCTTGATATCTTCCGTGAGTAGAGTATCAGGAATTGGCAATCCAAATATTTCATTATCCATACCTCTAGGAACATATTTCGGGTTTCCTAAAACAAATTCATCTTCGCTTTTATGTAGAGTTGATTCAATCCTAGGATTGAAGTTGTGAGTTTGTTGCAAGTACTGGATAACAAGCTTTGAAAATCTGATGCTGGGAATCACAAGCTTGTTTTGTTTCTTTCGCCTTGAGCTTTGTTCCGAAATTTGTTCTATCGATATGAATGTGCATTGATAAAGAAAATTCTTCCCAAATACGATCTGAGACATTCACATCAACCATATTGACAATTCCCCATAGGATTTGCAAGATGGGAATTCTCACTTTATCGAACCCTGATGTTTTGCCAGATAAGCACAAGTTGAGAGTAGTTGTAATAGCTCCGTGGTTGATACATGTGTCCGGATGATGTCTCAAGCCCTTAAGATGCTGTTCGATAACCCAAACCAATTAGAAAGACAATTAGATCGTCAGACTCGGGTGGAGATTAGGACAGAAGGTTGGGGTTACATGGGTGATTCCAAGAGCCTTGCTAAGAATGGTCAATCAATCGTGAACTCCCTATCATCCAGTTTGCAAGAGTATTGAGTGTGATTTTGTTCCATTCCATTGAATGGTGTTCCAGAATTGTTGAATGTAAATGGTGGGAGTGGAGCATTGCTTGGTAATGGCACCGAAGAAGTTTGTGTTCTTGAGGATATCAATGGATACTTTGAGTATAGGATTTTGTTGTAGCTTTTGTAGGTCCACATAACAGCAGTTACTTTTCCAATATCACCATTGACTCACGGGAAGGATTTCATCGTCTGAGAGAACTTTGGTTGATGCCGAAGGGATAATGTTCTTATCAGGGATTGAGCTTGCCATTGATGATCGAGTATACATACAATCAACAGATAATGATTGGGAACGGGTTAGATAATAAAATGATTAGTGAGACTACATTGAGTACACCTTATGTTATGAACATACAACACTTAGAAGCAAGGCGGGGTTCCCATAGGCATATAGAGATAGAATGATAGACAAAAGTAAGACATAAAGGATAAAGACACCATTTGATACGCTTTCACGAGACGATTTGTTTAGGAATTAAAAGGTTAAAACGCACACTTGCAAAGAAATAATGTCGTGAGCCAAGATACAAGTGTAGAAGTGATATAGCAGATTGAATAAGACAAGATGTAACATTGAATAGCCACAAGGGAGTTCAAGAACAACTTGCCTAAACAAAATGTTATAGTAGGTTACAAAGAGTAAGTTGACAATACAAGTTGTTACAAAAACCAAACAAGATTGTAAGCATGAGATTATCCTAGCAAATAGCCTTTAAACCTTTTAATAACCCTAGGCTTTGAGAAGAGAAAAAAAAAACCCACCAAACGGTCTCAAGTCACACATGGTCAAGTCGCCAACCGACTAATTCGCTACATGAAAGTGAACTATGTCGCTAACTTGAACAAAATTAAAGACAAGTCGCCATCACAGTACTCACATTCAAGTCGCTAGATTGCTCTCTAAGCCGCTATATTTGCTAATTCGCTAACTTGTAAAGACAAGTCGCCATGAACAAGAATATAACCAAGTCGCTACAGATTTGTTTACTAAGTCGCTAACGTTGCTAATTCGCTAACTTGTAAAGACAAGTTGCTGATAATACTGATACAACTAAGACGCTGCCCAAGTCGCTAGAAAGTAATTCACTAATTCGCCACGCCACTTAGTCGCTAAGTTGAGAACTAACTCGCTATGATGAACATATAAACTAACTCGCTACCAAGAATAGAGTTAAGTCGCCATCAAGAACAATTTATCGCAACAGTTAAACAAACCAACACACCTTAGTCACTATCTTGAAGCGGAACTTAAACATCTCTAACTCGCTATGGTGAAAGATAAGCTAAAACGCTATCAGAACAATTATTATCTCAACAAATGATCAATTCGAAACCACCAATCATGGAAACACATTATCAAACACTCAAGATCAGCATACCAAACAATTAATACACTTGCAACATCATTATTACAACAATTCACGATTACATGATGATTCGAACCTAGGTGGGAATCAAATGTCACGATTCACAAGCTCAGGGATGGGTTAAAAGAAGAGTTAGAAACTTAACACAAACGCGATGTGAAAAATTTATGAGAGATTAGAATCATACCACAGTTAAGTCGCTAAGATGAGTGATTTAGAGGAGAAGGGAAAAAAAGAGAGAATAGAAAAAAATAAAAATATATTTAAGAATTATATATATAAAATGCTAAAGTCGCTAGGGGTAAAGGAGGAGAAATTCTCAAGAATTCCTATTTGTCACATTAGTCCCCTCGTGGTTATGTGAGAGATTAGCACTAACTCGCTATCCTAGAATTATAGTAAGTCGCTAAGACTTTCGAAAGCAAGTCTCTAACCTCAGATTTACCTAACCAAGTTGCTAAGACTTTACAAAGAAAGTTGCTCTCATGTCACATTATGTATTACAGACTCATTAGTTATATGAACATATCGATATTGCAAAAACAAGCACCGAGATATAGCATAATAAGATAAGCACACTAACATAATGGATAAACAATAACAACCCGCCTTTGAACACAAAACATAACTAACACTGGCGCAGATACAATCAAGATAACTTGAAAAATTCTCCCCCTCAATCAATGTCACCAAAGACCATTGATTGAATTTACCTCACCCGTTATAAAACAAGAATATATCATTTGTTCGAACTTCATCTATGAACCCGTGCCATTATTAAATGACATTTCTAGGACCGTAGATGTTATCGATAACAAAGAATGTATTCTTTATTAGTTAAATAAAATTATAAAGAAGATTTTATATCATGTATATATATATATATATATATATATATATATATATATATATATATATATATATATATATATATATATATATATATATATATATATATATATATATATTTTTTTTTTTTTTTTTTTTTTTTTTTTTTTTTTTGAGAAAACTTGATTTGTACACAGATATAAAAGAGTGAGTCCTGATTCAAAATGAATAGAAGTCAAATTACGATGTACATCAATTCTGGCAAGCTATAGCTCCTGAATGAGCTATATTCATTTCTGATGGGAACCAAGTCATGAAGTTCCCGATTGAGTTGTGCATTGTACACGCCGAGAGCACATTGTACTAGAAGCACATGTAGAATTGCAAAGAGGATGGGTTAGTGACATGAATAATTTCACTATTTGATGTAACATTGGTTAATGCAGATGTATCAATATTAGAGATCTTTTAGGCTCAATATACTTGAAGAGTTTTCCTGTGGGCATCCACTTAAGGCAAGATTTAGGAATGTAAGTCCGTTTGGATTTAGAGAACTTAAATAACGCTGGGAATCCATTTGAAGCAGTTACTAGTAGATTTGTATGTGTGCACTTCCCTGTTTTGGCTATTGTTCCTTTTGTGTTTCGATGGTTTCTTAGGGGATTGATCAGCCAAATGATGTTTCTTATGAGGACTAGTTGTACTTCTAGTATTTCTAAACTTTGAACTTTGAACATTTCCCTAGAGTTTGATATTCATCATATCAGAATGAAGCAATGAAGTGACTGGTTTTGACAAAACAATATTCTCATCAATTTGGGAGGCAAGCCTAGATTTTGATGATTTAACTCTTTCAGTTCTAAAGGCATTAGGTCGCTTAACTATCAGACGCTTAGAGTGGTTCTCGACCAGTTGACTTCCCCAAATTTGATGGTTTTGCAAACTTAGTGTTCATCCTATTTCTAGTAGATTTCCTAAGCTCATTTTTAAGGCAACAATGTTGAAGCACTTATCTTGAATTTGGGCTTTGAGGTCATCAATGTCCTTCAATAAGTTGTTAGATTGATTGATCAACTTGGAATTGGTCTCCTCTAAGTTATTTCTTAATGATTCATTTCTCTTAACAAAGTTGGACACACAAAGAGCAAGTTCAGCATTTCTAGATTCAAGTGTATCACTCATTTCATGACATTCATACATCGCACATTTGATAGTAAGTGATTTCAGATTGCATATGGTTGAGTCTTTGTCCCTGAATTTCACGGGTTTTTAATTGATTAATTTCAAAAAATTCTCGAAATTCGGAAATTCACGATTGATGCATGTTTTATTTGCATAATAGCGTTCATCCTTTTTGTTATTTCGATTTCCAAATGAAATACAATGATTTTCAAGAATTGAGTATTTATTTGAAAGTTCATCATATACCCTTTTTTCAATCATATCATCAGCTTTAACAGTTTTAGATTCAGGCTCAACCACGATCGATTTCACGATATAAGATCGAGTTAGAATCGTGTTTCTTAACATATGAATTACTATGATTAGTTAAGTGTACCTCATTCACATGAAACCTCTTGGACACTGAGTCATTGGGATCGATAGTTGTCTCCATCCTTTTAATTTCAACCGAACTTCTGCATTCTATCATTCATTGGTTTACGATTCCATTGCATGACCTATTAAAATCTTCCCATAGCATCACTTGACACCCCTTCATTTCATTCAGATTCTCATTCTCATTAGCAACTTCCTTTATGTATATTTCCACATTACCCATAAGTAGAATAAAGGTGTTTCTGAACTCATGGATTTCCATTCCAGTGTGTTTTTGAATGAGATTCCAGTCAAGTCATCATCAAAATCTGAGGAATATTCCCCTTTGATAAGCGGGAAATTGATTGAAGATTACTTGAAGAGTCGCATTTAGATTTATCAGTTGAGAACTGTTCATTGGTGATTTGACACCTCTGTTGTTCTAAGTTGAGTAACACAGTTCTAGTCAAAGTGGGAAAATCCTGACGAAGGATAGCACTACTTGTTCGATCCATAGTAGTAGATAAGAGTAGTTTGAGATGCTGACGAAGTAGTTGATAAGTCTCAATGTTGTACTCCATTTGCTTAGCATCATTGTTCATTAGATGTGGTTTGTTGAGGTTTGACTCAGATGGTGAGGAGTTAAGATCACCCTTTGATGAATTAATCAAGGTTGGACATTCAGAAATGCAACCAGTTTCATTGTTCCGTGAGGTATCATAGAGTTCAAGTACTTTGGTGATTAAAGGATCAGTGATGTAAGAAATTCTATGTTGACGAGTATCTTCGCATGAACGACCTCGACAAAGGGAGATGAATGTAGAACGTTGGTAGACATGATGACAAGTTAAACGGGATTTTATAACTCTATGATTAAACCGGAAATAGATTCTTTCACGGGATTTTACTAAATCAAGAGAAAACCGTATTCAAAGGATATCACCCAAGTCGCTAGGAAACTTAGAACCAAGTCGCTAAGTGCCAAGTCGCTATAGTCCCAAGTCGCTAGACAAATGCAACTCGCTACAACTCGCTCTCAAGTCGCTAGCAAAATTTTGGCAGCAATTCGCTAAGCACCAAGTCGCTAATTTGTCAAGTCGCTAAATAACAACTCGCTAACACCAACTCGCCAACAATATAAAGTACAAGTCGCTAACTTACACCAAGTCGCTACCCGTAGTGGAGAATCCCCACTACTTGTACTTGTCTAATAGGTCTAAGTCGCTAACTCGCTAATTCCTTTAACAACAACTCGCCAAATTGCAAAGCAAGTTGCTACCAAGAAAACTTATCCGTGGCTCAAGTCGCTAGCATGAAAAACACATAAACACCACTTTTCAATCCAAAAACAATCAAACCACGATGATTCAAGCCTTCTAAATCAAAACCTAAACACTTGTGATGATTCTAAACACAAAAATACAATCAAAATCCAAACTTTAACACTAGAAATCAACCAAATGATGCAAAAACCACTAAACTTTTTCAAACTAAAAAACCTCCTAAAAACCACTAGAAATCCAAAGATATGTAAGAGATGATCTAACCATGGCTCTTGATACCAATTGTAACATATTGTATTTCACATACACATCATAACATTAACACTTTAGGCGTATAGAAGATTTAAGAGAGAGAGAAAGTGGGATATTCTAGAAAGAGAAACTCATGTAAGGTTAGATTACCAAAGAACATCCAACCCTCTACCTTGTAAGGTAGAGGGTATTTATAGGTTACAAACTAAACGACCTCCGACGCCTATGGATCGGGATACAATGGGTAAAGACCCGTCCTTCCTCCACGGTGAAGCACTAAACTAAAAGGCTAACAAAGTAACTAGTAAATAACGTATTGTCTACGAGCTAACTTATGCTAGATTACATTTGGGGTGACCGATACTTTACCATGGAATTTTCTAATTCCTAACAATTTGCATACACTAATCTATTACTGAACAATATCATACATGCAGACAAATAACAAGTATCAAGCATCAACAAAGCATCGAAGATTTATATTAATGACAACATGACTAAACACATATTTGTGTTCAAAGAAAGGTAAGAACAATATAACATAAAGTCATAAAAAATTTACACTATGATAATCTTTATTGTCTTATTCAAACAAAACAACATATCAAATGGAAAATGAGAACATATCGTAAATAAACCTCATATCATAAGGTTCACATTCAAATATTCAAGTCCATACACACAAGAAAAGATGTCAACATACCAATTAGGAGTTCATAGGTATTAAACAAAAGGTTCAACCTCACAATCATGGTTTCATAAAAAGTACATTAAAATCATGCATCAATAAATTATTCGATTACTTTATCTCGCAGATGACAAACAAAAGAAACCTCAAAAAAACATGGTTCATACACAAATGATATCATAATAATCAAAATTTAGAAGACGATAATGATAAAAGTGTGGAAGAATCGCTAAAAGTTTGTGGTACAAAAAAAAGACACAATTCTAATGTTGTAGATGTTGATGTTGAAGATTTAAAGACAAAGAGAAACAACAAACAAATGTTGATATACACCATACTATGACGGAAAACGAATGGCTCCAAATCTGATTGGGAATCAAGCAAATTTATAAGACTTATAGAATATTAAGATAACGGATTAATCGCATTGTGTCTTGAGGGACATGTCAATATCCGGAGGAATTATTGCTCAAGACATTAATTAGGAAATTTTAGTATGAATTGTTTTAATCATTAATTAGCCAACCTCATGAGACATGTCATGCATACATTACCATGACACATGTACTTACACAAAATCATAAAGACTTAACTCTTAGAAAATTTTAGTATGAATTCTTTTTAATAATGGTTATTAATGACTTCCAAACTAGTATGTATTTTCACATGAAATAACAAATGGGTACACTCAAACTTAAGTATTTGACCCTAATCGACCATAATCATGAATGTAGTTGGGTTTAACTCTCAAAGTCCCATATGGAAATACCCATTAACCCATGCATGACATGCTTAAGTCATATATGGATTTATCCATGACCCATGGTTTTATCACCATGACCCATAGACTAGATGCATTGCATCTTGTAGATACATTGTATCTACTTGGATACCCATGATCCATAATCCATGACCCAAAACCCATATCCCACGGATCCCCAATATTACACTGGACGTATCCCTCAAGTGAGGGATCCGTGGAATCTGTGGAACAATAGCAATTTTTCCTCTAAAAATAGTGAGCCATTTCTTCATTGTTCCTAACCCCTTTCACATATATTATGCTCACACTCTCATACAAGATCCCAAGTGATCTATGTATGTAGTTTTGTTTTTTGTGTGATTCTCTAGGTTCCTCTTAAAGGTGAGATCACCACCTTTTGAAGTCGAGCAAACTCAAGTCCATGAGTTGCTATGCTCGTTACTCATGCAAGACTACTGAGGTTCTCCTTGTTGATAGTTCTCTTCATCTCATTGGAAGTGTATTAGGACATAAGCTTGTTTTATGTTAAAGGGTCAAGATGAAGACATTAGTGAAAGATGTCAAACTCACACCCATACTAGAAGCACTAGTGAAGAGTGCTTAGAAGTCTAGGCTAAAGACATTAGGTGTCTAGCAAATTAGTCGACAAGGCATTAGTGAAGGGTGCCTAGAAGTCAAAGCCAAAGCGCATTATGAAAGGTTGCCAAGTTTTAGACTCGATATGGTGTGTTGGATACGAATATAGGTTAATCAAAGAGATTATCGATATCCTTGTTGATGTTGTAGGGACACAAAATCCTTTAGGGTTAGTTGTTGTTGTAGTGTTGGGGTAGTAGTTTATATGTATAATGGATTCATAAGCCTAGTACGGATAAAGGGTAGGCGATTATTTATACATGTGATAGGTTTGGTTCTACCTCGCATGAAGAACCATTCAATCTATTGTATTAACATGTCTCACGCTTAAAAAGAGTAGCATGCAAGTTTTGAGAAGAAGCTTCTCCGAAAGTTGGGTCGTGTAGTGTTTACAAAGACACACGTCGAGTAGGTGATCGGGAGTGGAGAGGGCAAGGAAGGTGTCCTTATAGCGAACCACTATAAATACTGCGTTGTGGATTTGTGCTTCTTTCATATTCTCTCATTACATATTTATATATGCTTGTCTATCAACATCCAACACACATGTTTAAATAGATTGAAATAAGTCGATCTAAATAGTTTAAAACCAAGTTTTAATCGGTAAAACAATTCAACCCCCCTTCTAGTTTTCCACACAATGTATAAACAGATTCAATGTTTCGTTTTCTATCTAAATTGTAATTCTTGAAACTCTTAATTTGGTTTCCGAAATAACATCTATTCCACATGCATTATATCTTACTTGCTTTCTAGTGTAGTTTTGTTTTTATATAGTTTATATCGATTTTGAGGTTTCGTTTCATTTTTTTACAAGTGTGTAGGTTATATTAGACAAGAAGATGAAGTACATGATGGAAGCACTTATTACTTGCTCAGCCTTTGCTGATATGTCTTTTTTTTAATATTTTGCGTATCTGTTATTGTTGCTGATAGTTTTGTGACTTTTAGAATTGGTGTATTTGTTGTCACAAACAGTACTACATATGTTGTTTCTGCCATATCCAAGCAGTCCTTAGTTTTGCATATTTGTAGGTTACAAACGCAAATACTGATGAAGAAATTGTTGCATCATTTATGTATTGTCTGCAACGGTAGAGTCGGATTGCATCTCTTACCAATTATCCATATAATAGTATGTAATTTTTTTAAGACTACCAGTTGTATATTAACGACTAAGAAACTCATGTTTTTGGGAGGCCTTGTATGCTTGTACTTATGTTTTTGTCTGTGAATGTGGTATACAGGGCAAGATATTTGTTTGTGTTACATATGTACATGTATATATCAATACACACACATCACATAAACATACATACATACATATAAACATAGACGCACATGAGCAGCTAGCGTATAAGCATGAAAACATATGATAGAGAGGGAAAACATACATTGATCATGCAGTCTGCGTAGAGAAACTTGATGAGTTTTGGAACAACGGTCGCAATCTAAACACTCGTTAATCCATTAGTTTGCCAACCAAATTACAATTTGTCCAAAGCATAATATCCAAACCGAAACATAGGCTATAAGCACTTCAAACAAACATGTCAAAGAATTAATCAACCCATAGGTTGTTAAAGTCTCGCCATGTAAAATCCAATGAAATTTGTCCTTATATCAATAAGAAATGGAATTTAGTATATTTGATACCATTTTGACTACCCTTGAATTTAATAGTTTTGTATTTTTATCTATTGATTTGTGTCATTAGGTTTGTAAACTGTTTTTATAACTTTGGTCATCATAGTTTCAAGTTTAGTAAGTCTTAAGTGCATTTCAGGTGTTTTTTTAAATTCTGTCAAAAATGTCCGAAAATGGATTTAGTCATTTCTATTAGCTTTTTAATTCATTGTTAGTTGTTTTAAAAATCATTAAAAATTAAAAATTGCAATTTCATAAGCTTGTTTCACTGTTCCCAGAAGGGAAAAAATCAAAAAAATGTTTTAAATAGGTTGCAAGTGATTTGAAGTGAGTGGTTTGGTTTGATAGTGCCATGTACCACAGTTTACTCTATCACAAATAATTACACTTTCCATGGCTTAATATTTGCTTTTTCTATTGATGATATTGCTTAATTTCTGTTTCCAATAAGTAGCTTCTAGTGTAGACTTCAGCTTTTGCCTTTGCTTGATCTTTAGGAGCTTATTTGTAACATATTGGATTTCACAAACACATCATGTCATGATCAAATGGGGGCATATACAATAAGGTTTTAGAGAGAGAAATAGTTAGAGGTTTGGGAACTTAGTGAGAGAAAATGAAAGTATTATTATGAGCTCCAACCCTCTACCTTGGGAGGTAGAGGGTATTTATAGTCTTACACAAATCGCCACCTACGGGCTGTGGATCAGGCATACACTGGGTAAATACCCGTCCGTCCTCCACGGTGTTACATAACTAAATACTACATAACATTAAATAACTACGACTATGAGCTTTCTAACGATTACATATACTTGAGGTGACCGATACTTTAATAACTGGATTTACTAAATCCTAACAATCTCCCCATATGGGAGGTCACCTCAAATTACATTGAATACAAACCGATATTACATTAAGATTGTTCTTGGATTCTTGATAATGTTCTTTGCTCTGTAGCCCGTAGTCATTGATTCTTCATTTTTTCATGTTTGGTTAATCCAATTGGAGGTCTTTAACGATCCGTGATAATGAGTTTTGAGCCAACATTGAGATCATCACTACCATAAATATCACTCTTCCATTGTGGTGTAGACATTATGTGAAGTTGTGACTTTGGACCGACATGCTCACATACCTTGGATCATGAAATCTTTTCATCGAGTAGCGGAAGCTTTAGTTGATTCATGATATTTGCGAACGTAGTGTGTAGCATGGAGTGAAAATATCGTAGTCATTGATGCATTTATCATGATTTCTTTTAGAAGTGAATGTGATGTGTGAGCATGATGCGGTTATGGATTGACCTCTCCATTACGATCACCATTTTGAAGCGTGGGAACGTACTGCACGCATACAACAGCTAGTTAGCAATAATGCACACGAAAGTGTCTTTGATCACTTTCGTTGAATTGAAGTTACACTACCACGGTTCCCCGCTGATCAGCATACAAGTATTGCCTGTGATCGTATAATTCAAGAATCTCCTTGATAGGGTTTCGCGAAGCATTTGCTCTAGTTGTTCTCAAACCTAACGTCTCAAAGAAGACAACACGAAGTGAGTGAACCCAGCTTAATTTGAGATTCACGATTGATGAAAAGAGATTTGAAAAACAATTGTGTACTGTTCAAAATAATGTGTTTTTGCAATACAACGAAGGTTTTAAAGAAAATCAATTATCAATCATAAACACCTTTTATTTTAAAATATTAATACACAACATGTGCTAGAGAAAGATTTTAAGCACAACGACCGGTTTTTTTTCAAAGGTATCCGTCAATCCATAACCTGAACCAGGATTGATTCAAAAATTTGAATCGCCCCATTGTTTCTGTTCAGTTGTCACATGGTTGATCTATTAGATAGATCTCACATACCACCCACCAAGAGCTTGTTTAATGTTGGCTCTAGAAGGCTTTCCATCTTCATTGTGAATACTTTTACATACCACTCAGATGTTCTAGCAATACCACAAGGATAATGCGTAGGACTCTTAAAATATATATTCTCACTTTCCACATTGTGTGAAACAGTGAGTCTTCCTTAATTGTGTCTGATCTGCTCCAAACCGTCAAGTTTAATCACTCAAACCGACCACTTGTGAATGGCCGACCGTAACAAACTTAAAACAGTCTGGAAACGAATGCAATGAAGATCTGGAGAGTATAGTGTTTCCCCGGGTCGTTATGTCCCAGCGAGCTATGCAATGAATCACCAAACGTATAGTGATCGAGAGATTTGAACGGAAAAAGGGATTTGAATTATTATAACTACAGAAATAGCCTATAATTACAAAGGCTTAAATGCAAATTAAAGAAAATTAAAAAGATAAAAAATATTAAATAAACGCTATCACTATTTGCAAAATGATGTTTTTGATTTTATGTTTTTATAAAACTTAATTTAAAACTACGTAACGTACAAATGAAACTTACACAATATTAATCCTAAAAATATGAAAATGATATTTTTACAAACCTAATGATAAAAGAAAATTTTTAGAAAAAGAAAATTATTTTTATAACTATTTAATTAATTATTATTAATTAAAAACTATTTTTAACTATTTAATAATAACCTAAAACACAAGAAAATATGAAACAAATCTAGAAAAATAAAATTATGACTTAGAAAATCTAAAAATATCAAAGAGAATTTTCAAAACTATTTTTGTATTTTTCTGATTATTTTTGAATTTTTTATGAATTAAAAACTATTTAAAACTATTTAAATTACTTAAAAATACAAATTTAACTAAGAAAAATCTGAAAAAATATTTTTTTTGACTTTTTATATTTATCTTAACTTAAGAAAAATGAAAAATTATTTTTTTGAAACTTTTCTTAATTAATTGTATTTAATACTAATTAAAAAGACTTAAAAACTAATTTAAATAGGGAAAAATAGCAAACTGACTTGGAAAAATATGAAAAATTCAGGGAAAGTCTAAAATAATATTATGATTCTAGGAAAAATATAAAAACAGGTTCTTGTGTGAAGGAATTTGAGGCTGCAATACAATGTGCTTATAAATAAGCACTTAGGATAAGCTTGCTACAACAAGCTACCAATTGATTACGGTTGTAAATAGCTAGTAGTGCCCAATTGCAACAATTAACAACTACTCTAAACCTCTAAAACACAAAATGAACATATTTGATGATTTGAGCAAAGTACTAAAAAAGCTTGAATGGCCTACTTGCAGCTTAAAGATAAGCTATCCAATAAGTCAAACTACAACCAAGAACTGGAACCTAAACTAGACCTGGGTGGCTACATATAAACCAAAAACTAGATCATGACAAGCTCTTATGAGCTCTGTGCAAGGGTTTGCGATAATCTCGCACTTCGATCAACCGAGTCAATATCGGGGGCATTTATTCCCATTTTGAACAAACAATTTTAGAGGTTATAAAAATTTGACAAAATTATACAAAAATGATGATAAGAAAATAGACCTACTGAAGTTTTAAAAATTCCAAGTTCCACTTGATTTGGCTCAGAAATGATTCAATGATAAATCATCTCAGTTGGGCACAAAACTGATTTTCATGTTTTTGACTTTTGAAGTAATCAATGATGAAATATTGACTTATTTTGAACTTTGAATCCAATTTGTGGATTGATTGTGGTGTAATATGATGAAATAAAGCTACTACAATCTATCCCTATGTATTTTAAACACAAAATGAGCTTTTGATTATCCAAAATTCAAACAAGCTTAAGAGATACAGATAAGGATTAATGGATGATTTTGACTTTGGAGCTAATGTAGGTGCATATTATGACTGATATGAATACAAATGAGCTAAACAAGCTTAGCACAACAAGTCCAAGCCAATTGAACAAGCCTAATTCACGTGAGATTAAGCACCAAATCCAAACACTACTTTAACAACTGATATGCAATGTAAACTAAGGTACTAATGAATGGCTTGAGTTATTGATCAAACTGAGCTTAACTATCCTAAATACAACTAAATAAACACATTTGAACTATTTATAACCACATATACAAAAAGTAAACAAAAGCTGCAAATTGACTTGAAAATTGAAAATGAGAAACTCACTCACCAATGTCACAAATTTAGTTTACTTGGGGCTAAAACCAAACCATACCTACACTAATTTAGTCTAATCCAACCCATATCCATGTGATCAACCCAAATATCATCACCATTCCCATTCCTTGATTAGTTTGACTTTCGTTGACCATGGACCCAAATTGCTTGAATCTTAATTTAAAGCTTACCGAAAGCTATTAGAAGCTTTAATGAACTAGTTTAAGCTTAAAAATAAGCTCTCAAAAGCTTGTACATAAGAAATTTAAACCTAAATGTGCAACAAGTAAACTTGAAATTTGAAACTTATATAAGAACTTTGGAATTACTATTTAAAAACACAATATATCGGATAATGTTACTTAAATTTAGTACAATGAAGCAAAAGATTACATCCTAGAGTTTAATTAAAACATAAACTAAAAAAACGACATACTTAAAAATTTAAAACTAACTACTTCCTTTATCCTTCTCTCTTCATCCTCTTTTATACACCAACTTTTCTTCTCTCACCTCTCTCTTCAAATCCCAGCAGTAATCTTGGCCCTTGGATGGCTAAAATGGATATTGGCCATTGGATGCATTTTTTACCAAAACTCCGTTTTAACAAATTTGGGGATAACTGTGACAGAGGAAGAGGCATTAAATGATCTTTGGCTTGGGGTGTTTGGTGATAAGGAGGATGATGATGGGGGTTGAGTGTTAGCAGTGTTGCGGTGGGTGATGATGGAGGGAAAGGGGAAACCATTGAGGGTTTGACCGTTTGACCGGTATCTATAATAAAGGGGGGTCAAAACGAGGGGTCCAATTGGTTATGGCTTGGGGTCACAAGGTGTTTTGACAAGGCCCAAATGTTTAAGGGTTAATAAACAAGGACTAAATGTGCATTTGAAATTCAAGGGACCAAAAGCCGCCAATTTGCAAAGTTGCTCCAAGGGACTAAAAGTGACAAGCTCCAATAGTAAAAGGACTAAACTTGACATTTCAAAATTTCAAGGACCATTTTTGCCAAATTTGAAACTTGAAGGACCAATTTTGTAATTTCTCAAAACTTTTGATATTTTCACCAAAGGACTAATTTTGACAACTTATGATTTTAAAAGGACTTTGGTGATTTTTCTTTGAAATTAAGGGCTCAGGGACTATTTTGACAACTTTTGAAACTTGGGGATCTAAACCCGCCAATTATGCAAACTTAGCTCATTTTTCATCGATTTTGAACATTTTGCATCACCGAAACATATAAAATGCAATTTTGGAATATTTTCAAAGATTTTGATGCATTTCTGAGCATTTTTAGACGTTTTGCAGTTCAGATTTAACCAAAAATGATAAGTATTTACACACTCATCAGTGTCCTAATGAGATATTGTAGATGATCTCTTGGCTCTAGACTCAATTGTGCACATTTGGTTCCTATGCCGGAGACTAGGGAGAGGGTCTCCTTCTTCAATATCAACAATCTCTAAGAGAAAGTCGATAGATTATGTGGGTTCCCGTGAGAATGAAACAAGCCCTTTTAAGAGGAATTTGAGTAGCTTGGGATGTTTAGTGCGCAAGGCCATGGGTCCATGACGCCTTGTCTTCAATACCAGTGTTACCTTAGTAAACACCAGTAGCATATGTATTGAACCCTACGTTTACCCTAAGGTTGAATTATTGGAGGGCTATTTCTTTTCGCCCTTTTCTCGTTTCATTTCTTTTTCATTCTTCAACCCCTTCAGTGCTTACCGATACTTCATAACTAGAACCTTGTTGGGTTAATTCCAGTACTAGCTCGTCTCACCAAGACTCTTCCCATATCTCACTTTTCTCCTTTTTCCATCATACCTAAGGACTTCTACACTATCTAGTAGATTGTCCCTTGGTAGATCCCTCCTCGGCGGATCATGATCAGGAACTAATACCTAACCTTATCATCCTTATATCACCATACATAAAGTAAATTTGGTCGGTCTATTTGGTATTGTTCATCCGCCATTGGAACCAATTGAAAACCATTTGAAAATCAATCCGGATACTTGTGATATATTATCAAAGCATTTTGTACCTGAATTGTTTTTGATATTTTAGAAAAGAGCTCCCCTTAACATGTGCATCATGTATTTGAAATCGTTTTGGCACACGGAGGCAAGAGGAAGGATTAACTTGTTTGATTACCATTTTCTAAAAGATATCAACATCACTTCCTGATCAAATCAAGTAGATAAAGCATATTGGGGAAGGATGAGGTTTTCATAAGTTTGCTCTCCCTCAATATGTGCCTCGAGGTTTGAAAGAGTTTTGCACATATTGGAAGGAACCCTGCACTTGAGACAAATCAATCATGTTTCAATTCTTTGTGGTTTAAAAAGATGCTCCCCTCAACATGTGCATGGAAAATTTGAAATCGTTTGGCACATGTGGGGAGGAAAGCTTGCTAAACACTTATGAAATCTTTTATCGAATTATATTTAAATCCAATTTAAATCACAAATTCTCCCCGATCACAATTTTCAAATCATTTGAGATTTGTGATCTCTGTAGATTTAAATTGATTTTGAACGCTTTTGAGGGGAGATGTGACTTGATTATGAGAAACATTTAACCGATAAGGATCAAGTTTGAGACTTTAGACTCCAAAGATTAAACATGCTGGAGTATCTTTTGAAAACATAATAATAACAAAGGTCTTGTACCAATTGTATACAATATTGTAAAACATTGTTCTTTTTGATTATTCAAGAGTAGACCTTTCTCGATTACGTGCCAATTGTTTGAAAAATACTCTTTTTGATTGAAATCATTCTCCCCTCAATCAATGACATATGTTGTTGATTGAAGGATAGAGATTTTGACAAATGAAAAGCCCGGATGATTTTCAAAAATAGAGTCCGAAGTATTTTCAAAGCAATTTTGTTTTCATTAGATGACAAATATTTTTCGTAGTATCATTTGAAGGAAAAATATTTGAAAAGAAACATTTGTCTTTTAACGACAAACATTTGTTTTAGAATCGTGAGCATGAGTTTTGAAGGTTTAAGATAAAGCATGGCTCTGTTCTTTCTTTGAAAAACGAGTTACTGCCTGAAATGACAATAAACCATAGTTTCACTTTCTCTAAAAAAAATTTTATTTTTTATTTTTTATTTTTTATTTTTATTTATTTGTTTTTTTTGAACATTCGAACAACATCTAAAGACCCGTGTGATTCTTTGAATGACATCACAAAGACCGTAGATATTATCGAATCGAGAAAAACATGACAAAATGAAAAAAAAAATTTCAAGATTTTCAAATTTTTTACGGATTTTTGAAAGTTTTATATTTTTCTATTTGCTTTTTGTAGGTTTTGCAATTTTGTATTTTGCTTTTCGAATAAATATTTACAAGAGATGGATGAAGAAAGGCCTTTACTCCTCGTCTTCCTCTTGAAGACGTTTGAGTGTTTCCGGTTGTAGACTCTTTAGACCAAGTCGTGGAAGGATAAACTCAAAACGTTCTCTAGGAAGAGCTTTGGTGAAGATGTCTGCTAATTGGAATTCAGTTCTCACAAAATAGAGTTCCACCACACCTTTCTCCACTTGCTCCCTGATGAAATGATGTCGAATGTCGATGTGCTTTGCTCTTGAGTGTTGAACGTTGTTGCATGAGAGAGCAATGTCACTTTTATTATCACAAGACAGAGATTTTGTTGAATTCAAAGCCATAGTCAGATAATTGAGATCTCATCCATAGGATTTTAGCACAACAAGATGACATGGCTATGTATTCAAACTCCTCAGAGAGGATATAGAAGTACTCATTTGTTTCTTTGAAGACCAGCTCACAAGCTTATCGCCCAAAACCGAAAGCACCTCCGACGTACTTCGACGCGTGTATCTTGACATCCCCTGCATGATCAGAGATCTGATAGGTCGTTAGTGACATACCTGTCCTTCGGGTACCAAAGTCCCATATTGATGGTTCTTTGGAGATACCGAAAGACCCGTTTAACCGCTTCAAGGTGCTTTTTGGTAGGCTTAGCCCGATATCTAGCACACATGCAAACAAATAACAAAATGTCCGGTCTCATGGGCAGTGAGGTACATCGTGGATCCAATCATACTACGATATTTCGCTTGGTCTACCATGATCCCCGAAAGTGGTCCTCATCCATTTTAGTACGCCTATCATGGGAGTGTCACGTGGTCACAAGAATCAAATCCAAATTTCTTTAAAATCTCATTTGAATATTTAGATTGATTTATAAAAATGCCTCCGGGACTTTGTGAAATTTGTAATCCCAAGAAAAATGACATTTGCCCCATCATTGACATTTGAAATTTGGAACCCATTTCATTTGAAAAACGGTCACATTCATTGGGGTCAGTCGAGGCAAAAATAATATCATCAACATAGATTTGAACGTGAATTAAATGTTTGCCTGACTTTCTGGTGAACAATGTCGGATCAACTGCTCCTTTGCTAAATCCAGTAGATAGAAGAAACTTTGATAGCGTATCATACCTTACCCTTGGAGCTTGCTTCAAACCTTCAGGTCTCCGTATACGACTTCTTTAAGGTTGGATGACGTATACGACTTCAGGTTGGCTGGACGATACGACTTCTTTAAGGTCTCCGTTAAGAAAAGCCGCCTTTACATCCATCTGATAGACTACCATGTTCTTACTAGCAGCATTAGCCAAGAATATTCCGATTGCCTCGAGCACGAGCAACTGAGCAAATGATTCTTCAAAGTCAATACCCTCCTCTTGACGGTATCCTTTTGCAACCAATCGAGCCTTGTTCTTTAATACATCACCATGCTCATCAAGTTTTACTTTGAAGATCCACTTTAGAGCAATGATCATAGCACAGTCGGGAGCAGGTACTAATTCCCATACATCTAGTCGATCAAACTCGTGAATTTCTTCTTGCATGGCATTGAACTAGCTGTCTTCATTCATGGCGGCTTTAACATCTTTTGGTTCGACCTTTGATAGTACGGAGTTGAAGAAGCACCATAAGGCATCAGTTGCAAGTTGTTTGCGAGTGGATACTAGACGAGAGGGATTTCCAATGATGTTGTCCAATGGATGATCATGTGTCCATTTTCTAAGGTGTTCGTGTGGTTGTTGTTGAGGAACTGAAGTAGCAGAGTCGATTTCTCCTAATAAAGATGGTTCAGATGATGATTCAAGAGCAAATATGTTCTCAAAGGAGGCATCTTCAGGAGTAGCAAAGGGATTATCTCCATCATAGGTGCCAGACATACTTCCATGATGTACACTCGATGATTGATGATTTGTTGATGAGACAGAGTGATCAGCAGCAGGCGCTTCTTGACTTAATGTCATAGAAACCAAAGGGTTAACTTCGCATGTGGATAGAACGAGCCTCTGTTGATGGAATTGACAGATCATTAGCACTTGGCTCATAGTGTTCATCAAACATTGGATCAAATATTTTCTTCAAATCATCTTTTGAAGGAGGTACATAAGGAGTTGCTGGTGAGAGATTTGAAACAAGAGTAGAACTGATAGGACTACTTGATGAAGATTGAGATGCGGTCCGTAACTAGATTGTCGGAGCCATTTGCCCGGACAGCTCATCAACGGACGTGAATAGTTTCCATGATATCTCGAGTTCTTTTGTTGTAGATTCTGTAACCCTTCTTGTTTGATGCATAACCTACAAAAACTCCAATGTCCGCTTTAGCTCTTAATTTACCTAAATCTTGACCGTCATTCGTTGGATAGCACAACGCACCAAACACACAAAGGTAGGAAAGATCGTTTTCGCTTATGGACAAGTTCGTATGGAGTTTTTCCATGAGATGTGTGTATGATGGAACGATTTTGGGTGTAAGAAAGTGGCAATGGCTTCACCTAGAAACATTGGAACCTTTGAATAAATTAGCATTATTCTTGCGGCTTCCACAAGAGTTCGATTTCGTCTTTCAACTACACCGCTCGTTGAGGAGTTCGTGGAACACTTCTTTGATGACTGATTCCAACACTTTCATAAAATTGACTTAAGTCTTTGTTAACAAACTCTGTGCCATTCTCTGCTCGAACAATTCTAACCGTATTGTTAAGTCGAACTCCAAGTCGCTTGATAAGTTTGATTATGACATCCGAGTTTCATCCTTTGTCCTCAAAAACTTTACCCAATTAAATTGAGAGAAGTCATCAACAATGACTAAAATATATTTCTTCCCATTAATCGTTTGCACTCTCATTGGTCCGTACAAGTCCATATGAAGGGTATGCATAACTTCCATTACTGAGTTTGTGGGTTTGGGTTTGTGGGCATATTTCTTGCTTTTTCCCAATTGGCATGTTGAACAAAGATGATCTTTTCATACTTTAATCTGGGTAAGCCTCTTACAAGATCATTTCTGGAAAGATTATTAATGGTGCCGACGTTCAAGTGATTGAGACGACGATGCCATAACCATGATTTTGTTTTTGAAACCTTTGACAACAAGCGATTGAGAAGACTTCATCATGTCTTCAATAGAGATGGTGTATAGACTTGAACCTCGAGTTCCTCTTAACAGTTCCACACCATCGAGTTCTCTAACGAAAATAAGTATGTTTTCTAAATGCCACTTCTAGATCGGAATCACATAATTGACCAACAGAAAACAAGTTATGACCAAGACCTTCAACATAATATACCCTAGAGATTACACTTTTGCCAACAACATAGTCTCCATAACCCATAATTGCTCCAAAATGGTCGCTCACGAATCTAATATCCCGATGAATTTACTCATGAAGTTCATGAGCCGCGAGCGATCTCGGCCATATGCTTGAATGAACAGCCTGAGTCCGGTACAAATTACGTAACGATTTGAACGATCTGCAGTTGAACACGGACAAGAATGGATAACTGGATAATTGGGATCCCCATGCAAGAATGGGTTCCATTTGGTTAGTAACATTGATTGGAACACCCACATCGGAAGTAGATACAATGGAATTATCAGGAATAGATGCGCTAAGCTAGTGTCCAGATTTGACCTATTCAAAGTATGTTGACTTCTTAAAGGAATAGTTCTACCAGTAGGCATCCATTTTCTAATGGGCATTGATCTAGATAATTTAGGGCACATCTAATTAAGATTGAATTTGCGGCCATGTAGGTATCCACTGATAACCTATGTTACTAAATTTCCTTCCTGTGGGTTTCCAATGTTTTCTAACCTTCTTCCTCCACTGCTTTCTAGCCTTCTTAGCTTGATATTTTGCATTAATTATCTTAAAAGGCATTTAACAGCATTAATCAAATCATTCACACCACATTCATGATTAATAACAGAAACCAAGCACACATCATTACATGTTTTGCCAAAAGTAGCAGAATTCAAATTAATTACAGTACGCTTATAGCTAATACTAGAATCAACACGATTCATTTTATTCAACTCAAACTTAGTGTTCCTAGGGTGGTCTTCTACTCTCTTCCAATGCACATTCTTAGCTTGCGAGGTCCTATCTTACTGTGTATTGCCTGGAGGCTTTAACCCGCTTGCTTTAATGTCACTGATTACTCCTGTAGAGGGAATTATGGGAACATTAGTTGGTTGGGCTACCTTTTTCATTATTGAACTAGAAGCAGTGGATCAACTACTTGAAGGCACATTAAACTTCACTTTCTTAATGTTGGGCATCGAATGGTTTGTATACTTAGCACTAGGCATGGAACAAGGCATCACAGCTTTGCACCTAAGGATTTAGGACATGTTGCTATTAAACATTCTAACATCTCCTGAGATCGTTTGGCCTGAATGCAAGCAAACCTAATTTCACTATCAAGTGGCTTATTTATGAAGTCCTCTTCTACAATCTCACGGAGACATTCAAGACTATCCTTAAGGCGAGCAAGATAATTTTGAAATACAAGTTCGTTATTTCTAAGATGAGGAGGAATGTATTTAACAATCACAAAGATATTTGCAGTCTGCAGATGACTCTTATGCAACATTCTCATTAAAGACAAGTGGCATTTTCCCTTTTTCCTGACTCCTCAGATTCTCAATTTCCTTTTGTAAAGATGTTATTTTTTCGTTATTCTTGTCACGAGTGACTTTCATTGAGTCATATAACTCTTTAAATTGTCGTTTAACCTTTTCATTTTCTTCTAGAAAACTCTCATTTTCCTTTTGTAAAACATTAACCAAGTTTTGTAGATGAAACATTTGAGAACACTGAGAATCTAAAGAAGGAGGCATTTGGGAGCCAGTCACGTTGTTCTTTTCACCCTTTAATTGAGAAATTTGGGCTTTCAACTTTCTAATCGTGTTACAATGAGCTTGAATCTGTTCGTCACGTTTGTTTAATTCAAAAAGTGCATCAAACTCTGGAACATTTGAGGATGTCTTGAAGTTTGAGATTTTGACATTTTCTTTAAGATGTTGATATTTTAGTTGCAAATTAAAATGTTCAACTTCTAGCTTAGAAAACTGTTTTACCAAATTATCGTGATCATCCTGATCAATTTTCTCATTCAGTTCTGAGTTTTTGATTTCAAGCTCAATGACACGATCATGAGAAACTTTCAATGCAAAATGCTTAGTAACAGTATAAAACACATCTTGAGCCACACAACTTAATACTAAGTTCTCATTTAAGATATGCAAGTTTTTCCTTTCAATTTCATTATATTTGAGTTCCCGTTCATAATCATTTACATCAACAATCATTGCATCAAATTCCTTTTCCATTTCTTTGATATCTGAGTTAATCCCCTTTTGAAGACTCTCAAATTGACCTTTTAATTGTTTAAAGAAGGGCATGACCTCAGTTAAATAACATTCTTTAGTTTGCTCAAAACCCCTTTCCCCTTCAGTTATCCTCGTAGGTGTGATTCTCTTCTTACATGTCTTCTCAAAATCAACAAATAGTTGATAAACAACATACAGGCTAATTAAGGTCTTGCTATTAGTGGCAATAGTTCTAGGAACTAAGTGCATTGGTGTATTTGGAGGATACACAAGGTAGTGCATTTTCCTAAAGGGAGTGTTTATTTCAACAAGTACATTAACTTTTTGTTTATCCATATCTTTCTTCCAAAAAATCTGTTCTGGGGTTAATTGAGTTTGAGGCTTAAACATGTTCAGGGAGATCCAATTTTCCTTAGTGTAATCATGGGGTTTGATCGTTATGTTATTCTTTTTACACGCATGATCGTTAAGTCTTATCCATTTTCTCTCTAGATGCATCATCTAATTTTGGGCTAAATATTAAAAAAAGTACTATACTTGCCACCCTTTCCTCTTCAAGGTAGCGAACAAATGTTTTTGCTTCCGTGGGTAATTTACTTTCAAATTCATCCTCTTTAGGTATTTTTGAGCATTTTTGACTTTCTTACCTATCAAGAGCAAATGATGACAAGTATGATACTTTTTTTTTAATCATTTGCCCTAGTTTTTATTATGTTAAATTTTGGATATGTATTAAGATAATTTATTTAATGATTTATAATTGTGTTAAATCTATGATAAAATGTTTTGTTTTAAGTTTACACTATTTACTTATTAATCGTATTTGTAATAATTTAATATGTACTTAAAAAAGGGAAAATTAAAATCATTCGGACAATTATAAAAACAAACAACACTTTTCATTCGATTCGGACATTATAGCTACCTCTTATTAGTAAGACGGTAGTCGATTCAGATAAGTAGTCGATTCGATGTGTAACATCTTAATCAAACAAACACACCCTTAATCTAGTCATAGTATACTCTCTAGTCTATGCTTCAACAAGTGACGAACATAAATTTATATGCAAGTACTTCAGTGTTGTGATATAATTCCTCCTAATTTCATGGAAGCGTTAAATCCCATTCGTTTAACGCTGAAGCGCTTAAACAACTTTAAGTGAATTAGGGCAAATGATAAAACAAAACATTTTATAGATTTAACACAATTATAAATCATTAAATAAATTATCTTAATACATATCCAAAATTTAACATAATAAAAACTAGGGCAAATGATTAAAAAAAAAGTATCATACTTGTCATCATTTGCTCTTGTGGGTAAGAGGGGCAAAATGTCCTACTTTTTTGCAAAATACCCTAAAGAGGATGAATTTGAAAGAAAATTACCCACGGAAGCAAAAAATTTTGTTCGCTACCCTGAAGAGGAAAGGGTGGCAAGTATAGTACTTTTTTTAATATTTAGCCCTCTAATTTTCTATCCTCTTCCGTGCTTCCAATACATGATGGTGTTTGCCTAGGCTTAAGAATCTCATTGCCATCATATACAATCTTATGGAACGCTTTAGCTCTTTTGCAATATTCGGGATTTGGTTCCTCTACAAGGGGAATATGGCTTATCGCTAAGACTCTATGCTTAGTGATCATGTGTGAGCAAATCAATGGTGTTCCGTGTATGCATAACTTATTTTCAAGCTTTTGTTTCAAAGTTTTTAGATTAGAAAAATCATTCAAAAGTTTTGATTCCTTAGCATCAATTTTGTTTAAGCACTTTAACATTATCTTGCAGCTCTTGTTTTTGCTTAACAGTTTTAGAAAGATTTTCTTGTAAGGAGTTTAACACTTCTTCTCTAAAATTACTGTTTCTAATAATTGTACGCATTTGGTCATCCATTTCCTGCTCACGAGTAGTTAACTCAAACTTAGCACGTTGTTCATAAATAGCAACTCGTTCTTTATAGGCATCTAGCCTGAGATAACAGAATCATCGAGCACATGCGTTGTATTCATAAAAAAACATAGTCATCATTGACTGCAGGAGATGCATTACTTGGTACAATCTCACTTTCACTTTGTTTCACATATTGATCATATGGGACAATATTGCTATTTCCCACATTATCAACATCTGATTCATAAGTTTCAAGAGATTGCACTTCATTATGCATCTTTTGCTCATCAACTTCATCGTATAGTTTTAATACCTCTGAAATGATTGAGGCTTTGGATGGACCAAATTGTTGTGGTGAAGGGACCTTTGGAGAGACCATAGGTGAGATGCTAGTCATGAAGATTGTCTGGGCAGTGGGTTCATCATCGACATCAGAGTCAAATGCATCACAGTCTGCTACTTGAAAGGAATTTTGATGATTTTGACCTATTTCCTAAATTGGTCGCTCATCTACATCCGCATCATAGGTCTTAGCATTTCCCTCAAAGAAGAAACAAAGCTCCTCTTCATCTAAAACCGCTTATTATCCCGAGCTTGCACAAGCAAAGATCTTGTTTCTAAAGTATTCTACATTCGTGGACGCGTTTTGAGAATTGCGTTTCTCGCAATAGGTCCCTCACCACCACAGCTTGTAGCATTTGATTGGCTTTGCTTGCCCTTGATTGGCATTTCTTCCACGATTCTGATTTGCCAAATATCCTCCACCTACTACAAAGATACCATAACCGCCTCCAACCATCCCTTGTTCATATCGCCTTCCTTGCACATTCGCACCACAACCTTACCATCTCTGACATGTAGCTTGATTGTGTGGATTGGATGTCGCTCGAGATTATTGTTTGTGTGTGGGAGGGAATTCATATTTTGACTAACCATGAGAGATAGTTGATTGATGAAGTTTTCTATGAGTGTGTTTGAGTCGAGGCTTATATGTCGGATCGGATGAGCTTGTAATTACCATTACCCTTGGGTATGACTTGAGAAGCTTTGGTGGTAATTACAACATTGGTGTAAAAGTCGTAAGTCATTTGAAGAACTGGTTTCTCCCTGCTTAGATTTGAACTGTTCAAGAATCCTTCATTCAAACATAGCATGTCTCTCATTTTGGAGAAGGAAGGCATACAGTTGCTCATAGTTGGTGTTCTTCAATCCTTTGGTTAGCTTCACAGAAGTGACAAATTTATGCCATTCGGGATTCATGTTGTTCACAAACTTTGAGTTCAGTTGAATATTTGGCATGGTCATTTTGATATTCCTCATATCATTCACCACCTTGTGAAATCTCCGTAATATTCATAGACACTTTCTTCTGGTTTCATCTTAAAGTGCTCAAATTCATCATACCGTTGTGATTCTCTGTCTTCCTTAGTTAATTCCGAACCCGAGAGAAGCATCTTGACATTATCCCAAACCGCCTTGGCTTCAGTGTTGTGATTGATGAGCTTGTAGATATCTTTTGGAAGACCTTGAAGTATAATGTTTGAAGCCCTCGATATCAATCTCGTAATCTCTTTTTCTCCTTATCATCGAAGCTCATCATAATGCCTTTGGTCCGCCCAATCCAAAGATCATTGTTCCATCTGCAGCAGGATCAATTATGTCTCTTGTAGTCTCAATCTGATAAGGTCCTTCATCAATGGTTTTGAGAATGTTGACTCGCGTTTTCCTTTCCATGCAAGACATAAAATTCTTGACCCCATGAGTCATAGTCAGTTCTGTCAAGCATGGTGGACGAAGTGTCAACCCAGCAAATGCTTGAACGTCCTCGCCAGTAGAGATGATTGTAGGCACGTTGGTAGACATGTTTACAGATTTCACGGGATTTTATAACTCTGTGATTAAACCGGGAAATAGATTCTTTCACGGGATTTTACTAAATCAAGAGAAAACCGTATTAGAAACAAATATTAACCAAGTCGCTATAACCCTTGAACCAAGTCGCTAAGTAGAAACTCGCTAAACCTCAAGTCGCTGTGAATCAAGTCGCTAATCACAAGTCGCTAAGACCCAAGTCGCTGAACACAAGTCGCTAATGCACCAAATTGCTAAGCAGACAAGTCGCTAAAGAGCAACTCGCTAAGTATCCAAGTCGCTGAGAATCAACTCGCTAAGAACAATAATGACAAGTCGATAGAAATAATAGAGACAAGTCGCTACGCCAACCAAGTCGCTAGCCGAAGTGGAACCTCCACTAACTTGTACTGTTTGTCGGCTTGTCTCAATAGACAAGTCGCTAAGATCAAGTCGCTACAACTTAAACTACAACTCGCTGGAAATTACTAAAGCAAGTCGCTACGAAGAAAATCACTCCGAGACTCAAGTCGCTAAGTTGAAAAACTTCAAAACCACACTTTTCAATCTAAAACAAGCTCAACCACAGTGATTCAAGCTTTCCAAATCAAAACCCAAGCACTTACAATGATTCTAAACACAAAAGTACACTCAAAATTCAAACTTTAACATAAGAAATGATCCAAATGATGCAAAAACCACTAAACGTTTTCAAACCCAAAAACCATATAAAACCACTAGAAATCCAATCATGTGTATGACCATTCTCATCGACATTCTTCATCAACAAGCTTCATGTTTCTCCCTTGCTCATTCAGTCATCAAGAGGAATCTACTTACCATTGATCATATTCTTATTCACTTGGTTAAATCAAAAATGGCAACTTCAGATGCAATTTTTGAGGGGGAGAAGAGTGAATATACTACATGTTGATGGATGTTTTTATAATGGTCATACGACTCTCATCCAACGCCTAATGTCTCACTTACTAAGGATAAATGGGAGTTATTGTTTGGAATTAATTGTTTCAAGATATGTTTGATGAGTATTTCCAACCGCTAGCGAATGTTGATCATCTAAGAAGTACAACTTAGACTATTCAAGAAGCCTAATCTCCAGTTATTCCTCAAGGCGTTGTTAATGACTATCATTGTTGCTGCACTCATGAATAATGATCCGCTCTTTGGTACTTCTTTGCCAAATCTTCACGGATTACTGTTCATGAATAATAATCCGCTCTTTGGTATCCCTTTGCCAAATCTTCACGGATTATTGTGCACTCTGTAAATCAACCACATGAACATTAAGGAAATTACTACCTCATCCGCTTGAAGACATTAGTGAATCTTCCAGATCAGTCTCTATATGTATATCTATAGGAAGAAGGCATTGATGTTGAGGAATCATTTGTTCCGGTTCATTCAATGGATCAATGTACATCCGATTGTATGTTTATTCACGTGTTGGGCATTTGACACAAGTTGATTACTTCGGAGTTAATCATTTATCACTCATTTGAGATTGAAGTTGTCTTTCACAAAGGCATGTTCTTATTCGATAACTTGCTTGGGCTTAAGAAATTGAGTTGAAGACTTGGTTTATCTAGTTACCAGCAGTCGGGGTGGATGGTTGAAGACCTGGTTAACTATCACTTTTAGGAGTTACGTTGTTTTACTCAGTGTCACACGCTTTGACGGTGTAGATAATCGCAAGAGGTGTTAATGTCTCATACTTTGTTTGAGTAGTGAGTACTTAGAGATTTGCTTGAAGCATAAATTCTCAACACCGTTCTTCCATCATTAAGTGCAAGCTTAAGATACAAAAGTGGTGAATTCGACTTCAGGTTCAAGTTTGGTATATCTGTTTTCTTCAACAATGGTCAATTCAAATTGTCTACATATGGGTTGATAAAGATAGTCAGAGAGAGTTTCTATAGCAGTTGATTCTCACAGGATTCTGTTGAGCTAATTGTTTATTCTTCTCTACTTCACGAGTATTTAGCATGAATAATGTGTTGCTGATTCTGAGGTATCAAAACCAGCAAGGGGGAAACATCTAAACACACAACGAGTACACGTGATGAACTTAATACTTCTTCTCTATTGAATTAATCCCGGTAAAGACTAATGTCATAACCGCAGAGATACTCAGTGTTTACTCATAGCTTCTGGTGTATTATTCCAACTATTTAGGGGAAGAATATATTATTCCAACGATTTGGGGGAAGGATGTATTATTCCAACCATTTGGGGGAAGTGGTCTCTGGATACTTTTGGTATGTGTTATCTCAGCTTTTAGTAGGAAGAAATATGAGAAGAATATGTGGAGCGTGAGATGATATTGCTTATCGACATCTTCTATATGATTTATGATAAAGTGCTTCCGGTTAGTGCTTCATGTACACAATGTAATGATGATTCCGATGAGATCGCAACCATCAAGGGAGAGATATGTGTACATCTGGGTCACACAACATATTCACATGACTAAGCTTAATCAGTTATTCCGGAGTTGACATATGCAGAGAAGATCAGTGATTCAACCAGATAACTGGAATGCATTTGGTGAAATAAAAGTGTTGATATATTGTTCTCCTGAATTGACAACTGCTCAAACTCGAAGAGTTATGTGTACATCGGGGACGCACAACAAGTTCATGTGATCGGGCTTAATCAGATATTTCGGGTTTGATAACCACAGAAATGATCCGTGTTAACTTGTTACTTCGGTGTTATTGACTTCTTCGGGTTCTTAATCTTCATACAATTAGACTGTTTGCTTCACTTCTTCTTCTTGGGGGAAATGGTCTCTTTACGTGGATTTTTGGTTTGGGGGGAAGCTACCAAAGATTCACTTTTTGATGGTTCAAGTTCTTGCGACGATTCAAGAGCCTCGAATGCTTTGGTGGTGAAAGTTTAAGAGATGATGACTTCTATCTTCTACGAAGTGCTGAAAGATTTTCTTATCTCGGTACTCGTATCATCATCCTCTTAAACTATTTCTCTATCTTTGTAAATAATTTTCAAAAATAAAAATACAAAAATATAAAACCAACAAAAACAAAATAGAAAAATATAAAATCAACAAAAATCCCATAAAAATCAAAAAATTGAAAAATACCAAATATATGTTTTCTCAAGACATGTCTTCTGGTATCGATAACATCTGCGGTCTTAGAAATGTCATTCAATAATGGCACGGGACCATAGATGAAGTTCGAGCAGGAGGTGTAAATATTCTTTTTCAAAACATGTCTAAAACTATGGCTTGCAGTTATTTCAGACCGTGACCCGCGCTTAACCATGGCTTGCTATTATTTCCAATAGCAACCCATTCTTCAAAAAGGGAAAGTGCTACGCTTAAACGATTTTATAAATTTCGTGCACTTATCCAAAACAAAACAAGGAAAGCATGTCGTCTAAAAGACTGTTGTTCCTACACAAATGTTTTTCCGTCTAAAATTCTTCAGAAAAATATTTGTTGTATTAAAAAATTGGTGGAAAATGAGTTGCTTTAAAAACAATCAGATTCAGAGTTTTTATAAAATTTGCAAACTCAATCAATGACTTCAGCGCTTTTATACTTTTTAGAAAAAGAGTCATTGATTGAGGGGGAGAATGTTTTTCAAATTTTTATCATCTAACGGGCTTTCTTAATTATCCTAAATGCTTAACTGAAAAATGATGTTAACCTACATTGAAGGACTAGGTGCCTAGGATATGAATGTTAGGATTAGATGATTAAAGTTTGATAAACACATTATTCCCATACGTTTTACGATATGATTGATATGTTGGATTGACTTTTATTAGTCGATTGCTGTTTGGGTGTTGTCGACCACCATATATCTGTATGTATGTCCACTAACGAATGCAGGTATATTGGTATATAAGAATGTTCCCGATCCGGATCCCACAATTGAAGATGATTGGATGCCGCAAGGAAAGGGTAACGATATCTTGGGTTGACAAATGAAGAAACGGAGCTTAATTGGACTTCTATGGAGAGTTGGCATGGAAAATGCAACGTAAGAGGTCTCACTGCATCAGCAGATGGTTTTCTTCATCAGCAAATGAAGAAACGGAACTTAATTTGACCTCAGTTGGCATAAAAAATGCAACGTAAGAAGTTTCACTGCATCAGCAGACGGTTTTTCTTCCAAGCCTTACAGCAACAACAGAAGCAGCTCAACCACTTAACACAATCTTTGTGCTGGATAAAGAGTGAATAATACCATTTGTCAAAATATTTGATAAAATTGTTTTGAAAATGGAAAATATTGTTTTGAAAATTAATTGGACTTAATTTTGAAAATCACCGGACTTCATTTTATCAAAACCTAAGTCACTCAATCAATGACTACAATCATCTATTGAGAGGGAGAGTGATTTAAAATAAAATATTTTCAAACGATATTTCTTCATAAAAGTCCGTTTGTACAAAATAAAGTGGTGATCTAAAGATTTAATGTTATGTCATGGTATGATTTTCTTTAAAACTCAAAGATCTTTCAAAATGAAATTTTTTTGGTTCTTGTTTGATTGTGAAATTGTTTTATTTTACTTAAAGATCTCTTAAAAACTATCATACCTGACACTAACAATCTTTAATGTCTTATATTGATCCTTATCCATCATTTTTCAAAATCAAATCTTGCCACGTCTTTCTCCAAAATTTTCTAAGTGATTTAAATCAATTGGGATCACAAATCTCAATTGGTTTGAAATTTTTGATCGGGGGAGAGATCGTGATTTAAATCTCAAATCTGGTTTTAGTCCTTCGAAGGCACTCCTGCCTCCATGTGCCAAACGATTTCAATATACATAATGCACATGTTGAGAGGGAGCATTTATCCAAAAACTAGATGAGTTTTTTTTAATCAGACACATTTTCTCCCATGTTTTCTAAACCTTATTAAATCACTTGGGATCCAAAATCTCAAAGGGTTTGATATTTTTGATCGAGGGAGAATTTGTGATTTAATATGAAATCTGATAAATAATGATCGTTTTGATTCAAAGTGCAAGTTCTCTGTAATATGTGCCAAACTCTTTCGTATATCGATGCACATATTGAGGGGGAGCGAATGGTTTCTATTGACAATCGTGAAAAGTACTTTAAAGAACTCCTGCCTCTATGTGATAAAATGATTTCAAATATCCAAAGCACATATTGAGGGGGAGAATTTACCAAAGAAAATCAAATGGCTTTTTCCATGGAAATTGTGATCAAGAATTTATTTCTAAAGAACTCTTGCCTCCATGTGCTAAACAATTTATAAAATCATATGCACATGTTGAGGGGGAGCATTTCTAAAAGATCAAAACAATTAAGGTACAAAATGCTTTGATATTATATCACAAGTACCTTGATTGATTTTCCAAATGATTTTTTAATTGGTTTCATGACGGAAAGAACAATACCAAAAGACCGACCAATTTACTTTATGCATGGTGTTATAAGGATGGTTAGGTTAGGTATTCGTTCCCACGATCCCGCCAGAGCAGGAGGGATCTACCCAGGGACAATCCACTAGATAGTGTAGAGTCCTTAGGTATGATTAAAAAAAAATTAGAAATGGGAGAGTGCCGACTGAGATAGAGCTAGAACTGGAATAAACCCAACAAGGTTCTAGTAATGAAGTCTCGGTAAGCACTGAAGGGGTTGAAGAATGAAAAAGAATTGAATGTGAAAAAGGGTGAAAAGAAATAGCCCTCCAATAATTCAACCTTAGGGCAGAAACCGGGTTCAATACATATGCTACTGGTGGTTACCAAGGTAACGCCGGTATTGAAGACAAGACATCATGGACCCAGTGATGCACTGCACTAAACTTCCCAAGCCACTCAAGTTCCTCTTAAAAGGACTTGTTTCATTCTCACGGGGAACCTACATAATCTATCGACTTTCTCTTAGAGATATTTGATATTGAAGAAGGAGACCCTCTCCCTAGTCTCCGGCATAGGAACCAAAGTGTACAATTGAGTCTAGAGCCAAGAGATCATTCACAATATCTCATTAGGACACTAAATTAATGAAGACTTGCTGTTTCACATAATGTGGAAAGTAAGAATATATTAAGAGTCCTACGCATTATCCTTGTGGTATTGCCAGAACATATGAGTGTTATGTAAAAGTATTCACAATGAAGATGGAAATCCTTCTAGAGCCAACATCAAACAAGCTCTTGGTGTGTGACATGCGAGATCTTTTCTAAAGATCAAGCTTGTGACAACTGGACAGAAACGATGGGGCAATTCACTCTTGAATCAACCTTGGTCCAGGATTGGAATTGACGAATACTTTTGGAAAAACCGTTCGATGTGCAAACCTTCTTTTCTCTAGCACGTCGAATGTGTATTCATGTTTTCAAACACAAAAAGTATCTCTGATTGAAAAAATACTTTTGGAAAAACCGTTCGATGTGCGAATCTCTTCTTTTCTCTAGTACATCGAATGTGTACTCTTTTCAAATACAAAAAGTATTTTTGATTGAAATTTGATCTTTCTCATAAAACCTTCGTTGTATTGCAAAACTCTTTCTTCAAGCAATACGCGATTGTTTTCAAATCAATCTTTCATCAATCACTGAATCTCAATTCGCTGGTTCACTCACTCCGTGTTGTCTTCTTTGAGAAGTTCCGGTTTGAGAACAGCTAGAACAACTACGAAACCCTGTCAAGGAGATTCTTAGGAATCCTACCTGATCACAGGCAGTACTTGTACTGATCAACGGGGAACCGTGGGCCGTGTACCTCAATTCAACAAAAGTGATCAAAGACACTTTCGTGTGTTTTATTGCTAACTGTTGTTTGCAAGTACATTTGGACGGTTGCAGCTGATCAGAATTGAGGAGTCAATCCAAAGCCGCATGCTCACATAATCCACACTTAATTGAAGAAATCATGACTTGTGCATATCTACGTAACCGGCTCGATATTTTTATACTATGTTTCTGCTACGCTGCTGCAAATATCATGAGTCAGTAAAGCTTCCGCTACTCTGATGAAAAGATGTTATGATCCAGAAAGTGTGAGCATGTCGGTCCAAAAGTCACAACTTCACATGATGGCAACACAATAAAGGGTGATCCAGAGATTTACTGTGGCTGATGATCTCAAAGAAAGCTCTAAGATCGTCAAAGATGTGGATCAGTTAAAGGCCTCCACTAAAAGTACAAAACTATGCGGACTTTGAAGAATCGCTACACAAGCACAAAGAATGCAGAATTTGAAGAATTGAAGTCTACGAGCTCAAGACTGAAGATAAAATAGAATGCTAGGATTCGAAATGTAAATCATGGGGTGACCTCCCTTTGGGGGAGATTGTTAGGAATTAGAAATTCCATGTGAAGTGTCGGTCACCCCAACTATAGACTAGCACAAGTTAGCTCGTAGACATATCGTTATTTACTGTTTATTAGATTAGTTAGTTATTTAGTTTAGAGCAACACCGTGGAGGACGGACGGGTCTTTACCCAATGTATGCCTGATCCACAGCCCGTAGGTGGCGTAATATGTAAGAACTATAAATAGCCCTCTCCTCATGTGGAGAGGGTTGGTGCTTTCATTTATCTAATCATACAACTTCCTTTTCTCTCATCTCTTTCTCTCTCTAGAAAGTATCCCACCCATCTCTCTCTCTCTAAAATCTTCTTGGTTGATTCAATCCTCATACATATCAAGAGCCATTGTTTGATTTTGGATATCTTGTGTGCTTGAATTTTTAAGTGGTTATTATTGTTCTCCTTTGGTTCGAATTTTATTTGTTTATGCACCAAGTTCGAATTTTAATTGGTTAAATATGCTAAAGCTTTGTACTTTTATGTTTAGGAGGGGTAGATAAGCATAGTTTGATGCTTGGTCAAGTTATATTATAAGTTTTGGGGCTGCTTTTTGGTAATTTTTCGTACTGTTCTTTTGTCCAGTTTTTTGGCTGCTATCTAGCGACTTGTGTTTTCTTTTAATAGCGACTTGTCCTATTATTTAATAGCGACTTGCAATTTCTTTATAGCGACTTGTGCATTTGTCCAGTTTTTTGGCTGCTATCTAGCGACTTGTGTTTTCGTTAAATAGCGACTTGTCCTATTCTTTAATAGCGACTTGCAGTATAATACTCTAAACTTCATCCTAGCGACTTAGTACTCTTTTTAGAGTAGCGACTTGTGTCTTTACACAAGCGACTTGCGGTTTGACCTACAATAAAACAACCAGATTCATGAACAAACCAAGGACGAATCATTGATAAACAAAAAGAAAATAATAGCAGTTTTAATCTTCAAACCCAAACCCAAACCGTACACTACATAACCAATTGCAAACCCGCTGTCCCGTTTCATCTCACTTACAAACATCAACATCATCTATTCTCAACATCAACACTCGAACCAAAATGAAAAACGAAAATTAAAAATCTCAGCGCTTTTTTCTTCATTTCATATGAGATTAGACGACCTTTGAAGATCATAACCAATCGAAAGAAAGCTCATCATAGATCGTTTGTTAGAAGTTTTCACTTCTATTTTGAATATCCGAAAGTTTTTAGAGAGAATCAATAACAAGATTGTTATTGTTCCTGATTTCAATCGGTCTTAATCTTAAAAAAAATCAAAATCAAGAATAAATAAAACCTACCTGTGCTCGGATCTACAAGAAAGAAAAGACGAATATTCTATTACTACTTGTTGTGAGAACAGTAAGTAACAAATAAAGGGTCAACATTTTTTTTCTGGGAATCGGATGTGGTGAGAGAGTGAAGAAAGATTGAGATGACTGCGTTTTTTTTTATAGTGAGATTAGGGTAAGGATTGTAAGCTTGAAATTAGGGTAGTGACACTTATATAGTGGATTATTTAGGGTTTGAATTAGTGCTAACTTGGGCTAATAGTTGGATTAGAGATTAGTTGGGCTTCTGGTTATTTTTATCATTGGGCTTGTGAACATTAAATTGGGCTACGTGGGCTGCTACTCAAAAGGGACGAATTATTTGTCTATTTTGGTATTATTTGGACTAAGAATAGTTATTTTGTGCTAAATTTATTGCGTATAATTTTGGACCACGGGTTTAATTGAGCTTCAATAATCCGAGATTGAGTATTACATTGGATTGAAATTTTCCGGGTTTGTTGAAAATAACTACCGTGCTAGTTATTGTGATGTCGTAAGTTCAAAATCATAAATCACTTCTTTATCGTCTACAAGATCAGTAAATTAATTTCACACAATCCTTCTTAATTAATCTTGTCTTACGGTTTCGTCTTGATTTTAGTAAAATCCCGCGAAAGATTCTATTTCTCGGTTTAAATCATAGACTTGTAAAATCCCGTGCACACTACCATATCATGTCTTACTCTACTGACCCAGTGATTTCAGAAGTGCTTAAATTGTATGATGTTGTGGACAACAATGATAATGTTTGCTACACTGAACGATTAAAGATGATTGAATCAATCAATGAGGATGTGATATCTCCGGGTTCAGACTCTGAAAAGATAGAAATGCACCAGTCAATGTTACAGAATGCTTGTGCAAAGGATAAGGAAAGTTGCATTGAACCTTATCGACAACTTCATTCACACCTCACGTTACTTTTATCTATGGGAAGTGAACGAACATTTACTGCACTTTTCCGTCAAGAATTATCAGCGTTCACGAGCACACTATTCTTAAACTTAAAACAATTGGAGCTACAACTTGACAAAAAGAAGGTTCAAAATGATAGTTCCAGTGCTGCACTTCAGGTGATCTACAAACAATTTCAGTCATTCTTCAATGGTGAATATACTTCGGATTATGATGATCATATGACTGAAAAGCGCTTCAAGGATCACACTGGGATGGAAGCAAATGTGTTCAGAGAAACATTAATCCAACTCTTGGATAATGTTAAGAAGTATATTGAGGAAAGTGCACTGAATGATGACAAGGTGAATGAAGGTCGGGTGAATGAGTGTCAGGTGCAATTGAGAGATAGTTGTGATGAGTCGGGTAATGTGTCAGTTGATGGATCAGTTGGTACTGAATACAGGGACTCAGAGGCAGATAAGCTTGAAACAACCAGTAGTTCAGTGACTCTTGTTTCACATGATGTGGATGCAGATATCGTAACCGATAAATGAACAAATGTCATGTGATGAGGTACCCCTAACTGTTCAACATAGTACATCTGCTAATATACCTAAACAAACTGATCTTAATGCTGAACATGAGTCTGATAAATGTTCCTTGGTTGAGGCTGAGTGTAATCATATTCATATTCTCTGATACCATTTGTAACATATTGGATTTCACAAACACATCATATCATGATCAAATGGGGCGTATACAATAAGGTTTTAGAGAGAGAAATAGTTAGAGGTTTAGAACTTAGTGAGAGAAAATGAAAGTATTATTATGAGCTCCAACCCTCTACCTTGGGAGGTAGAGGGTATTTATAGTCTTACAAAAATCGCCACCTACGGGTTGTGGATCAGGCATACAGTGGGTAAAGACCCGTCCGTCCTCCACGGTGTTACATAACTAAATACTACTTAACATTAAATAACTATGACTACGAGCTTTCTAACGATTACATATACTTGAGGTGACCGATACTTTAATAACTGGATTTACTAAATCCTAACATTATTGATTGCTTATTTAGGACTGCAAGAAGCCCCTTTTCTGCCCCCATATGCTGCAGCTACAATAGCCTTGTTTAGTTCTTATTTGAATTGATTTCAGATTATTTCGCTTATTTAGGTTAAATATAGCTTAATTAATTATGTTTGCTTATTTCCCTTGTAGCTTATTTTATAAGTTTCTACTTATGCTTAACTGGGTCAGATGGGTGTTTGTTTTTGGATGGGTCTATAATTTTTTTTAGCAGGCAGCCACAAACATTACTATTGATGATGTATCACTCATAGCCAAACAGTCGTTGAAGTAGGCTTTTTGTAGGTGACACGTAAACTTTATTTAACGAATGAATAACATTAGAAAGGCAAGAATATTACATTTAAAAACTGAACCGGATAAAACAAAGTTTGTATCGTCCCAATGACAATTTACTGATAAAAATTTTGACGTGTAGTTTGACATTTGAGAACTTGCACATTATTTCATTGCAAAGAAACAACAATTTGAGCGTTTCTTAGATTAACAATTGTCCGACGTGGTTTTTCTTCAAATGCTTAATAGGTTGTATATCTATCTCTTGACTTGGTGCAGTTGGTAGCTCTAAGTTTTCATGTATCAACAAAGATAATTAGTCCCTTTAACACCATTGAGGAGTAAAGATTATTCCAAAGATGACAAAATATATTCTAAGCTTAATGTTTATTTAATCTAATTGACTGTCTGTCCTAATAGTTTTTTTAATCAAACAGGCAGTGGAATTTTCATTTTTCAATTTTTGATGAGGTAAACTCTTGACATAAGTATAAGTACCAAACACTGTATGAAATGATAATTATTAATCACAAATGGCTAAAATTGAAGTTTGAATGATCCAATGAAAATTATGTCCTAAATAATCTAATCTAAAAGATGTTAGTTGATATGAATCTTCTTTAGAACTTCTTTGTATACGACATTAGTTGTCATGTTTGTTGGTTTTCCATCCTTGTCGCAGGTTATGATCTTCAGGCCCTTTTTGGTTGTTACTCTTGATAGCGCTACATATAATTGGCCATGTGTAAAAACTGGTTTTCGCAAGTACAATCCTACTTCCGCTAAAGATTGTCCTTGACTTTTGTTGATTGTCATTGCAAATCAAACACTCAATGGGAATTGTCTTCTATTGAATTTGAATGGAACTCGTTTATCCGAAGGCATTAACTGCAATCTTGGTATGTATGTCATTTTCCCGATGTGCTTTCCCGATATTATCCTAGCCTCTATAACATGTTCATCAAGCCGTGTGACAAGCAAGCGAGTACCGTTGCATAACCCATTTTGCTGATCTATGTTTCGAAGAAAGCTAATTGGAACTCCTTTTTTCAGTTTTAGGATGTGATTTGGTAGACTTGATATTTTGATAGAATTTAAGAGCTCCGGAGCGTAGACTGATTCGTCAAAATTACTGTTTATCTTTGTTGGGCAAACGGTGTCCGAACTGTAATAAATATTTTCCTTCTCTGCAAATTTATTCAACATATTTTCGTTTATCAAATCCACCTCCTCATTTGTTGGGACCAGGATTGCTTTATTTTCAAAGTACTCTTTTTTGCCAATGTTTTGTTCAATATTTGGATATATTGATGATACCATTGTTTCAAGAGGATCCCCATTTGTTTTTATCAACATATCTTCTGGAATTTGTATTTCTACTTCTCCATCGTTTTCCGGTCCAATGTTACCTTCGCCTACTTTCAGAATCCAATCTGCAAATTCTTTGATTTCTTTTGAATCCTTTTCGTCTATTGATTTTAAGCGCATGTTGGTAGTTAACTTTAAAATAGTACAATCTTCCCATATATATGAGTGGTTAACTGAATAATTTACTATCTCTTCTCTTGTACCTTTTACGATTACGGGCAAAACTTGGCGGAAGTCACCTCCAAAAACTATTGTTTTTCCTCCAAAAGGTTTGTGGCTAGCAGTTGGGATTATATCGCGTAATGTTCTATCAAGAGCTTCGAATGCATACTTATGTGTCATTGGTGCTTCATCCCAGATAATCAACTTTACTTTTCTCATTAAACCAGCTAGTGGGCTATCATTCGGTATGTTGCAAAAAGAATCTTCAGTAAGATTAATTGGTATTTTGAATCTTGAATGTGCCGTTCTTCCTTTTGGGAGCAGCAGCGCTGCTATTCCACTTGATGCGACGTTTAGCACAATTTCTCCTTTACTTCTTATTGCTGAAGATAATGTGTTCCATACGAATGTTTTACCTGTTCCTCCATAGCCGTATAGAAAGAAAGTACCGCCTTTTCCAGAATTTGTTGCTTCCATTATTGTATTATAAACACCTTTTTGCTCATTTGTCATCTTTGAATACATGATGTCATGTTTTTTTTGGCTCTGTTGTATTGTAGTTTAGCTCATCTTCTATGAACACGTTTCCCGCATCTTCTTTGTTTGTCAAATCTGGGAATGGCATTTCGGGAGAGTTTTTTTGTGTTGAGCCTCTGCGCTGAAGCTCTTCCTCGATCTTTTCTAAATCAAAGTTTAGGATTCGTTCACGTTGCATCACCAAATCTAATAACAAAATTTTTGTTATATATTTGTTTTTGCATTTAAATAATTCGTGTATTTTAAATACTTACTTGGCATGTTTAGTTCTTGTTTTCGTAGTGTTTGGATGTCATCTGACAGCTCGTCGCATGTTTGTTCCCAAACATGACTTGGTTTTGATAATGGATTTTCTGTGAGTAGCATTACGAACACCGTTCTACAAAATGCTCCGGACGTGAACCTGTTTGTTTCTTTTATACATTCGATGTACTCTTTATCGTCTTGCAACAATCCCATTGCATAACATCTATCTTTGAAGGAATCACAGAGGACTTCGTTATGCGTATAGATTTCTGTAAATGAGCCTGGTCCTTTTACCTTGTTCAACAATATTCTTAGGTAGTAGATCTCACCAAGGCTTGCCGGAACGTAATTGATTCGGCCTACAGCCATTCCCTTTTTTCTTGGTGTCCAAACTCTGTCTTTTTTGTTCCATACATACTTTGATGGAAACTCAACATACGTCAATTTCTGAGCTTTTGTATCATGTTTGTTTTGGTCCATCCACTTCAAGAATTGAGAATTGGCTATTGAAGGCTTCGACAACACTTCATCTACAATTTCATCGTCTTCATACACAATTGGTTGTTCTCCAGGTAGATGGAACAATATTCTTTCAACATTAGGATATTGGTAGTGTATAGGGAATTTCAAAAGTCTCCACGCCGCTTTACACGCTGATATGTAATGACAGTCATAATATTCCTTGATTTCATCTTTGTTTTTTGTCTTGCGTTCATAATTGGCGCCGGATTCATCTGTTGATTTTTCAAATGTTGCGGTGATTCTATCTTGTCCTTTATGTATGTATTTAAACAAATACTTGATAGAAGCCGCTTGATTGCACCATTCTACATTCATGTGAGCCTGAAATTTCTTCATAAGAATTGGGTTGTACCCAACGACGAACCTGTAAAAACATAGTTACATTAACAGTAATGCGTGTTATGTTATACATTTTTTTCTTTAATTCATTACAGATTTCTTTGTTTTTTATCTTACCTGTTGTCCAAGTGAACTTTGTTTTTGACTACTGTTCGGCCATTATTTCGCCGTTTATAAACAGGATATCCATCTTCGTTTATGTATGTTCTTTCCGTGTAATCTTTGGGGAACTTTTTGGAGCAGATTTGTTTCTTCTTGCAAGGCGATTTCATATTGTAGGGCCCGCATGGTCCATGCATCATTAGTTCAGAAACCAACTTATATAATTCTGGATCTTCTTGTTTATCTGGTAATTCTGCTGAGATCACGCGTTCTATATCTTCTGGATTTGGGAGTTTTGAGTCCTTAGTAAAGAATAGGCATATATGTGCATGAGGAAGTCCTCTCTTTTGGAATTCGATTGTGTAGACCACTGCAAATATAAGAACAAAACGGTGATTAGATATTATACATGCAAGCTGAATATAATGATACGTGTATTTGTTATTTTTACCTCCTTTAACAACTCCAAGTATATGCTTTTCTCGCAAATTCTTTATAAGTATATCAAGCTTTGCTTTGAATACCCTTGATAGCACATCTGGCCTATCTTCAGCTCCTAGATTATGTTCTTTCATGAATCTATTTATTTCTAGCCATTTTGTGTTGCATGTGAAGGTAATAAAAAGATTGGGGTATCCATAAGCTTTGCAAAGAGCCATGGCATCCAGGTAATTTTGATTTTTGTATGTTGTTCCACCAGTAAATGTAGATGGTAGAACTACACGGTTACCTATTTTGGAAGCGTCTGAGTTTCCTTCGTTTAAATCTTTATTTAGGTTGCTGACTGTAGCTATTCTCAGTTTTTTCTGGTTGTGGCGGTGGAAACTAAGCCTTTCATTCTCTACCACGGTGTAAGCATCAACTAAGAATTGTTGGTAAAGACGGCCAGCTATAAGAATTAATGACGTTTCAGTGTCTCTTTATTGCATTCTATAAGCAAACCATTCTCTTATTGAGAGTCTCCATCTTCCGATTTCTGATTCCATCTCAACTCCTCGTAGAAATATATCGCTTCGATATCCATCGTCAGCATACGGAAAAAGCAAAGGGTACTGTAATGGCAAATACAATGGATGAAGTTCGTTTATACGGCTGAAATTTCCTTCTCTCGTTTGTAGTATAATATCCCTTGTACGTCCAGTGTCATCTAGATCACCAACCACAATAGCAGCCACTTCACTTGCAATAGGAAGGTTGTACTTTCTTCTATCTTTTTCTCTCTTCTCTACTAACCTTAATTTAACATTCCCAGTATTGTTTCCAATTCTGTCTCCAATCATTCTGAATTCTTTGACTAAAGGATTTTCGGCATCCAAGATTCTTTTTATTTCAGTAGCTATTTCACGATCTTTCTTCTTTATTTCTTTTTGTTTCTTCTTGGTTTTAGAGCTGTTGAAAATATCAATCATTTTAGTAAAAACAGAATATGAAAGTATTATATTTAATATTTGTAAGAATTAAATGTTTACCTTAGTGCTGCGTATCTGTTGTCTATTTCATTGTTGGTGTCGTAGATGTATAATTGAGCAAATTTAGGAATTTCGTCGTCTTTGGGTAGGAGACTTCCCATTACATGGTAGTTTTGCCCATGCATTCTATAAACAAATGGGCCATGTCCATTGTTTATAGACTTGTCTACTTTTCCACCCATCGATGTAAAACTAAACATCATGTTGTAGTTTCTTATATATGATGAAAGTGCTTGCTAGTTTCATCATTTGACGTAAATAGTTTTAACAATGCTTCTGGAGGTTTTTCCATGTTTGATAATTCAACTATTCCATTCATACAACATAGAGTGAATGAATCTTCATTTGTTACTTTCTTGTTCCCCTTTTTGGCTTCTGCTGTCCATAACAATCCAAGTGAAGCTTATCAGCCATGGGAAAGGCATGCTGACTTTAGTCCTTTACCAATATACCGTTTTACCCATGATTGGGCACCACTAAAGGAAAGGTGGACTTTTCTATGATGTGGGATTTCAACCAAGCCAATTGAATCACCATATAGCAAAGAAGAGAGAACAATATATTAATTTGTTACATTCATTTGTTGCATTGTGCCAAAGGTCGGAAATTAGGAGGGTTGTGTAATGGGTCAAATCAGATTTAGGTTAGAACATGGTAGTTATACTATGTCAAAAGAATCTTTTAAGTTTTATAGCCTTTGGATTTATTTTTTCAGGTACAATGGTAAAAATTATCTCTACGATTAGTGATAAAGAGTTGTGCATAATCAAGAGCTACAAAACAATTTAAAATATTCAGCCATATCTATTAGTTTGCTAATGACAAATACATTATGAGTTTAGGAAATTTCATTTAATGACGATATTGTTTTTTTTGCAAGTTCTAGCATGTCGATGGAAATTTTGGGGAGATTTAAATGGTATTGAATATGATATGCATAAGTTATACTTTGATAACGTTCAATGTCGAACCATGTGGGTTATCTCACAATTAATGTAAAAGTAAGTGCGTACCTTTTGAAATTCCTTGGCAATTTGTGTCTACTTGATTTTCTGTATATTTGATATGTTTGTTAATATAACGATTAAAATGTAACTATTAAACTATTATTTGTTTGTGTTTTGACCTGTCTCAAAGGCTCTCTTGAACTCAGCACTTGCTTTAATTGGGACTTCAAGAAGGAGTTCTTCGTTCAAAATAGTTTCTATGTATCTCAAAGTATATGTAAATGTTGATTGATAAAGTTTAGGAAAGTTAAGTATAGAATCATAATTTTCAAAAATATTTTGAACTTACCATTGGTTTCATTAAAAAGACCACCTGGTGCCTTTTTCTTGTTTTTGGCTTTAGTTTTTTGAGGAATTGTTGTTGTTTCAAGTATGGTAACTTTACATACACTTGTTTTTTTTAAATTTTCCTTTTTCTCCCATCTTTCTTTGAAGTAATAAAGCATGTCTTGGGTCCATTCAGCGGTTTCAGTAAAAGACGGTTGTAAGTTTTGCTCAACAAAGGTATCAACTTTGCTTGTGCGAAGTCTGAATTTCTGTGTTATTTTGGTATCAAAACCATAAAAGTTTCGTAATATAAATTATCAAGAACAGTTTAAATAGAATGCTTGTAGAATGAAAAAAAAGTAGTTTATATGTAACGTACATAAAGGTGTTTATATATCTTTTTATATGTAAGACCGTCCGCATTCATAAGTGTAGATATCTTGGCAGCACTTGCAACTACAAATGATCATCATAAGTAGATTACATTAATGTTTGTAGTTATTTATATTTTTTATGAGCACTAACGGTTATTCTAAAATATGAACCGTTTACCTTTTGAGCCTCCTAGATGGACCACTGCATTGATAAACCGACGGTGCAAGTCTGTCGTCTAGTGTTCAGGTTGCTTTGTACCTGCTGGACCTAACAAAAGATCAGATGAATAGATTTCAATGTTGAGATCAAACAAAACTGTTTGTAAAGTTTATTTGATTCTAACCCCGTTCGTTTTTATTGTTCGAGCATGCTTCTTTCCTTGGTTTCTTGGCTGTATTATTTAGTGGTGGATTTTGTATATGGCGTTTTTGGTTTCCCATGTTTTTGTTCTTTGATTTTTGGAGGTTAGATAATACTGTAAATCTATAATGTTTGGAGGTTATATAATATGGCAAGTTTTTGTTGATCGATATTTGTAGGTGGCTTAGTCTTTATTTTGTTGATTGATCTTTGTAGGTGAGTTAGTCTTTATAAGAGATTTATATAGACTATAGGAATGTTTATATTGAGTCTGATTATATTACACAAATCATTATTATAATATGATACAAAGTTGGTCAAAATAGTCCATATAAAGTAGGGAAAATTAGTCAAATAGACCGCGCTCCCCGGTGCATATCACTTTCTAGACCACTTTTATAACTAATTTGAAACTAGACCGAGGGCAACCGCTGTTATTGGGCAACTCAACCACAGTGCGACAAGTGTCCCGTATGTGTAAGGTATTGTTTTTTGGGCAACCAAAAGTCGCTGGGCAACCGTATTTTTTAAAAAGGGTTTTTTGGTCATTTTACATAATACTTGTAAGTACATGTACTTTTTATAATAAATTATTCTATATAATAAAAATTGGGTAAAACTCATAAGACTGCTTCTTCTTTTTATAAGACTGTCTTCTTTTCATAAGACTGCTTCTTGCTCATAATACCCTTCTTCTCAATAAAGATCACACACTATCCAAAAAAGCCATCAAGATACACCCAGACCTCTCTCTATTTTATGAATCCAAGGTTTTTGCTTTTACCCTCTTTTATATATTCGTCTTCAAAAAATGGACATCAGTCAAGAGCAGAGAGCAATTAACAAGAAAGCCTTCAGCGAACTCTTCTAAACCAACGTAAACCCATTTCACTTTCATTTCAACCGATTAGTTTTTTTTCTAATAAGTTATAACATTTATATTTTTTTTGTTAACAGGATCTGTTAGTAACTTGCTGTTAATGGTTTCTGGTGGCAGAAGAGGGTTTTTATGAGTAACAAAATATGGTCATCTACATCCGATAAGAAAGGTATGGGTTACTTTTATTTCGTTTTCAATAATTGTTTCTTGAGCGAGTGTGTAGTGGTGATGAGGCTGCGGGGATGGTGTTGAGCATGGTGGTGAGGCGGCGGGGATGGTGTTGAGCATGGCGGCGGGGATATGTGAAGGTAACGATTGGGTCTCTTTGATTGATATGTGAAGGTAAGTGATTGACCGTCGATTAGGTTTGGGTTTTATATTGTTGTATGAATCAATATTTGAATCATAATTAAATATTTAGGGTTAATTGAATTGATTTATGATTTGTGTGGTTTCTCAAAGAGGTTGCTTAACTTTTGTTGTCGTTAAATGATTACTGATTCGAGCCTCTATGTATATTAAAAGGCATGATAAGCGCTGTCGTTTTCATGTGGCATGTCGGCTAATAGAATGTGTTTACGTTTCCTTCGTCCAAGCCATGTTTATTAGTAACTGCAATTGATGCTGGAATGACAACGATTGTCTATCATTACAGTTGTGAGATGGGTTTTGTCTGATTTGATGTAAAAACTGAATCTTCAAGCTTAAGTTTCTTAATTTTGTGATTGTTTACTGATTTTGAAAATGATGTTGTTACACGCTATTTCCTATACGCCTTATTTATAATAAGCAGGGGGTGTTTGTTTAACCTTATTTGATTTCGGCTTAAGCGTAGGCTTATTTTGGTCTACTTATTTAAGCATTTTTATAGCTGTCATGAATCGTGCCGAAGAGATGCTGCAATTAGAACCAGAACTTGAGCGTTTGGTTGGACACGTATAACCTTCTTTGCTTGGACTATGTTAAAGATAGTATAGTGTAGATTAGTTGCGCTGAGTATTGACATAAATCTAACTACCAAAAATTTCAGGCTGCTCATTTCATGATTATGAACCTGTTTTGGTCTTTAGAGCTTATTAGAAACAAGTTTAGGATAATGAGTTTCAATAATTTTTTTGGTAAGGACAAATTAATATCATTCAGAACTGCAGACATTTATTTTGCTTTCTTTGTATCAGTAAGTTAACAAAATAGTACTTTATGCAGGTATAACTACTCCGGATATGGACAACCCTCACAAAAGGTGAGTCATTTTAGAAATTTATAGCCAAAATACTTATAATCATTAATATTAAACTGTAAAGTTGACAATTAATTTCATTTACTGAATGTATATGGTTGTTAATATTTGGAGCGGCATAAGAATTTGGCATAAGGAACTGTTTATTTAAGTTGATTTTGGGTCTCTGAACATACAATAGTTAGCCTCAATATGATTAGCCAAACGTCACTTTGCCCACTGGTAGTTCTCACTTACCTGGTCTATTAATTTTACCGAATCTACTATCAGTTAAACATCATGAGATTAGTTAATTTACATGAAGTCTAATTCAAATTTTAGGGCATTATTTCATTTACTGGCATATCTTATATCTTATACTCCTAATATGCTCGAATTGTCACAGCTTAACACAAGGATTGAGATAAGAGGCGATGGTGATTGTAATAAGTAGGGACACTATGTTTGAGAAAAGAGGTGATAGAAAGGTACATAATGAATGTTTTATTATATAGTTTGTTTGTAGACAATTAATAATTATGATTTTCATTTGTTACTTGCCGATTAATAATTCCGGCTCATTTATACGTTTGCGATTTTCAGGAATTGGCAGACGTGTACAAAAAAGATTGATGAACTCTTTTAGGACTTGATAAAACCTCGACGTCTAAATGCAATAAAAAAAGTGGAAGTCATTCGGAACCTTCTATCATTCATGACGAGCTCGCTTTACCTTTGATGATCCAGATTCTATTAAATGCCACCGGTTGTTGGTGAGGTACTTTTTTCTTTTGTAGGAATATGATTTCTTTTCATATGCAAGACTAAATACATGCTGACTCACCTAAACCTTTGAATTTTGATTCATGAAGTTTGTATATGTGACCCTTTAGAACCATCAAATGCTGAAGTCACTTTATTGATGTACACATATTTTCATCTACCTGTTTAGGGGTTGATAATAATTGTACTAGCACCATTTACAGCATTCAAATATTGAATAGCCTTACTTGCTTAATTCTAAATCATTGCTCCCTATTATTTGTAAGCCTCTAATGTAAAAAAACTTTGAGGTGGCAAATTTGGTGGCCTGGGCAGGTTGGACAACGAGTCAAAAAGGGTCAGACTGGACCGAACTACGAATACAATGACTCTGCCTTTTTTGAATTTCATCTAATGATGCTTCTCAAATGATTTTAAAATCCTTTGTTGCTACAATGACAATGATAATTGAAAATAATAAATAAACCAATTTAGGAGGTTTTATGCATTGTCAATTTCCTAACATGTTTGACCTGTACCCATTTCTCTGTTATGTGAAGGTATATGTCATATATCATTTTTTTTCTTTCCTTTGCTGATAAATTGTCTTTATCATACTAACCACCAGGTGGCGAGCACAAATTAGAGAAACCCGTGAAGAATGATACTAACAATCAAAAGGACGAGCCAAAAAGTTCCAGCTCCTATAAAGATGTTAACAGCGACTCCCAAAAAGAGGGAACAGATGATGGATCAACACATGATGCGTTGTCATTTAACTAACGATAATATATACATAAGATGTTGTAAGGTATGCCTTATAGAAAACGTCGGTAGGAACATACGTTTAGGGGAGAGATAGCTTCAATCCATTCAGACCCTTTTTTGGGTACTTGCATTATTTGGATCTAATTTTGTGCCTACATTACAGTTATGAGCTAACACCCCGCAGCGAAGCGCGGGCTAAAAACCTTGTATGCATACATAAATGAATTGTAGGATTCAGGCTAAAGGATGAACATTGCTCAGGTCAGCATCTGCCTAAACCATGTACCAAACCCATGTACGCAGTTTTTTTGGGTCCCTAGCACCATTTGGCTTTGGTTTCTCGGGGTTAAGTGTGTGGTTTTTTGGTTTCTAGCATTGTTTTCCTTATTGGTTTTTGGTTTTCATGAGTATCTAAGCATGGAGCGTTACTACAAAGCAAATGCAACCACGACTATTAGGCCAAAAAAAGATTATACATTTAAGTATCAAACTGTTCTAACTTAATTCTAAAAAAATCAGTTTGTTTTGTTTCTTTCCAGTAATAATGCAAAAAATCAAACCGAAACAGCAAATTTTATAAAACTATTAATCACACCGCTAGTCCGCTAGTATTTTGTTTGGGTTTGATTTTTCAGTCTAGGTTCAAGGTTCTCAATTTTTTGTACTCTTCTGCCAGTCATGAGAAACTTTAATCACCGACGCCTTATTAACAACCAAAATTTTCATTCACTTCACAAATGAATACCTTAGTAACACTCAAACAAGCAGATCCCATTTTCATCTAGAGCTATTTTAATGAATCCTGGCGTAAAACCTTTTGGGGTCTAACTCAAACCTTTTGGGTCATTTTCATGGAGATTTATTTGTTATAACAAAATTCTTCTTGAAGATTTAATCAATAAAATAATGCAGTAAAATGTTATTAAAATTAACATTAAAAAACGTTGAAAGTTTGTTTGTCCTCGAGGGTTAAATACTAGGGGTCTTTTAACCGTGGTTTCTGACTTTCATGGCCAACTAACAGTTTCGACAAATTCCCTTCAACTGTCTTTATTGATATATTTGGTATTTAACAAATAGTCAAGCGTTTTATAATTCATTGGGACTTACTTAATGAAGTTGTTAATCATGTCGTACAGGTAAAACTGTTATTTGCTGCTGAAAGAAAAGTTTGTGATCAAATGTTTGAAGGTCTCGATTCCCTTAAGGATCAGTGTTTTGTCGATGTTACAAAAGGAAGTGTTGCCATGCTTCTTAGTTTTGGGGAACTTTGCATACCGTTCGTAGAAACACCCGCCGTTCTAGGGCACATGCTGTTAGACATCATTACTATGTTAGAGTGGAATGGATTTTTTACGTCGACTTCGTATAGTTGTGATAGGAGTTGATTAGTACTAGCAGTGTTTAGTATCACTAGCAGTGGGAAGTTTGTACTAGCAGTGGGAAGTTTAACACTAGCAGTGGAAAGTTGGTTAGGGCAACTTCTAATTAGGACAACTTTTAATTAGGGCAAATAGGAATTGATTACTACTAGCAGTGTTTAGTATCGACTTCTGTTTGCGCAATTTTTTTCCTCTTGGGCAACTTATTCTTTTTGAGCAACATCTGTTTGGGCAACTTCTAATTAGGGCAACTTTTTTTTGGGCAACTTCTTCTTTTTGGGCAACTTCTTTCTTTTATCATAGCAGCCTTAACTATGTCAAGCAACATAAACGAATATGCAGCAGTTGTAAAAATTAACTAGCAGCAGTAAGTTATCGTGGGCATCACTAATTTACAACTAACAGCATAAACTTGAACGAAATTAAGCTGCAAGTATCCACCTTTATATCACATTTGAGTCTAATAACAAAATTTCATAAATTATATATCAGCATAAATGAGTAAATGACGGTAATAACATAAACTGCATATGAATTAGGGATGTGTTTGCTTAAGCTTATATAGCGGGCTTATGACTTATTTGGATTTCGGCTTATGTTTCATAAGCTATTTTTTGTGACATTTTGAAACATTTCGGCTTCTATAACCTTATTATGACATGATAGGCTTATATAAAAAAGCAATAAAGGTGTAACTATTACATTAGTTATAGCTGTCTTTCTTTCATATCTCACATGGTTAATTCCACTGACTATTATTTGTGCATGAATTTGTTGGCCTTGTTGTATTACTGATAATTACACTTGCTTGATTCGACTTCAAACGCTTATTGGACCACCGTTGCATACCAAGATTACTGCACGCGCCCCTCAACTTGCTTATGCCAACTACGTATACATAATTTACAAATTGAAGATGAGACTGTTAGAAAAAAAACACACAATTATAGACACGACTGAAGATGGTGAAATTAGAGAGTAACAGTTTTTGTGGGATGAGAGGAATCGGTATACTGTATACGCAAAAAAACAAAGCAAGTACAACAATACCATCTGGGCATATCATATCCAAAGCAGCAAAGGGCATAATTATGAGCTGTGTAAATTCATGAGCTTTTCAGTTCAAGTCTAAAAACCTATGACTAGAATAAAAACAAACTTGACGTAAACAAACCTCCATCTTTACGGGTGTAGCTCTTTAGTATAAATACAGTTGGACAAACTTAAACATGTTTGAAGAATATAAAATTATAAATATTCAATGCTTTTAATTGTTTGAAATCGAAATTGTAGAAGAAATTTAAAGAAGCTTACCCATGAATCGAATTGTAGTTTACCTCTTTATGAGCATGCAAGGCTTGTTACATTTTTTTTATTAACATGAGGCTCTTCCAATTTTTTTGCAACTACATACTACATATCTGATCATACAAAGGGTCATGGACCCAAATTAAGTTACTGTGTAAGTGGCCAAGTACTTGAAAGAAATTTAATGTTAAAACTTTTAGTAGATGTATCATCTGAATTGTAAGTAACATGTCGGCACTAATATTGCCAATTTCTCTCCTATGTTGTGACATCAAGACAAAGATAAGGTATTAAGCTAGGTAAATACCATCACAATAACACTACAAATCAGCTGAGAACAGTTTGGGTCCAACTCTTGCTTGACCTTGGATATAAATCATTACTCTCACATAAAGATTAGTAAAAGCAAACCTTTAACACAAAAGCATACTGCATTTTTGCATTTTAAGGATGTCATTGCCAAGAAAGTGATAAGCTGTCACACAACTGCAAACAACACAAACTTTAATGGGGCGATACATGGACCCAAAATAATACTTCTGGTTTTCTGTACAAATAGAATTACCAATGTCTTTCAAGAATGGCCACTCCACCCAAACTGAGATAGACAACCTTTCATTCTGCAAGAACAAAGAGACTTGAGTTAATAAAACATAATAAGTGTGGTGCAGCCTAATTTTAAATTAAATACTTTTATGAGTCAAATGGGTAACTTTTCATAGTCGGTAAAATATGGCATTGCTAATAGACTAGAACTGTTTCGATATAAGGCTTTGAAATCTCTAAGAGGCAAAAGAGTACCCGTGGGGAGTAAATAAACATTACTAATTGAGTTTCGTGCCCAAACAAAGCACCTATTCAGCACATAAGTGGCCGAGATCAGAAGCACACAAATGGTTAGGTATATGAAATGATGATAATTAAGTCCTTTAAAATACTTCATCATTTTCGTATACTCCGTACTATATAAGAAAAGGAATGTGATATTCACACGAGTTTGTTACTCGTATAAATAACACATACATGTACGCCTCTATAATCAAACCTATAACCATTCTTAATGCATTCCGATCCATATCTCAATAAGTATCGTAGTTTTTATATAAGCAACTTGTAAAACTTAACTAAACCATAAAGAAGTAAATTAATACAACTTTATGCATACGAATCGACAAAAAACCTAGAATCGTATGATGATACGAAATTCAAACACAATATATGTATAAACAAAATCATAAAATAGAAATATAGAATATATTCTCGAAAGTGACTATTAAAGAAAAACCATCAAGCCTTAACATAGTCAAACTGTTTAGGCAAATAAAATATAATTTCTAATTGAGTATTAAATTAAGGGGTGTAGTTGAGAGACGATATTAGGGGTTCAGTGCCCTCATGGGTTATACTGGAAAGAGACAATTAAGGATATATAAAAGTCGGTGATGATAATGAAAATGAGGATAAATACCTATAAAATTGAGGATATCGAAGAATAGGGGGAATGGTTTGAAACTCAAAAAAGGATACACGAGGGAATTAAAAAAGACCCGGCCAATGAAAATTCCAAATTCGCAATAGTGGCACATTCAAGAAAAGCAGAAACGTAAAACAAGCATGTAGTGACATAAAATATATATGTGACACTAGTTATAGAGATTTACAGTGACATTCCAAAATTTCTACCAGTAATAATTATGTGATCTAATGGCACAAGATGAAAAATTTCACTAAATGATACACTTTCTTTGGTGGCACATATAAGTGTCATTAAAAACGTATTTTAGTGAGACATAAGAATGTGCTACTAAAAGTGTGTGCCACTAAATGGCTTATTTTTTGTAGTGAGGATCTCTGCATCAGGATCTCTGAAATCCTGATCAGACAATTCCCACACCTGCATCAGGATCTCTGAAATCCGAAAACAAGCATAATAAAGGTAAGTATAATTGTATGAGATACCCGTTAAAAAACTATTAAGTATAATATAGTAATGTTAGGAGTATATTTTCTTAACGTAAGTTTTTCTTTATATAAGTTAATGAGTTCCAACATTATATACAAGTTAGAATTGCTTGGATACACGAATCCATACAATGTTGTTAGACACACGGATAGAGAAAATTGAACAAGCAGCATGTGTTTTTCCCAATAGAAATGATAGGTTAGCGGGTGTGTTAAAATTATCTTGGTTGCATTTTTAAGAACTGAGAAAGGAGTAATTTGCAGCATGTATGTGTATATAAGCTACCGTTTGTAGTTGTAGTAACTCAATAAAACAAGAAAAAGGAATGCATTGCATACCTCTTGGCAACCTCCAGCTTAAGAACAGAGTGCGGGCCTCTTCACCATGATGTACACGTTCATTAGCAAATTCAGTCGCCCAATTCTCAGGTCCTCTAGAAAACTCAAATCTCTTTCACAACGTTGACAGCAGGTTGCTGATAAAATAAAGAAAAAGGTCTCAGATTTAGTCATTTTCAAGTAATAGGCATTAATACATTAACTTTGACAAATTTGCTTTTTAAAATTATGTTGGAAAACTAGAATTCGGTATAGTGTAGAAAGTAAATTGGAGTAGAACGAAAATCTCATAACTACTTACAAAAGCTGTGTATCCATTGGTAGCATTAACCGTATGTCGAGCAACATGTAACTTTTCTCCATTAATAGCAGTACTAACTGGATAAGAAGCCTAGCAGTTGTTACTTATAACAAGATAATACTAGCAGTGGTAACTTATAACTAGCAGTGGAACGAGAAGCCTAGCAGTTGTTACCGATCATGAGCAGGAGCAACTCAGGTTACCAGAAGTAGGCATCGAGTGATACAACTACAGACTAGCAGAAGCAACTGAATTATACATAGTAGCAGGTTACCGTATGAAGTTCCATTTTTCTAAAGTACCGAAATCATAACATTACATGCGACAGTATCTTTTTGAGACATTTCATCGAACACTTTACGTGCAAAGTGTAAGTCCCCAACCTTTGCGTAAAAATCAACTAACCCACTTTGTTAAAAAAAAACATAGAATCACTACGCAAACCAAACCTAAATGATAATATAAGTTTAAGACATACATACCTACGTCATACCAATCGGGCTTCGAAAATAATCGTGACTTCCAAGTACTCGACCTCGTTCCAGTTCCCGTAACAACATATGGCTCTGCTATTTCCCCTTGGTACGCATAAACACTGTCTCCATATCCACCACCACCACCTCCACCACTCGGATCGTATCGCGATACCGATGATTCGATCAAAAGGGATTATCTGCTACTGTTCTTAATCTGCATCTGGGGAGTTTTTCTGTGTTGGTTTAGATGGATAAAGAGAGGAGGTGGAGTACACGTGTGTGTTAATAACCCCAATCGCATGTAATGTATATCATCTCCACATGTTGAGCTGTGAGGACTGAAACAAAACCAAACGGAGCATTGGGCTTAACTTTATAGACAAAAATAGCCGACCACATTAAAGTATATATAAATATGAATTAAAGAAGAGATATATTATTAGAGTATAAAGCATCCAGAGGTGGCTGTTCCACCTGACGGCACCACCACCTAGGATTGAGATGTATCTGGATTCCGGTGGAGGTGGCATTAGGTGGTGGTGCCGTCAGATGGTGGTGGCTTCGGGTTGTTGGGTGGTTGTGGTGGTGTGAGTTATGATTGTTTATGTGGAGAGGAAGAGGAGTGAGTTATGTGGTCTGTGTTTTATGTGGCTGTGTGATTTTTTTTAATTTAAAATGTAAAATGACCATAATATCCTTGTGTATAAATACAAGTTGCCAAAAAATATAAAGTTGCCCAAAAAACAATACAAGTTGCCCAAAAAACAATACATGACATATACTCTCAATATATGTACTTTTGTCATAAGTTGTCGGACACGTGGCACCCCATGGTTGGCTCCAAAAAAATCGCTGGGCAACTGGTCTATATTCGTCTGGCAAGAGTGCGTGGTCCATAAAGTGATATGCACCAGGGCGCGCGGTCTATTTGACTAATTTTCCCTATAAAGTATTATATAACTATAGAATACGTAAGGTTTGTATAATTATTGTTTTAAACAAATACTACTTATCAATCTTTTATATAATAAAAGAAGCAAATGGTTATGTTTTATTTATTAGTTTTCGTTTTTTGTTTTTTCGAAGTAGCTTCCTTGAATCATATAATACCCGCCATTATATACATTAATGTGTCCTTGCACTGGATTTGTATCAATAGTTTTTCTTAACAAAAATTAAGTTATTTGAAGCTTAAAATCTAGTTATGTTTCTCTCATTAACAACATCATCAATAGCAATCAAATGCAACTCCTAGAAGCCATATCTATCTGCACTCTTAAAATCTACTTATGTTTCTCTTATTAACAACATCATCAATAGCAGTCGAATGCAACTCCTCGAAGCCATATCTATATGCACTCAACGACATGAAGTCATGGGTGCTGACTTGGGAAATTAAATAGTTATTGTTAATATTATGCAAAATATCTCTGATTGCAATCGAACCGAGAGCGTGGATCTTGGTAGGACTCCCTTCCTGTTTGCCCAAGTATTAGTGTTGCAGCCTCAGGCGGCAAACCTATTGCTGCGTGAGCAACGCCATGGACCATTCCTAAGGCAATCAATGCAAGAATGGCAACACACACAGACCCTTGTTTCATCATGTTTCTACTAATATCAAAACTTAATTGCAAATTTTGATAATTGCAAAATGTTGATAAGTATGGTTCTGAAATAATGCATATGTTATAATCAATGATTGTGTATTGGTTATTTTAAAATGGACGGATCAGATAGACATAGCCTTTTAAGCCTTTTAAGCTTACCATGTTTAAAAATGCTTTCGTATATATACGTAAATCCACTTTTATTAATACATAGCTTAATAAAACTCATTAACATAAATTATAGGTGTTAAAATTATGTATTCATTAAATTAAGCGTTCGTTTGTAAATGATTTTGGAAACATAGTAAGAGCTTAAATGCACTATAATGGTTGTGTTTTTGCAAAACTGTATCGATTACCAATGATGGTTTGATCTGCATGTGTAATTTCAAGTCATATTACTGATTTCAAGTTGTTTTTTGCAATTTCTCAAAACAGTCCCAAAATAGTTTTTCTAAACGACCCTTTGAGTTGTCTTGATAGAAGAAAGAGAAAGTAAATTTGTTTACTCAGTATGTTCTGGTTTCCTGCATTAACAAACTTTTGTAATGATTTTCTTAAAGAGGTGACAAACGACAGCTAGAAAGGCTAGCATAGTCAAATATAAACACCTCTTAATCCAACATTTTTCTATTCTACTGCAGATTGTTCACTTACAAAGATAATTTGTTACTCTTTTTCGGAACTCATAATTGATGCTTGTAAGCTAACTGTTTCATTGACCCTTAAAATATGTAACACATGCCAATCAAAACACTCCTTAATCCAGCAGTTTACCAACGAAATTACTAATTTGTCCAGTACTAAAATCCAAACCCAACTGCTTGCTTATAAAAAAAATGTTTCAGTTCCAATCCATTCGACTTATGGCATCATATTGTCGTAATATTTTAAACCTTCACATTCATTCTCATGAGGAAATATAATCAGTTGAGTTTAAGTTAACAATCTTATCGGCGAAAAATGATAGTGTAAAACACTAATTCATTCCTATTAAAAACAAATAAAATAAAAAGTCACGTACAATAATAAAAATATTAAATTCCTAACAAAGCTTAAAGTAAAATAGAAACTTGGTAATGGTAAACATCTACTCTTGTAACTTCAATCTTCAGTGGTCTTTGCGGCCTTTGTGTTTTTTGTTTCTTCAACATTTGTTTTTCGCTTTTCCCCAACTTCTGAATTGTTTTCATCATCACAAATAGGCTGCTGCTCCTGATCAATGTTTCCAACTTCTGAATGAGTCTTCTGCTCCTCACAAATATAGGGTTTTTCCTATTAGATATGAGAATTAAAATGATCATTGCTTTATCCAATTTAAAGATAAAGTTACTGTAATTTATATCTGTTTTATACATACCTTATCAATTTTACTTTTTGCAATCACAGACTTGATTACATCTTCATCATCAGTTATCTTGTTAGCGGTGAATATGTGGTAGTTGTTTTCCAAATTGTAACCGGAAACTTGTACTTTCAAGGCGTAATGTTTGTTCAAAGATAACATTAAGATCTTCAGGGTATGAAGTATTATCTAAATCCTATTAAGGATTATAACAGTGTTAAATAGTCTATTGATACTTTCATATTTAATATAACATGTCAAGTTTTGAGATTCTAACCTTCTTTGCTTTTGATATTAGGTACCCAGGAGATTTTCCAATCAATTTGCATATCTCTTTTTGGAATAACCAAAACGAAGCTGATCCTGTTTCATCTTGCATTCGGATTTGTATTTTGATTCTATCAAATTTAAATATGGTATTAGTAAGATATGGATTAAATTAAATGTGCAGTATTTACATATTTATACCTTGGATAAACATCTGATACTTCTTCATCGCATCTGTCACAGTTGTAACAGTTTGTTGTTTCCGATTTCTGAGCCTTATTTTTGCATTTGTTGCAAACCATGTAATACCATCCTTGATCAGTCACAATTGTCAAAACTTTTGCAATTATAACACATCCGGTTGGCTGTTATTTAAAAAGTTAGAATGTTAGATTTACAATTCATTTTAATTTTATGTAGATTTGTTGTTTTACAATTTACCTCAGAAATTTCATACAATTCTTCAACATTCTTTACTGGAAACCTTGTATAAGAGTCTTCTGGATTTTTGTAGACAGCACTTGTTGAGAGTTGTATTTTTGTATCTTCAGATCCAAAGAAGTTCAGTACTTAAGAAGCTGTGGGAAAAAAAATAGCTATTGATTATTTTATATATGTGAAAAATATTAAATGTATTCATTTATAACACTTACCTCGTTTTAAAATCAATGATTCGAGGATTATTATCATTGATAAGTACCTTTGTTCAATAGAAACAATTTGAAACTTGTGTAACATCTGCATACATTTGTGAACTTAAATCAAATACTGGATATTTAACATATTTATAAAACGAAAATCTCATACACTTACTATTCCACGAACTGTACTTTGCCATAATGATTAAACAATTATTGGTTCTTCTGAATTTTCATTATCCTTGATATATTTATGCAACTTTTCAGCAAGATAATTCCATAAGATGCAACGAATTGTATCGCCTCTGTGGGAAAAATAAGCTTTTGTTATTCGTATCGGTTATTAAAGAAAAACATATATAAGAGCATCTAATTTTATATAGACTTACTTCAAATCCTGTAGTTCAAATTCCAGGCTGCTTTTCTTACTCCCATTCTTTCCATTCAGAACTGTTATATCTTTATTATTAGTCAAACGACCAACCACATCTATAAAAAAGATATAAAATACTATTAGAATGAACAATTTACAAAATTTCATATATGTAAAAGGTTTAACAAAAGGAACAATACCGAAAGCATATGCTGTGTCGAATGTTGTATTGTTGAAGTCTTGGAAAGACAAAATGTGCAAACCATCATCATCATCATCATCACTATTGTAGTTAAATTCTTGGCAATGTCGAACATTTGTTTTTTTCACAAAGTGTAACTTATATTGATGTGGTGTTAACTTTGTACCATCAACGTTTTTTTTACGTTAAAGTTTGAAATCAAGAAATCAGCGTTCTCTTGCAAAATTTTATCGAAATCTGAGATGAATCCAGCCCTTATTGTAGCGTGAATGGTATTACCCTATGTTTTTTACAATAAGCTCAGAAAGTATCCCAATTTTGAATAACAATAATATGTTATCTTAGAATTATAGGATAAAATTAAAAAAGATTGTGAATTTATAAATACCTATTCATCCTTAAAGATCATATCCATGCTTGCTAACGCTGGTGGATTGGTGTTAATGTAATATTGTTTCCATAGAGAAACAACCTTCACTTTGATAGTCCATTTATCTTTTTCAGAATTGACTTCTTGAAGGAAAGATATGGTCATTATGAAACCTGTAAAGAAATATGGAAAATTATAATGGAATGGAAGAAACTGTTGATTTGTTTGAGTATTTATAGACGCTGGGGTAGTCCAAGTTTATGTATACTTATGCTAACAGATAAACTTTAGTGTTTTCCCAGTTTGTGTACAACTATACTAAATTGTATCAACAGATATGCATAAGTTTTTTTAATAATATTTTAATGCTTATCTTATAGATAAATACAATATATATTTAACATTAATCTTAATCACTTACAGCAGAGTAATCTTAACTTCTGGAATCTACATGTTCTAAAACATATTTCTTCACAACTATTCCATGCAGGTTTTCAATGACTGCCATCAAAAAGTTCTGTAAACAAATAAGACTACCGATGCAATAATCCTAATTATTCTCAACTTCCAAAGTTCTAATTTATGGTTCTTTGTGGATATATGTAATAACATTTAGCTTCTCTTACTTGTGTCTTTTTCCTATAAAAAAACTGCCACATTTCTATATAGTCAAACACTCTACTTTTTAAAATCTCAAAACGACATCTATGTAGCCTGTTTTTTAAGTTTAAAAACGCCATACGTCGTAAATCCATCCTGGTTAGCATTCAATGCAATGATGATTATTAATCTCATAATCATCAATGAGCAATACATTTGACTTTTAATGTCAAATTTGCAAAATCAAGCACATATCACTCTACTTCCATAAACATAATTCACTTCATATCTATCATTTCATTCACTAATATTAACCCCAATGGGATATCCTAGTCGTAGGGACTTGGGATTCTCCAAGTAAAGACCCAAGTTCTTCAGACCAGCCCTGAAGCACATAGCTCAGTTGGTTCCAGAACTGAATAGGGACTTGGGATTCTCTAAGTAAAGACCCAAGTTCTTCAGACTAGCCCTGAAGCACATAGCTCAGTTGGTTCCAGAACTGAGAGACTTGCTCAAAATGGTAACTCTCTCCTGAATGGGCCCACATATTGTCATCTAGGCATGTTGACTGGTCAGCGTTGCGGGTTATCTAACATTTTACTAACCACAAAACCCAAACTTGCTACAAAATACTACCAATTCAGCTCATGCCAACTGACAACCATCAATATTCAAATCCATAAACAAATAAATATCATAATCACTAAAAAAACTTGGCAAACTTAAAAATGAAAAACTTACATTGGAAATTAGCAGGTCTATCAGGTGTAGTAGGTATAGCATGATCATCATACAAATCATCATCATCATCTTTATTATTTTGGCCACCACCACATGTGAACACCTTTTCAATTATATCAAGAAATGAACTAAAAGGACACACTGTGGGAAATAAATATGAGTAGACTAAGCACGTAAAAAATGAAATTGCTCACCTCTGCTTTAGCATTTTTGTAATGAATGTAAACTTTCCAGTCATCTCCACAATCTACATAGAATTTATTCTGCTGTCTAGAGGAATTATGCTCATCATCTTCCAAATTATGTGATGGACCAGTCACCAGCAATATAGAATCTGGTTTACTGAATGGCAAACATCAAAGTAAAGAAACATATTATAAACCCAAATGAATAAATCTTTCCTAGTCTAGAATATATTGACTTCCCTATAGTTAAACAGGGCAAGAGAAAACGGTTGTAATTTCTTTGTTCTACAAAGTTTTTAAATTCCATTAATGCAATATGTTTATTCTTAAGATGAGGGCCGTAACTTAATTGATCGACATGGTCAAGCAACTTGTACATATGTCGTATATCACCAGATGCAACCATGGATAAGACAGAATCCTTTACTGGTATTGTTCTACTCGAGCATAGAGTGAAACACAACAATGAAATAACATAAACTAAGTATCTGAGAACCACATGATATGCACTAAACACATCAAATGGGTCCAATAAATGTCATCTAAAAGTGGAGCATGTCAAATGGGTTAGTGGTAACCTCAAGTGCATACAACCTCCTAAATTGCTATTATCAAAGATATAGATTTTTGTTGTAATAATATCAATTTAGTCATCAAATTCGATACATTCATATTAATTAGAAATTGAGGCAAAAGTATTTAAGGGTCAGCCTAGCCCGAACCCATTATGACCCATGTTGCCACCGGTCCACCACTAAGTTAAAATGATATAATCATGAAGCTAAAAATCATATAGCAACAAAAGAAAGTGCAAGAATGTCGAGATGATTAGAATCATGAAAAAAATTAATCGAACGTAAACAATTATTTCAAAATGCAGTCATAAATTTATCACGGATCTCCCTCTTATTACAACTGCATACCTCCTGATGTAGATCCTGCAGAAACTGAACAAAATTTTTAGATTGCAGTCCCTGGTTGCCATGTTCAACAAAAACGTAGTGAACCAATCCTCTATTCTTTGCGTGACCACCGACTCTAAGTCCAGTATGATGTCCACACTTTTGGAAAGCCTCTTGTCTGTTATAGCCACACATCAAGGCCATCACCCTTTTTTAATGCCTCTTTATCCAGTCCTCTGAAAATGCATACAAAAACTAAGTTCACAATAGCATAAATGTAGTCTGTTATCTATGTAAAGTAAATGATGCAGCCAGAATAATCTACCAACACAACCACTAAACATCAGAGAGACACAACATATTTATAATCTTATGCACTCTCAGTCAAGTAACAAAACATAATGCATATTACATCTAAAATAAGAATGAACTATACCAACTCAAAGCACTATCTTTTAACTCCGAAAGCTCAGGGGATGTTTACCCTTAGAAACTTTAGCCCATACATTATTTTAACCTATAATCAAAAGTATGAGAGAAGAATATTGTACCGTAACCAATATAGGTCGAATTTGTTCTATTTTGAAGTCCAACAGGTCTAACTTCAAAAACCAACTAACAATGAAATGGTTCAAATGGGTAAAAATAATCCAAGTGTTTCAAATGCCTATTACTTAAATGCAATTCGTGCAAACAGAAAAAAAACATTAGAGTTTGTAAAAACTTTGGTTTAAGTTAATCTTAGGTTATCATTACCAATTTCCACATGCCATGTCTTATGATCTCTCAACATCTTTAAAGTTGTGCATCTTATAAATTCTAACAATTAAATAAAAAAATCAAAATACAAATAGAGTACCTCAAATCTTTTATATGATAACAAAAAACTGGATTGATTGAATTTGGTCAATCGATTTTGAATTAGGGTTTTGATATAGATGGTTTTCGGATACAATGTTTCCAGGGTTGTTCAAATTTGTTCTTTGTTCGTGTAAAGGTTAAGGTGACAAGGTTCTTGATCTTCATGATTCCAGAGGGTTTTGATTTAGTGTCGATGTTAATTGTTAAGGTTATGTATGATCCATGGTTCCTTTCTCATTCTAATAAGTTACAATTGTACCATTGTAAATTAAACAATTGCTATCTAACCCAGGTGGTTGTTTTTTTTATGAGTAGCTTTGTAAAACGTTTTTTTTGCAAAGGTTGACCAAATTGGGTTTAATTTTGACTTTTAATTGGCCAATCCCGTCGCCCGATTTCGCTTACGTGGCAAAATCAACCTCTCCTATTGGTCCAATTTTTTTTTCAATGAGAAGTGTTTTGCAAAAATACTTCAAAATGATGTAATTCTTTTATTATATAAAAGATTTACCTACGCATCTCATGTACAATTTGACGATAAATAGTTGTGTATGGTATTGTTGTTCTGGCAGATTCCGGTAGGAGCTAAAAAACTATGGCCTTATAGCAGATTTTGGTAAGAGCTAAAAAACTACTCTCTCCGTCTCAAATTATATGTCCAGTTTCATATTTCACAAAGTTTAAGAAAAGTGAGGCCCCTTACAATATTAACCAATAAAAATTAATTTTTACCCACTTACAATCATTTTGATTGGTTAAAATTGAAAGTGGACATTAATTTTAAGACATCAAAAAATAGCAAAGTGGACTTATATTTTGGGACGGAGGGAGTATGACACATAAGTTAGCAGGTGAACAGTTTATTTTTACAAGTATAAAAGAAATAAATGAACTAAATATAAGATTTAAAAAAAAAATAGTAAACAAATTAAAAAAACGTGTATTTGTTTTAACATATTAGTGGACTAACTAAACAATACATGTTTTATGTGACATTAAATTTTGAGACCGGGTTCATTTTGAAGAAATCGAGAGTTTTAACAAAAATTAACACTAGGTGGAAAACATCCCTTAGGTTTTCATAAACTCCCGAGAACCCTCAGGTTCACCGAAGACGTAAGAAAAAAATGACGTGTCACGTTTTTATACACGATAGATGACATGTTTATCAATGGAATGTTTAACTTTAGTAGTCAACTTAGGAATATCTACTAAATTGTTACCAAACTTCTTTTTAGATAAAATCATTGCAATACAAAAGTCTGAGAGTTGAAACGAAAAGATAATTAATTGAGGTCGGTTAAAAGATGCTTGTTATTAGGGAATTGATATGTACACATGTAATTTTACTTTGCACACATAAAATTACATGTGTGTATTGTTTGTCTTATTCATTAATTCAATATGTTCAAAGAAAAATACTATGTGTGCATATCATTACCCTTGTTCTTATACTAAACAAATTTCATCTCAACCTCGAGCTCGGCTGAAACTCGTTAAACCAAATTAAGTTAATTTTTTTACGATCAAAACTTGAGAAGTGCGACTCTTTTAGAATAAACGTAACAATAGAACTTCAGTACACGTGAAGCCAATTTTTAAGACGCTATCATGCGTGAAAATTGTTACACGCTCTCATCAACCACTTAAACTAGATTGATGATGCAAATCACCGACATAAATAAAATTTGTGTGTGTTTATCGTTTTATAGAGTATTTAAAAGTGACAAGTAAAACATAAAAGAATTTACGTGTCACTCACATAACTTTATAGAGGTCAAATTGGTGACGGAATCATGGTGAATCTTGAATATTTCAAGGTATTTAACTATTTATGAATTTTTGTGACATAATGTTAATTTTGTTAAAAAAAAAAAAAAATCGATTTGAGGTGGTTTGTCATGCCCACATTTCACAATATTAAGCCGACCCGGTCATGAATAAAGTATTATCTTTTCGTTGACGTGATAGAGTGATCCGTAAATAAACAATACTCCGTAATAAAAACACAGATCTGTCCCTCCGGCCACACAACACACCGGAGCTCAGATATATAAACCCTAATTCTAATTCAACTTCACAAACACAAAGATGATGTCCGGCAATTACACCACCATTGACAACGAGAACGTTTCTGGATCTGTTCCTGTAACACTTCTTTTCTTCAATTTCACATTTATTAAATTAACATTACTAGATCTGAACCCTAATTTATTCTTTTATATATTTTGCAGGCTGTTTCAGATACACCTGGTCAAGTTTCCGTCAAATTTAACGGTACTTTATTTTTTCACTCTTATGTTTTATTATTTGTTTTTCTAGGGGAATTGTGATGTATTAAATGTGCTGTTTGATTGTTTTTAGATACGACTCTTCAACAGTTTCCACCGTCTGGTGCTCAGGGAAAGATCTCCGGAACTGGCGGACCGCCTCGTGATGCCGATGGTATGCAATGTGCTTGTTTTTATTCATTGTTGCTTACTTTATATTCGATTAGATGGATCTCGTAATGTGTATAGAGTTTGTTAGGAAATTGCGCGAAATCTAGTTTAGATGCGATATCAATAATGATAGCTAGAGGAAAGTGCCTAAAGTCAATTGGGGATGCACGTGGTAGTGTTTAGATTGACGTAGGAGAATCATTTATAGAGGCTGTTAGGCTATCCGGCTATGGTATGTTTTATGCCGTAAGCTGTAAGGGGAGTTCCACGTGACTGCGTTTCTTTAATTGAAGGATTACAGTGTTCACAAAACAAAACTGATTTACGCCGTCAGCCAAATGGAAAACAATACTCACGTTTTTAATCCTTTTATATGCGAACGGAATAATAGATTTATTTTATAGAGTATAGACTGAGGGATGGGATATATGCAAAGCTAACTTATAGAAAATACATATCACAATGTGGTTTTTTAACTGGTTGCTTACACTTTTTCTGTTTAGGTTATATTTGATGGATATTGTTCTTTTTTTTTTAAAGTTAATATATGTGTATATACGCTGTAAAAAATTGTGCATGAAACAGAATCACATGTAGATACGATATCAATAATGCACCTTAACAATGGCTACACAAAAGGAAATTGCGTAAACAGAAGAACATAGGTTATATGTTGTTTCATTAAAGAGCTATCTGCACTGACTTTTGTATGACATTGATGTTTAGAATGACCTAGGAGATGCATTATTAGAGGCACCTACTACCTAGGCTATCCGGTTACACATGACTTAGTTCTTGATTTAAAGAAGCATAACCAGTTTCACAGAACAAAACTGATGTGCACCATCAGCTAATTGGGACAGAATAGTAATGTCTGGAATTTTCCAAGATATGGACATAATAATAAGTCAGGGATGGGAGTTTTTAATATGCGAGAAGCCGAGAATAAGTTATAGAATTGCTTGGTTATGAGTTTTGGATCCGAAAGATGAAAATAACCGTATAAGGTGATTTCATGTTTTTCTTGGTGCCATGGCTATGTCATGCATGAGGTGATTGGCTGAAGGAGATGACTCGTGTTTGTGTTATGAAATCACCTCAATTCAGTGTCTTGAGTCTATAGAGTGTCTGTGACCAGAGTAAACTGATAACACTGGATGTTGAAGTAAGTAGAGTCAGCACATGCTAGGGCTTTTGAGGAATATGGAAACCATTTTATGTGATACAGATTTTGACTGGTCGGGGAAGACTATCTTGCATTGTGTTTGTTGTTTCCTTTGATCTTATAATAAAATTTGGCAATAATGGAAAGAATTTTTTTCACAATAGTTGAAGTATGTCTATTAAAAAAATACTTCTTTCTCTGCATATTGTCGTGCTACATTAGTTAATGACCCAAGATTCTGAGAGGAATTAATCCTGTGTGGACGTTAACTTTACTTAGCAAAGCTACATCATAGACAAAAATTTTGCGTATTGATTTCCGGTAAAAACATATCAGAATAGTCATGGTCATGTTTGTCAATAGATATCGTAGCAGTAATTCGGTAAAGGTGGCAGGTAAAGAACAACATGAGAGTCATGACAGCCTGTGGGGGAACTAATGGGTTAAGTTTTTTCCCCCGTTGTATTGTATAAGCCTGCATTTAAAATTTAGCTTTTTTTTTGCCTTTCTTGTTTTACGTTTGATCTATTTGTTGTACTTCAGCCTGTTTTAATAGTTCTTTTGAGAGACTATAATTGACTTATGTGCAGATACATTCTCAAAGCCAGTATCCGGTTCATCGGAACCACAACAAAGTGGTGGTTGGTTCAAGATATTCTCTGTGGCTGCTTACCAGCCTTACTTTGATGTTGACACATCTGATGTACTAGAGAGGATTAAAGATTCCCTCTTGCCTTTCAGTGGGAGCTTCAATGAGAAAACTGCTAGCAACCCAGACTTGTAAGTCGACTTTTCTGTGGATTTCCATTTGAGTTTAACGTACCAAGTTCATATTGTATTTAAAAGCAAAAAGCTGTAAATGACTATGTATTAGATGCACAGAAAACTGTTAGTTTTCTGTGGTGTTTTGCATACCAACTTAGATATCTTCTTACGTAAACTCTTGAGTATGCTGTTTTATAAGCTAAGGTTTTCACCACTGACATTATCTGTATGCGTCATAACTTTTATCAAGACCATGAAGAGAATGGAGGAAATGCCTAAATCACTGGTTTATAAAATTTGGAAAAAATATGCCATCTTTAAAGATGTGTTTACATAGAGTGACTTTCTGAATATTTCACTCTATCGCCCATACAGTTAATTCCCTCTATTATCCAAACAGTTAATTTACCCTTTAAATTACTTCCATGATCAGGTATGGGCCTTTCTGGATTTGCACTACCCTAATCTTCGTGGCAGCTGCAATTGGTACATTTGTGACTTATTTGGCTCACAAGCTACAGCATAAAGAGTGGAATTATGATATTAATCTGGTAACCTGGTCTGCTGGTCTGTTCTATGGCTACGTTCTTATTGTCCCTCTATGTCTGTACATAATTCTCAAGTACTTCTCTGCACCTTCAACCCTGGTTCAGCTGTTCTGCCTATATGGGTACTCCCTGTTTATCTTCATCCCAGCAATGGTAAGAATTTTGTTTCTCAAGTCCCTTCATGTCTTAATAAATTTGGATAATGTCTCACCATTGTATATAGGCTGTGTTAGGATGTGTTTAAAGCTTTGACTTCAGTTTTCAGTGTTTGGAATTAATGATTATGATCTTGTTTCTAAATTATTAATTAGGGATAAATACAGAGATAGCAATTTTGACCCCGCTTACTCTTGAATGGGTTGGTGCGGATTTGTGTTTTATCTCAAACTGGTCCAGTGTGTAAAAGAAGAAAAATAGCTAAAAGGAAATGGGCCAAATGGGTTGAAAGTTTTCCAAAGTGTGTGTTTAATTAATGTTAAAACCCTGTTAAAGCACTTTCTTCGAAAAAATTAGATCATTTCAGAAATGATAGTGATTTTGTTGTCATATTTTAACACACCAGGTGTATTTATAAAGCGAATATACTTGAAGGACACCATGTGGAATTTAGTGTTCTAATAGACAATGTTTCTGGTTGATTGCAGTGCCTATCTGTTGTTCCAGTGGAGATATTCAGATGGGTGATAACCGGTGTGGCAGGGATCATGTCAGCGTTGTTTGTTGCACAGAATCTTAGGAGCCACATTGTGTCAGCTGGTGAAAGGTGGTTCTTGATTGTGGCCGGGATTTTCTTGTTGCAGTTGGCTCTCTCCATTGTTCTTAAGCTGTATTTGTTTAACGTGAGTGTGTAATCTTTTACTTTTCTTTGTTTAACAGCAGCAATTATAGCGGGGATTAGAGTAAATGTGAACTAAGAGTTGTCTAAAATTTGTATGTTCCCCATGGACAGCAAAATATATTCTTTTTTTAAATCGATTTTGATATGATATACATATATGGAAGCATAATAAGTACATGATATTGAGCCTACTTTAAAAGCTCATTTCTATCATCTGCATCTTCTGTGTTTTTTTTTGTCATATCCAATTGAATACAAAAGCATCAGCTAAACATTGAAAATGAGACGATGCGTACAGAACTATAGTTACTGCAACCCAACTTTGTAATTGATATATCAGACCATATTTAGCTATGATGACTAGAATACCCCCTGGTCTGTTGAACTTCTAAGGCTTGAAAGCTGATCCATAAGCTTAAAAAAAAGTTGCCATTGAAGATAAAGGGTTACCAACAATGGTAGGGGGATGCAGTCTCAAGGGGCTAGTCGTGACTTGTGAAAGGCGACAAAATGGCAGCGACAGAAATGAGTGTCGACAACACATGCGGTGGCTTTGGTGGGGTTTTGGTGAGGTACTGTACAAGACTCGCTGGATGATCTTAAGCCAGAAGCTATGGTTGTACACTGAATACGTTTCTGAGTTTGTCAAAACTCAAAACCAAAAAAAATAAAAGAAAACAGTTGTTATATAGCAAAGTTGGTTGGTTGCGTTAACATCTGTTTTGGCTTTCATAGTTTTTTTAGAAAAAAAAAAAAAAATATTAAATCGCAAAGTTAGTAGGATAGCGCCTTTGCATCTCATTTTGTTTTGTAGCTCTTTTTTAGTAAAAAGAGAGTATATCTTATGGTTGAAGAAACAATTACATCAACCCTTGACATTGAATTCAATTATTCAAACATCAACTAAGAGTCTAAGACACCAAGTTGGTCGTAGATCTATCATAAATATTCTGTCAAGACATACATAATGTCAAAAGTTTGATGCCTTTGATACATGATTCGTAACTAAGCAACTCCATGATTAAATTGGTAAAATACGATTATGCATTAATCAAGTTTAGCATTTTATTTGCGATTGACCAATATCTAAAGTTATAATCGAGAAATGAATCGTTTCCTGATAGTGGAATTAACCCAATTTGGCATCCTTCCATTGGACTCCATGACTTGCGGACGATGTGATTCATAGTCCATACACCTCCTTGATCAAGATCCAAATTTATTCCACAAAAAGGTGTAAATTGGCGGGAACACCCTGACCCCGGGTGTCTTTTGGCACCAATCATTGTCCACCCCACAAGGAATAGCTCCGGCAACTCTCCTGGCCTAGTGGAGCACAAACTGTAGTGAGCACGAGCCAAGACTCAGACCCCTGAGCTCTTATTCCACAAAGTCTCTCCAGTGTGCTCATAGGTTTTTCGGAGGTGGGTACCTATATGAAGCAAATGCCAAGGATGAGACTTGAACCTGGGTCAATTGACTCAAGCACAATTGCTCCAACCATTGGCCTAATGCTCCATTGGTTCAAGATCCAAATTTATAATTCATGAAATGGTCGAGGCCACTTACATCTCACTCTTACAGGCTTGATAAACTCATTCAATGGTGCACAATGAAGATAAATGACGTTAGAAGTGACCCAAACCGGAAACCACACCTGCAGAGCATGCTCCAACACGCCTAATCCACTAAATAATCGAAGATAAATGACGCTAGTGGTCGAATGAATGTCAAACCATATCTTAGTAAATGTGGCGTATTCAGCGTGCTTACTTGGGTCTTGTCAAGATTGTTGTGAGTTAAGGACGTGATTTATGGTCAAGTGTTATCTCATAATTGATACTCGAAAAGTCATATATTCGTTTTTGCGTTGGTCACTTTCATATCAAAATGAACCTCAACACGCATTCATGATGGTTTCTTGACCTTAATTTTATTGTTTGTTTGGTTTCTAATGATCAAAGAATAATTGTTGGAGGTTTCTTGATCGCTTGCCTTCTAAGATGAATCTGTTCCGTAGGGGTGTTCAGGTTAGATCCTTGTTATGTCCGATTTGCAATTCTTATAACGAAGATGTGTCGCATTCTTTCTTTAGCTGCTCTTTGGCGGTTGATGTTGCTCGGCTAGTGTGTCGATGGTGGGATGTGGTTTGGACGCCTCTTGGCTCTTACTCGGATTGGCTATCATGGTTTAAGTCTATTAGGATGGGATCTGATATCAAATGCTTGTTAGAAGGCGTGTTTTATGTTTCATGGTGGTGCATTTGGAATTTCAGAAATCAAGAGCTCTTTGCGGTTCACAAGCCTCGGAAAGTTGTGATCTTCGATGATATTGTTGGGCGTTCTTTTTTGTGGTGTTCCGCTAGATGTAATTCTTCCATTAGTTGGGATAGATGGTGTCAAAACCCTTCTTTGATTTCTTTGTAAGTTCGTTCTAGCTTCTTGCTAGCGTTTTTTTTATATATATAAAGTTGCCGTTCAAAAAAATAAATAATAATTCCTGCACTTCTTCCCAAAAACAAAACCATAATCTCACAGAAGCAGCACGGCATCTTGCATAATTGGGTTGGTAACATTTGCCATAAATTTTACTCTTTTATTTCTATAAAAATACTCATAATAAAACATAAAAAGACCATATTGCCTCATATTACAAGACATAGACATAATGCGACTTTTCTCTTATATGACAAAGAAAATAATTGTTCTATCCATACCTACTCTAGATGTTTGAAACAAGTAATACAGAATCAGAAAGTATAATAATGTCAGGAGATGCACTGCTAGTGGAATGTGAAAGCTTCTTAGACATATATAAGCGACAAAATTATAAAAAAATAGTAAAGACCTCTGATGAAAGCATATCTGTTTAGGCTACAGCAGGCATGTCCTTAAGCCAAGCATCCAATGGCTTACCGATCGAGTAAACGATGAAACCAATCTCCCTAAGCTTTTCGGCATCAACAACGTTCCTTCCATCAAAGATAAACGCAGGTTTCTGCATGTTGTCGTATATCTTTTGGAAATCCAGGGTTTTAAACTCGTTCCACTCTGTCAAAATACAAACTGCATGGGCATCTTTTGTAGCTGCATATGCGTCCCAAACAACGCTCACTTGCTTCACAGTTGCGGGGCTCATTGGCTGAAGGTGAAGAGGATGATCCCAATCGAACTTGTTCATTGAAAGGTCTCGCTGGATCTGGTCCTCGGTGACTTGTGGATCATAGATGCTCAAACGGGCCTTATCGCCCAACAGACCCTTGCAAACATCAATGGCTGGTGTTTCACGAGTGTCACCGGTATCTTTCTTGAAGGCAAACCCGAGGATGGCAACCTTCTTGTTTGCAACGGTGTTGAACATAGAAGCTACAACGCGGTTTACAAAACGGGATTTTTGGTAGTCGTTGATCTTGATGACCTGTCGCCAGTATTCCGCCACTTCAGGGAGACCATTGCATTCACAGATGTAAACCAAGTTCAAAATATCCTTCTGGAAGCACGAACCACCAAATCCCACACTGGAATTCAAAAACTTTGCACCGATTCTAGTATCTTTACCAACGGCATAAGAAACCTCACTAACATTAGCACCAGTTGCTTCACAAAGAGCAGACATGGCGTTAACTGAAGAGATTCTTTGCGCCAAGAAGGCATTGGCAGCAAGCTTTGAGAGCTCAGCAGACCATAGGTTGGTCGTGATGATGTTTTCTTCAGAGACCCAATGAGCATACACATCCTTCAAAGTCTTGATTGCTTTCTGACCTTCAGGGGTTTCCCGACCACCAATGAGGACTCTGTCGGGTTTAAACAGATCTTCGATAGCAGTTCCCTCAGCAAGAAATTCCGGGTTGGAAAGAATCTGAAACTTGATTCCTTTACTGTTATGAGTCAGAATCTTTTCAATCGCCTCAGCAGTTTTAACAGGGACAGTTGATTTCTCAACAACAATCTTATCCGATTTTGAAACATCGGCAATCATACGAGCAGCACTTTCCCAGTAGGTCAGGTCAGCAGCTTTTCCAGCACCGAGACCACGAGTCTTGGTTGGGGTATTGACTGATACAAAGACGATATCAGCTTCACATACATGCTTCTCGACATCTGTGCTGAAGAAGAGATTCTTGCCCCTGCACTGCTTCACAACCTCGTCAAGGCCAGGCTCGTAGATGGGAAGCTGGTCACTGTTCCAGGCAGCGATACGAGCAGCAGCGATGTCAACAACATCGAATTCAATATCGGGACACTTGATTGCTATGACAACCATAGTAGAACCTCCGACATAACCAGCTCCAATGCAGCAAATTTTCACCATTTTGTTGCATTTTATGGACCTTGATTCTGAACATAAGCATAAAGAGTCACATATCAGGTAAGCATTTACAAACATCATAGTTCATTTTATACATAATTCAGGTTCAATGATTAGTTCTGCGCTAATAACACCATCTCTAAAACGTATATGTAGACTAAAGTAATGACAACCTATCGCAACGTATAACAACTTTGCTAGCCTACAAAAGAAATAAGTTACCCAATAGACAGGGGAGGAGAGGTGCCCTGTTGAACACACTGATTTTTAATCTTTACTATTTATGTCGGTAAAATTAGCAGATTATTAATATATTTCTTTCCTCTAAAGTAGGACCACCTCCGTCCCAAATTTATTTTTAAAACATTTCTTCTTACTCGGTCCCAAAATAATAATAGTCTACTTTGATCATAATTTACTCAATTTCTCATTTTAACCATATTTACACTCATCATCAAACTGCTAAAAATGTACTACATTCCTATAACTACTGTACCAAATTGCATTTATTACGATTCAATTCTACTTTCTTTTTTGTTTCTACGCAATAAATATAGAATCCAACAAACGATCACAACATACAACACTTCATCCGAAAACCGACACTTTAATCTCGAAAACTAGAAAATAGCGGTATGATCACAACGTTATACTCTAGTTTAGCATCACATTATTGTTACTTAAATACTCAGATCTAATCAATTATTATAACTACACATTAAATAACAGGTTATACATATAACAGATCTAAGAAATATAGTTAACCGACAACACATAATTCACTTCATTAACATGCAAATGAATCTAATCAGCTTATTTACACAATAAGCAATAAAAAATAACAGATCGGATCATGTTAAGCTGGAACAATGCAATTAAAATGAAAATTTAACACATTATAAAGTTATAAGATTATTATACCTGTTTGATCTGTACGTTAGTTGTTGTTGATTTTGAGAGAGAGAAAATGTTACGCGTTGATTTGATTTGAGAGATCTGCGAAAACTGAGAAAGCGGGGGGACACCTCTTTATACTTTCTAATTTTACATTACACACCCTTCCTCTTTCATTATATTCACTTTACTAGAGCATACGGTATCGTTACGTAGCCCCAAGCCATTTCTGACATTTCAACCTGCGCCAGACCGTCTCTCGGCGTCATTTGATGCCCGAAGAAAATGGCGCAGCTCCAATTATTTTCCTTTTTTTGCCCGTTTGAAACTTGACGGCCAGTTCAGCATTATTATTATTTTTTTTATTTTTTTAAAACTCAACCTTTTTGCTATTTTATATAAACACACATATACAACCTAGTATGATTTGATTAACTGGTTTGTATAGTTACAAATGCGAATTTCATATAATGATTTAAGACACTTTACTTCTCCGAGTTTGGTCCTTCTTTTTATATCTAGCAATCTAAGTTTACGTTTTCACAATTTAAACTTTTATAACAACAAAAGTAAAGTGAATCATAAAATAATATTTTTAACATGTTCTTAATCTTCTTTGTCCATATGCTTAGAACGGACATAAAATGTGTAATCAACAAAAAGATAGGTCCATATGACATTTTGATGTTTAGATTAAGTATATATGAAATTATTTTAAAATTTTAAAATAAATAGATTATAAAAACTAACCAAAAGGTTTGTCTCAATGATATACCATGTTGTGTGAAAAGCTCTCTAAAAAATGGTTGCGGGTTCAACATGTGAAACAAATTTATGGTGTGAATGTTGTGAGATAGTTAAAAATTGCCGTTAAAAAAAAATATTATACCAACTAAAACTAAATTTATTGGTGTGAATGTTGTGAGAAGCTAAAAATTGCCGCTAAAAAAAATCATAATAGGCAAAAATGCATATATATCCCTTCCAAAATAAATAATTGCATATATATCCTTTGTACAAGTTTTTTATGCACATAATACAATTGTTTTTATGCATGCTTTGAATATATATGTAATTTTGCATTTTTAAGAGGATATATATGCAAAAGCCCCTAAAATAATAATAATAATAATAAATAATAAATAAATAAATGGAGTAATATACTTTGATCAAACAAGAACCATAGAAAATGTATAACTGATAATTCATTTTCTATTAATATAACGGAAAATATGATTGATGCTTTAACTTGAAAACCAAGATTCTGAAGTCAAAATTGCTTAGAGTTGAAAAAGCGACTTGATCTAATCTGAGTGAGACGTAAGTCACATATTATAAAATTACTAGCCGGACAGCGGCGGCGATAAGTATAGTTATATGTGTTTGCTTACCCGTTTAGTGAATTCGTTTCACAACACTTCGAATGTATATGTGTCAGTGTTGCAAAACAAGGCCTACAAGGCCGATTAATCACCGATTAGGTGCTACTGGGCCACCAACCTTGCCGATTTGTGTAACTGGGTCAAACAAATTGGTCAACAATGGTCAATGACGGTTAACGAATGTTAACGGTGGTCAAATTTGCCGGAAACTTGCAAATCTTGTCTGAAATACCCAAAACTTGTCTTGAACAAGTTTAAGCAATTATATTTGATGTTTTTATTTGTTACAAGATGATTTTCAATGAAAGTCTTGTCTAGAATACCCAAATCTCATCGGAAATACCTTAAAACTTGCCGAAAATACCCAAAACTTGCTGAAAATGCCAATTCGATTAATCACCGATTAATCCCGCCTTAACCGATTACAAGCTACAGGGGGGTCGACCGCCCGACTACCGATTCACGATTTTTGCAACCTTGATATGTGTTAGTTGTAAGTGTTTGTTTGGGTTACCCGTAACTTTCCCGTAGCTTTCCCGCCACATCATTATTCCCGCATATAGAAATACTCTCGCAATCTCTTACGCGTCAAACACTACCCCAAAAGTATATGATTTTGACGAATCAAGGTTATATTGATTGAAATAAATGAAATAAAGGTTAAAGTTGTAAAAATTTGAATTAAAATAAAATAAACCCATTAAAAATATAAAAACTAAAAACTCATAAAAATATATCAAAATGGATGTTGAATTAAAGAATATAAAATTTTAGAAAATATGGTGAAATTAGATTATAAAAAAAATAAGTAGATGAAAAGATATTTTAATTTAAAAATAAAGATGAATTTTTAGTTAAGAAATGACACATGTCATTTTATAATTGGAGTTATTTATCTTAATTTTTAATGGTTAGGAGTTAAGTTTGGAGTTTGTTAGAAGTTAGGCTTGGAGTTTGTTAAGAAGTGACACATGTCATCTCATGATTGGAGCTCCTTATCTTAATTTTTTGTTAGAAAAACTCTTTTCATAATAAGCAAGTAAAAAAGTCTGAATTTTTAAGCATTCTAATTTTAAAAAGCCTAAATGCATTATAAAGTAGTATAGATATTAATAGTGTTATTTTAACTAATCAATTATACATAATAAAAAAAATAAAATAAAAAATGACAAGAAGTAGAATAAGTCCTACTTTTAATTGAAATGAAGCCAGTTGGTGGTGTGTGGCCAAATGTGCCGACATCGCCTTTTCCCAAAAATAGTTCAAGTGACAATATGAAACCTTTTTCCCTAATATTTTACATCACATTTCACATATTAAATTAGAGGCAAGTTATCCGCACCCTTTCATAAGAAGGGTTTGCAATGATTGGATGCATTGTCAGATTATACGGTATGTATTATGTTTTGCACGGTTTGATCCAAACCCCTTTGATGTGACAATATAGAGAGGGTTTTAATAGTATGCCCCATAGTTGTCAGGATCCCGATCCTGATCTTAGGATCTTACGATTTTACGATACTGCAAAGCAAAAACGATCCGGATCCTACATAGGATCTTTGCAAGTTTAGGATCTTATAGGATCCCGATCTCGACCATACGATCTTACGATCTAATCCGATCCGATCTTACTTTTCTCATATTACAAACTAAAAAACTACAAATTTATGGGTTGTTTGTTTGTAAAATTCAAAAAACAACATGTTAATCTCTTTAAACATTTTTTAATCATAATTTATGACAACATTTATATGAAACATTCATAGTATTTTATGGTTATAATGTATTAAAATTTGTAGATTTATATAAAATTACATAAACTATTAAGAAATAACATTAGAGTAGGATCTTAAGATCCCGATCCGATCTTACGATCACGATCTTGCAAAAACGAAAACGATCCTGGGTAGGATCCCGATCTTGACAACCTTGGTATGCCCCACTAAATTAACGTTATCAATATACTTAATTGGCATACTTAAAATTATGCCTAAACATATTTTGATTGGTAATATCAGAAGACTAATTTTTTCACATTTTTTTTTCATCTTCACTCTTCATTTGACCACTTGTTTCAATCCTCTTATTAAATATATTTTCAGACACAAGAGTTAGGTGTATGAAATTTTCTATCAATTTCTAATATAATTTTTCCCAATATTACCCGATTAATTTAGGAAAACGATTATATTAATTATTATATTGCTATATAATTATAATATTTATCAGGGCGTCTCTGTAGCTTTAGGATAGTAGAGTATTTGGATAGTAACTTTAAGATAGTAGAGTATTCGGGGGAGATACCATTGTACTTGCCGATCCCGAATATTCTAGAGGAGAGTTGCAATTCATAAAACTAGGGAATTAGGCACCACTCTACGACCAAACGGAATACAACGCACCAATTAAGATAAAGGAAGTGACAATTCAACTGACCAATAAGAGATAACTAGGGAGTAATAGTATCTAAGTGAACACATCTGTAATCATCATACGAGCACACTTCAATTAGCATAATCTATCCATTAGTTAATTAGATAAGTAGTTAAAGTAGTAAAATTGGTAGAAGTACCACCCCCAATCTTATACCCCGAGATATTTACCCTTGCTTTCTAAAAAAACATAAAAAAGACTAAAAAGAATCTTCCTCAACCCCACCTTCTCGTCATATATCTCTTTCTAGCATTCCTATTCCCTTAGAGAACGAAATCAATCCCCTGGGCTTATCACATACTACACTACAACGATTAGGTTCACTGCCTAGAGGGTTGAAAAGCTTGCTGTTAGAAAAGGAGGTTTTCTCGACCCCGAACCCTCCTATCAAGTTTTTGGCGCCTCTGCCGGGGAATAGAATAGCTAGTTATATTTTTATCTCGTTTAGGTTCACTCGCTTGATTCCTATCAAATGAGATCTTTTTTCTCTTTCCATTAGCTTTCTGGTAGTCTATCCCCTTCTTTGTGTTTTTGTTCTTATTCTCATCACTTTTCATCATGGAAGGTGATAACCTACCCAAAAATGATCCACCATTTCCCCCACCAACAACTTTCGACAACTCAAGACCCGTAGTTCCACCAAAACCCTCCTTGAGCCCTTTGTCGAACCCGAAAGAGAATTGTATAGACGGAGAAGAGCCCTCCGTGAGTTAGAACTACAAGGCACCACCATCGATTTTGATGAAGCCATGACTAATGAAGAACCTACACATTCCCCCAATCCTCACGAAACTTTCATCAACGATAACCTAAGCCTAGACAATGAGGAAGTTCTCACCACTCCTGTCAATGAACACATCAACTAACCAAAAGCCAAAATCCTCAAAGATTATTCTTCTCCTACCTGGTCTGGGATTACTAGCGCCATCGTTTATCCTTCCAAACAAATCAATGAGGTGTTGCATGCAACCGACATTTGGCTTATCCAGAATGCATGTCAATTTAACGGATCTCACACCGAGAACCCAATTCACCACATCAAACAATTTTTGAAAATTGTGGATACTATCTATGCTGACGGAGCCTTTCAAGAGACATCTAGACTCCGGTTTTTTCCATTCTCTCTTCAAGGAAAGGTCAAGGAATGGCTTGACAAGCTGCCTCCAAGGTCTATCTTCACGTGGGAACAACTCACTTCTAAGTTCATCAAAAAGTTCTTTCCTCCTGGAAAGACTGCGACCATAAGGAGCGAAATCATTCACTTCCGTAAAAAAGATAGAGAATCTATCTTTAATTCATGGACTCATGGACTCATTTTAAAGATCTTGTTCAACAAACCCCACACCATGGTATCAACCTTTGGTTGCTTGTTCAAATTTTTTACGATAATGTCTCCCATGAAGACCAAAAAGGGATTGACTTATCGACCGGAAGAAGGATCTCTAACTGATAGCAGGGGTTTGGGGTCGAGAAAACATCCTTTTCTCGAGCAAGCTTTTCAACCCTCTAGGCAGTGAACCTAATCGTTGTAGTGTAGTATGGGGTAAGCCTTGGGGATTGATTTCATTCTCTAGGGGAATAGGAATGCTAGAAAGAGATATATGACGAGAAGGTGGGGTTGAGGATGATTCTTTTTATTCTTTTTTATGTTTTTTAGAAGGCAAGGGTAAAAATCTCGGGGTATATTATTGGGGGGTGGTACTTCTACCGATTTCACTGATTCGGTCCGAACGGTCTATCTTTTATTAGTCAACCACTTGTGAATGGTCAACCATAAAAGTCAAACAGTTCAGAACAAAATGCAATTAAGTCCAGAGGAGTATAGTGTTTCCCCGGGTCGTTAAGTCCCAACGAGGTGTGAACACTGTAATACAACGAATCTGTGATCGAGTGATATTGAACAGGAAAGGGGTTATGATTGATTTATACTAAGGAATAAAAGAAAATAGCTTAAACAAGCTATAAGAACAAGTACGTGAAAGCAAAATACTTAGAAACGATTAAAACATACAAAATAAAACGTGAGATTTAAGAAATAAAAGGCCTACAAATATGAAAATTATATTTTTACAATCCTAAATACATAAGAAAATTATTGGAAAAAGAAAATTATTTTTATGACTATTATTTAATTATTATTAATTAAAAAACTATTTTTAACTATTTAATAATACCCTAAAATATAAGAAAATATGAAATAAAGCTAGAAAAGTAAAATTATGACTTAGAAAAATCTAAAATGTTAGAAAACTTATTTTAAAACTGAAAATATATTTATTACAATTTTTATCTATTTATTATTAATTTAAAACTATTTAAACTTAATTAAATTCTAGAAAATAGAAGATGAACAGTAAAAATTATGAAAAACTTCCTAAAATTAATTTATATTATATAAAAGCTAGGAAAAATATAAAAACATGGTTTTACTTAATAAAAATTAATTTTACTATTTAATAATTTAATATTAATTAATTATTAATTAAACTATTATTAATTATTTAAAAATACTAGATGACAAAGGAAAAATCTGAGAAAATTTCTAAAAATACTTTAATATGACAGAAACTTAAAAAAAATATAAAAACATATAAGTGCTTAATAATAAGCTGAAAAGAAAATTAAAAAGCTAATTTATATTAAATAAACGCTATCACTATTTTTAAAATGATGTTTTTGTGTTTTTATTTTATAAACCTATTATACTACTGATTATAAGCAACTTTAATAAAGACAAAAATTTTGGAACTTGAAAATAAGCAGAACAAAAGCTTAATAGCTTAACAGTTTAGCTTATGAGCTTAAATTGATTTTTAAGTTCAAATAAGTGGCCAAAAAGAAACAAAAGAAACGAAATAAGATGAAAATAAGAAAAAGAGGCTGTAATGAGTAAAATTTACAAAGAGTAGCGATAAGCTTATGATAAGCCAATAAGCACTTGTGCTAAAAGCGAGTAGCAAACAAGCCTAATTGGCCAACTTCCAGGCCTTGTTGGGCCCACAGGAGAGATTGAAAGCCCAAACAAAAAATGAATCCAATAAGCTGAGCTTATTGGCTTTTCAAAAAGCTAAAGCTCAATCTCTAGGACCCACTATTGAAGTCAGGGGAGGGCTTAGAAGTTGTGCACAAAAGCTAAGTGCTCAGCTTAAGGATGGAATTGGACAAAGTTCAAGGGACAAGCATCCCTACCTAATAAGCTAAAAAATTGAAAATAAGCTATGAGCCTTAAAGTTTGGCTTATTGGATTTCCAATAAGCCAATAAACAGGAGGTGGGGCCTACTAATGAACAATCTAGGAACAATTGGAAAGGGGCCTGTTGGAATGATGCCCAGTGCGGGGGTATACTTGTGCCTGCAGGCCTCTTTAAGCCACTAAATAAGCTATAAAAAAAATCACAAAATTAAGCCAAAGGTTGGATTACAAAGACTAGCTAGGGGGCTTTAACTTCTAAAAGCTTCAAGTCCTGAATCTAAACACAAAAATCACAAAAAATCCTAGAACTTTTGGATTTATGCACAAAGATGCAATTTTGACTTTTAGATTAATAAGCTAAGTTGACTAATGTGAATTATGATTGCTTCTAATTAACTTAAACTGTTATTATAAGCTATTATAAGACTAGAATAAGCTTGGTTATCTACTTATAAGCTAAGGAGCATGATCAATGGTTCTAAAAGTCCAACAGTGGACTGTAAAGGTGCAATTCAAGTGGATTTTGACTTTTTCCAAAAGACCACTTGGTTTTATGACTTGAAAGGTCTAATTGAGCCTAAAGTGAGTTACCTATTCTAGTTTTAAACTTTGAAAAATCCTAGAACACAGAATAACACCTTAATCCAAACACTCCTATTGAAGGCAGTTTTGATGATTTTCAAGGTAAAAAAAAAAGATTTTTCAAGCTCTAAAACTGAATTATCTAATTATTTATCATAAACTAAGCTAGAACTAAGCATAATACACAAAGAATAGGCAGCAAATAGACCAATGAGCAAAGCATGATAAAACTTAAGCAAAAAGAAAAATCTTACAAGGATTTCCAGAGCACAAGACTGAAACAAGGACCATAAAACATTCCTAAAGGTCCCCCACAGAACCACTAACCATATCCATCTGCTTTCAACTTTGCTTCAACATTCTTCTTCTTTTCTTTGTCTTTTTTATTTATTTTTTTATTTTTTATTTTTTTTATTTCTGAATTAGTAAATAAAACTGGTTTTTAATGATACTGAGCTTATAAAAACTTAGTAATAAGCTAATATGAGCTTGTAAGAACTATAAAACACTACTTTTAATAATCTTTAACTAATATGAGAATTTAAAGGTAAAATGAAAATTGATTTTTAACAAAGATCACTTGAAATTAAAGTTAAACAAGATTCATATTACACTAGAAATATTGGTTACAACCTTTTTGAACTAAGAAATACATTTGAAAGTTAAAATTACATTAAGTCGACATGTTTACACTAAGCTACTCTACTACTTTTCTTCTCTGAGCTTCTTTTCTTTCTTTATAGACAATATTAGGATTCCTGGAAGACTTCTTTGACTTTCCCACTTGTTTTCAGCCTTTGATGTGGTCTAATTCATCCTGACCTTTGATTTCCACTTTTTGCGGGAAAAATCATTTTGACAGTTGTAGATAGCGTAAAGCAAATTAGGGGATTTTAATGCTTTAGGGTGAGGTGTAGGAGAGTGGGTAGGCAATGGGGGATAAGGTGAGGTGGAAAGGTGGTGATGAGGTGGTAGGAGCAGGTGGCGTTGATGGTGTGGTAGCAGGTGTGTGGGAGGGAAGGAGATGGTCAAACTGGGTTTGACCCTGTTTTTAATAATAGGAAAGGGTTCAATTGGGGGGTTCAAATGGGTTTTGGGGTTCAAAAACTCAAGGGTCAAGGTCCAAGGTTCAAGTGGATTGGGTTGGGCTTGGTATTGGGCGGTGGGTTGGGTTTGGGTTTTGGTTTTGGGTTAATAAAAAGGGTCCGTTTGGTTTTGTTTATTAATAACACAAGGACCATTGTTGTAATTTGGCAAACTTGAGGGACCAAAACTATAGTTTTTCCAAAGTTAACACAAGGACCAATTATGCCATATATGAATAGTACAAGGTTTACTTTTGATTATTTTCACTTTTTAAATTCACCAAGGACTATATTTGACAAATTTTAAACTTTAGGGACTAAAGTTGTCATTTTGTAATTTTTAAACTTTGAAGGGTTTATTTTGACAACTTTTGAATCCCATGGACCTTAAATGATATTTTTCTTTATTTTGATTTACCAAGGACTAGTTTTGACAACTTTTGAAACTTGGGGGACTAAAAATACCAATTATGCAAACTTGATCGTTTTCACCCTTTTGGTATTTTTGCATTTGAAACACATAAAACACTTATTTGTGATATTTTTATCATTTTGATGCTTTGACGGGTGTTTTTGGATGTTTTTGGCAGTATAAAAGGTACAAAAATGATGAGTATTTGCATACTCATCATTCACTATTTTACTAATTATCTAATTTAACTAATTAACTACGGATAGATTATGCTAATTGAGGTGTGCTCGTATGATGATTAAAGATGTGTTCACTTAGATACTATTACTCCCTAGTTATCTTTTATTGGTCGGTTGAATTGTCACTTCCTTTATCTTAATTGGTGCGTTGTATTCCGATTAGTCGTGGGGGTGCCTAATTCCCTAGTTCTATGAATTGTAACTCTCCTTTAGAATACCCGGGATCGGCAAGTGCGATAGCATCTCCCACGAATACACTACTATCCTAAAGCTACAATTCACGCAATAAACACAACGATGGCCTAGGTGCACTCCTATGGCTTTTTGCTATTTAGGACGTTCAAGCTCGCAACAATGAAAGAAGAAGCCAATTTTCCTTAATCTAGCGTCTACAATTAATAACTAGGTTTCATAGATCTAAACAAACACAAGAATAATTTAGCTAAACATGTTAAACAAGCATGCATACACACAATCAATTGAACATGGGGTAGACATAATGATAAATTGGATAAACAAACTTATCTTGCAATGTAAAATAGGGTATGAGACCCTAGAATACTGTCTAAGTCGGACTATAACTGAGTTAGGGTTTGCTCTCCCAAATTTTACCTCTTAAAATACAGAAAAATCGAATTCTATATATAGATTTACAATCGCGATGGCATCACCTTTTGCTAGTGACGCCGTCAAGTCGCTGTCATTAGGGTTTCGTTTGGGCCAAGTCATCGTTGGGACGGCGTCAGTTGAGATGTGTGATGCCGCCAGTCTTCAGTAGCGACGTCGTCTGAGTCTTGAATCTTGGGCATCTGGTGTGAAACTTGTGAGTGACGCCTTCCAGAATTAAGGCGTGGCCGTCGGCTTTAGGACCGAAATTCCGCTGAGCCGTCGCGTGCACTTTTGATCAAGTATTCAATAGAGGGACGACGTCGCCCTTTGTTTGGGACGCCGTCAGGTGTGCTGGATGGCCTTTGATCTTGACTTTGCCATTTTCTTCATGTTTTCGCTCCTTTTCATCCAAATATGCTTCATTCAAGCATTTTGCTTCCAAAAGACCTAAAAGGTGAAAAGGAACGATTTTAAGCAGTAACGAATATAAAATGTGTCTATTTAGGGCTTAAATGACCTCCTAAAAATGTATGTTTTAAATCCTTATCAAATATCCCTACACTTGGTATTTGCTTGTCCTCAAGCAAATGTGCTTTTGGCCAATCAATTTATAAGTTAGGGGGCATGAAGCATTGGTTTAAGATAATCTACAATAAGTAAAAGCGCCACAATCGTCATAACAAGCACGAAAATTACATAATAGCACCTTACAATTGGTGTTTGGATTCTCTCATCTCTCGGGTTTATATGAAATATAATATGAATGGAAATGGAAGATAAACACTCATTACCTGGCATAGTACATAGATTACCATAAGCTTGAGAATAGATCAAACCTCCACCGCTTTGCCATAGACATCTAGGAATAACTATCTAAGAGGTCTTTACAAGGGTTGTAACGTTAGGCTTAGGGTAGGGAAGTATAGGGTTTTGTTGGATAGGAGATATTTAGTGGTGGCAAGTCAAAAATCTTATGTTACAAGCATGTAAAGCATGGCGTTGCCAAGCCAAGACTCGACTCACTAACACTAGATAACTTGAAACCAAACAAGCATAAACTTAAAAATATAAACATAAAGATAAATGTAGGATGGTAGCCCGCATGTTTTTCTCATTTTTTATTTTTTTAGACAACTATTTTCTCTCTTTTTTTCGATTTTTTTTCATACCTTTTTACTCTACCATCCTCTACGATAACATCAAAATATAAGGAATTTATAGGAGCATCCCTACACTTGAGTTTTTATTTAACTAACACTAATTGACCCGATTTGAAAAGATCAAAACACTTGGAGTATTTAATTACGTGGACAAAGGGAATTTGAATTTATCGTTCTTTCTCGTTACTCCATAAAATATTACTTTAACCCATGAGTCCCAATCATCCCAAAATTGTATACAAAAGATATGACTTGACTTAGCAACCATGCAAGTAACTAGATAATTGAACTAAGGGTTTAGTAGTGATAACAATAATGCACTAAATATGAGTGCATACAAGGTAGGCTAAGGCGATTTGGGTGTAACATTTGGGGGTGGATTGTAAATATTGCTCTTCGTTGATATTCCGGAAAACCGAAACATCACGAGAACCGCGAAAAGGATAGGCTCTGAGGGGTTAACTAGGGTTATCGTGTACTAGAGATGAGTACATCGCAAGGGTATGGGGTAATTACTCAACCAATGTGGAAGATGTAATTATAATACAGGTTTAAAACAAGGGTTATCCTAATGCCTCTTATCATTTAGTTAATCCTAACTACACAAGTGTAGTCTCACTAGCGATCTCGGAATGCATCACAAAACAATTTCTAGAATCTATTATACTATCGGTACACTCACTAAGCATTAAAGGTGAATGCTTTTATTCCTAAAGATCTAGGGGCAAACATCACATTTTTGGGGTGGAATTTGAGTGGTATACGATTTTTGTGCTAGTCATATAATTCCTATCCATGAGACGCTTTATTAAGACAAAAGTTTAGCTCGTAAATGTCATAAAAATTTTTAAAATTGGTGCTAAAATTGTCCTAACAAATATTTCTTATGGTTTATTACACAAATTACTAAAGACAAGGCAAATAATCAAGTGAGTGAATAGTTTCTAAGTTCCCGTTTTATTCTCCCTCCCTACAGTTAAACTGAATATTGTCCCCAATGTTCCCCGAAAGCATCAAAGTTATGATAAAGAAGGTAAGTAAGGAAAAGAAACTAATACTCCCCTGATTATCTTGGTAGGATATGTGTGAAGTTGCGGTTAAATCCTCCTCCAAGAAGAATGCATAAGTAATAAGCTTCATCCAATGTGTGTTTCTTCTTCTTTTCCAATATAACCTGGATACTCATAATAAAACAAATGAAACCTTTCCTAAAATCGGCGGTAAAACTATATATGACACACAACTACATTAGAAAGCAAGTAAGATATAATGCTTGTGGAATGGATGTTTGCAGTTTTTCAAGAAAATTAAGAATTGGGAATTTCCAAAAATTATAAATTATACAGAAAATGAAACTGATATTTTGTTTCTAAATTGCGCGTCGTCACAGTATTAGTCTGACGCCGTCAGTTGTAACTGGTCTTTGCGTTTTTTAGAAAAATTACCTCATTAAAACCTGAAAAAATTTCTGCAAAACATTCATCATGACTCGATACATGCATTTAACTCTAACAAACACACATATATATCAATTTCAATTATTGTTAATCTCATGTTCATGTTCTTAAAAACATATATGATCTTTGATTCGTTGTGAAGTGAGTGTGAGAAAAACACAAATATCAACAATACCAAATTAACCGTAAAACTCGACAAACCGACCCTTTAGGAAAAAGGCTAACTTATCAAATCTTACGGGTGTGATAAAAGTGATACGGAAAGTGATTTCGAGTCGTATCAACGAGGTGTGAATGGAAGGATTCGTTGAGTTTGTGATTATGGACTTGATTTGGTTTTAATGATTTGTTTGGTTTTGATTACAATTCTACAAATTAATGAGCGGAAGGTAATTAAGGCAAGGGAACCTAATAGACTAAAAATAAACTAACACTAAGCCTAAGGTATGATAAAACGAAGCTACACTAAGTCCTAGGGTGCAAAAGCAAAGCGTAAAAGCGGTAAAACAAGCCATAAGCGTAAAAGTTTTGCAATTTGGGGTGAAATCAATTTTCCGATCTATTTGACTAAAATGATTTTAGGAAAAGCGGAATATTTTTTTGACTTTTAAAATAATTACTACGAATTAAAATCTATTTTAATCTAATTAAATTATAAAAAATACTAAGCCATTTGAGAAAAATCTGAAAATTTCACTAAAAGTACTTTAAGTTATGCTACTCCTAGGAAAATTAAAAAATCAGTGGGTTGCTTATTGAAATAAGCTGGAAATAAGCTCAAAAGAGCTTAAAGGTAAAACTGTTAGGTGCCTTAAGATTTGTTTGTGTAAATGTTGAGACAAGACCCAAGGGCAATGGTAGAGGTGTGGTGTTGTGAGGTGGATGGCGTGGGTTGAGTCCCACCATGCCATTTTGAAAACCCTTTTTTCGTTTGCTTTTCAAAACTTCAAGATGCAACCAAATTGAGCACTTTTACAAAAACTTTACTTATGAAAACCTTGGAAATAATCGCTTATATCTTAATGTTTTGGACAAGTTGTTTTGACAGATCTTAAACAAACACCCTTTTAGCTAATGAATTAAGCTATACAAACTAAGCTAGGCTAGAGATGAAAATAGGATAAGCTACCTTATACTAAGCTAAGTCTAAATGAAGCTAGGGAGTTCTAAAAGCGAAGGTGATCCTAAGTACTAATGGGAATAGGTTGGGAACAAATGAGTCTAGGATACTATAAGTGAACAAATAAACAATGACAAGGCAAAAAGAAAACACCTAATCAGTAGTTAACTGAACTAAACTTAACTAAGCTAACTAAATTTACTAAAGCACAACTAATAAAAAGCAGTTAACAGGATTTAATAAGCTAAAATAAAGAGTGGTGACACAGTGCTAAGGCTTTTGAAAAAACTCAGTGTTTTAGAGCTTATTCATAAAATTTGAAGGTGAATTCCATCAAATTAAAGCTACAAAAACAAAGTCTATATTGGATCATCAATTAAGCTAAGTGGTAGGCAAAAGAGCTGCATAGCTTATAAAGTAAGATGACTTAGGACCCCTTTGACAAAAATCGGGTGAGGGACAGATTTTGACTTCAATTTAAACTAAGTTGAGAGAGTCTTAGATACATGAAGCTGAAACGGATCTAGTTGGGTTGGTACGGATGCTAGAAAAACAATGTTGACGAGCTTCTAAGATAATGTAATAAGGAGCCAAGAAGAGAATGGTGCTCTCCTTTTAAAGTGTGAAAGCTTTTCTTAAAATGTTGCAAAACTTCCTCAAACACTTGAAAACCTAGTGAAACTAACTCCTGACATCAAAACTACTTGGTTGCATTGGTCTGGGTAAAATAAGGTTTTGACCGTTTCAAGCAATAACCTAACACCCCTTTATGCAAGAACTCAAGCTACCATTTCTAAGATTGATCTAAAATTCTTTTGACTATCAGGTTAAAGTAAACACTTAACAAAGATTGAAACTGAAGAAAATAACTTCCATTAATTAAAAAAAACATTACAATAATTCCGAGATACAAGTAAAATAAAAATTTTTAAAGAAAAACTAGGAGTGCCATCATAACTTGGCTACATCAACCTATTTATACTACTAAACTACTGGTCTTCATTCTTCTCTTCTTTGTGTTTCTCCTGAGTGAGGAAAACAGCTAAGGTTGCTACTGCTTGAAGTTGATCCCACCCTTGATCGGTAGGTACCAAATGAGATTACATCTGAGCCTTTGGTTGGGTCTTTTGAACATGGATGCTAAGAGGAGGGGGAATTAGTGGGGTTGGGATTTGGGTGTACCTGGTTAAAGAAGGTGAAGGTGAGTTTGGGAGTTGATGAAACTGGGTAATGGGGAGAATGGGGGTGGAGTGTTTGGGGAGTGGTAAAAAGAGGGTGAGAATCTAGGGTTCTTGGGTTTGTGGGAAAGCAGGTTCTAGGGTTTTGTTTGGGCGGGAAAAGAAATGGGGAAGACAGGGTTAAGGGTTGGGTTATTATCACTTGACCGGGTTGGGGATTGGGTTGACCGGGTCAGGGTAGTGGACTGGTATTGGACTTAGGTTATTTATGGGTTTGGTATAAGTAGTTAATGGATTTAGGTATTAACCATGAAACCATATGAGATTTCAAGGACCAAGCGTGTAAAATCGAAAATCCGGGGACTACTTATGTAACTTCTGAAAATTCATCCAAGGATTAATCTTGTCTTTCTCAAATAAACCAAGGACCAAATCTGTCATTTGTGAAACTTGAAGGACTGAAATTGTAATTTTCCAAAAATTCTCAAAATGACCAATTTTGACAAGTAAGAATTACCAAAGGACTAAAAATGTTTATTTTCAATTTAAAATGTCGGAGGTGAAGGTCGTCATTCTTTGAAATTCGGACTAAAGTTGCCATTTTAAAAGTTGGGGGACCAAACGCCAATTATGCAAACTTTGTTTGTTTTTCATTTGTTTTGCATCTAAAACATATAAAACACAATTTTGAGATATTGTCAGTATTTTGATGCATTTGGTGTTTTAGATGTTTTGCTTATTTGACCTAAAATGATGAGTGAATACGCACTCATCAATCTTCCCTACACTTATCTTTTTGTAAAATACCTTTATATGTAACTAAGACGAGGTTAAAAACAAAATAAAGCATTTTCACAAAGTCTAACATGAGAATAAACAACAACGAAAAAGATATATGAACACACAAATTGAAAAACAAAACAAGCAAACAATTAAGCGTGGGTTGCCTCCCACAAAGCGCTTTTCTTTATTTATAAGTCTTGTAGCTAGACTCAAAGTCGTGCTCCTACGTGACTTCTTTACCTTCATATGCCTCACTTACTAGGTCAATATCATAGGGCCTTACACGTCGTATGTTTACTCTAGACTCTTTTCCATTGTCATCGAGCAATACAATGGTTCCGCCTCTTTTTACCTCTTTCACCGTATAAGGGCCGCATCATTTTGGCTTAATCTTCCTGTTGGGTGCTTTTAATCTTGAATTATACAAGAACACTTTGTCTCTTTCCACGAACTCTATAGGGCTCTAAACTTTTTGGTCATGTCTTTTAGCATCACCTTTCTCATGATGGTTTTCGTGGAGTTTTTCCGTGGTGTAGTTGTGCCCTATGATTTGTTTATCACGTTTCTATTTTTCTAATTCAATCTCCTTATTCATGTACTCCCTAATCTTTTCTTCCCATTCAATGATTTTTCTCTTAACTGCACTACTGGAGACTCGCGAATTCTTATCATCTCTTTTCTTTTCCATAAGCTTCAAAGGATATCATGGAGCAATAGGTATCCTAACTTTGCTTTTGCCACTTTTAAGCACCATAACACCCTCACAGCATTTGATTGTTGCCTTGGCGGTGGCCAAGAAAGGTGTTCCAAGGATTAAGGGCATGTGTTCATCTTCCTCAATGTCTACAATTGCAAAATCTACCGGGTAGATGCTACTTGCAACCTCAATTAACACATCTCCGCTATCCCTAAGGGATAAACATATGAATGATTTGCTAAGGAAAGTCTAAGATTAGTCTTGGTTGGTTTCTCCTTAGTCAACTTATTATAGATTGATAGTGGCATTATGCTTACATCGGATCCCTGGTTGGCTAAGGCTTTTATATTCTCTAAGTCACCAATGCTACATGGTATTATGAAGTTCCAACAAATCTCTTGCTTCTCAGCTACTGGTTTCTTAAGAATTGCTTCATACAAAGGCCCCATAGGTATAGTGTCATATTCTTCCTCCTTTGTTTCACCTAAGAAGGTCTTCCTAAGAGCATCATTATACCTAAAGTTGTTCACTTGGTTAATAATGGTTTTCCTATTGATCTCATGCTTAAGGTAGTGTCCTGATTCTGGGTTTATCTAATTCCTTAGCCTTATCTTCATCCTTACAACTCGAGCTGTTCTCCTTAGCCTTATCCACTTGAAATGTACACATTACCTTTTGTACTAAACGTTAAATAAAGGTGAAGAGAAAGTAGAATTAGAGCGAGAACTTCCCTGAAATTCACTCCTAAATAGAAAGAAGGCACACAAAGAGAATCATGCCTTCGCTTAAGCATCTACGAGCAAACTTCATTCCCTGAAATCACACTAACCAACAAGCATAATTCTAAAAAATAAAAACAAAAATAAATCTAACTCACTTTCATAGGAATCACGGTTTCATTTAGCATATGCAACAAGCCTTTTAAACCACTTAGTGTCCCATGTGGACGAGTGTAGTCTCGTGAGGGCTTACAGGGAACATATCCACAAAGTTTATTTAAAAACTAATACAAGGTTATTGTGTTAACATAGAAAGAATTAGAGCTGTAGGATGATTACGTCGTAATCCAATAAAGGAGTTACACCATAATTGTGGCAAAACCTGGCAGTCGCTATTGGATAATAGCTACGACGTGACCATAAGATGGGATTACACCGTAATGGTTATGCCTTGGAGAGAATCGCTACTGATAATATGTTACGGCGTAATCATGGGGATGAGTTACGCCGTAACCGTTGGACAGATCTGGTCCTCGTTTTAGACACTTGTGAATTCATCTCCACTTCCTGCAAAAATTGTTAAAAACACCAAACCCAACAAAAATTGAAATAAAAGAACTAAAAAGGATAATTCGGGTTGTCTTCCGAAAGAGCACTTTTCTTTATTACCGAGTCTTTAAGTTAGACTCAAAGCCATGGGGCTTTATGGTGTCCTTCGAACTTGGCAAACTTCTTCCGTTTCTTGGCAGCAATCATTCATCCATTCGACAAAAACTCTTTTTCTGACCGTGTTGCCTACGCTGCAGGTATCAAACTTTTGCAAAAGCCATTTATTGAATGATAGACACGACTTTCCGTAGTTGTTGTCTTCAATCATAGAACTATTATTATCAATGGCGGCACTTATGGTTGATCCTTCATCAGCTGTCTTCGTAACTGGAAGATGATATTCATTGTAATCGAGCTTTAGTTGTTTGATCAAACCTCTATTGACATTCAAGTCCCCAACTCTAACTTTGTACCGATCTTCAAAGGATAGATTCCCAAACTCTATGTCATGTATCTCAATCTCGTGAGGGCACGTCCATTCTTCTACATTCATATCCCCGTTACAATACTCGCGAAAAGAGTTACACGTGGGCCATGCTTTTATAGATCTGTCATGTTCAGCCATTATAGGAATGCAGAAATGCTTGTTAAGATCCGGAGCTTCATGATGTCCCCAATTTGACCACTTATTCCCTGATCCTGTTTACAACTATCAACATCTTGCTTACAGTTGTCAGTCCCTAGCTCATGGTATAACGGCGGGTCAAGTAATGGTATACAGTAAAACCTCTATAAATTAATACTCGATAAATTAATAACCTCGATAAAATTAATAATTTGTCCGGTCCCAACTTGGGACCAGTGCAAATTTGAACCCCAATCGATAAAATAATAAGATAATAAATTTTTTGAAACCCCGGTGTATATATATTGGTCTCAACGAAACTATAAATTAATAATTATTAAAAAATTTAATATGTATATAAAGTCCATACATAATTGGAACTTGTACGAATTCAATTAATTCAATTAAGGTCATACATAATTGAAATTTGTCCTAACGAAACTAACTTTTAACTTATTCAAAAACAATGAACTTAACAAATTCAACTAATTTGTGAATGTAAATTCATAAAATGTTAATTGAAACTTGTTTTTCTAATTTATTTTTCATCTCTAACTAATATACATTGTAACTAGTATGTTGAACTTAGAAATTTAAAGGTCATACGTAAAACCTCTGTAAATTAATAAATTATTAAATTATCGATATAATAATATCTCGCTAAATTAATAAAATATCCCGGTCCCAACATCATTAATTTATAGAGGTTTTACTGTATTGACAACGTCAACTTTTTTTCAAAATTCCAAACGAGGATTCAATTGTTCATTTGTGTTGAAAGTAATTCGTTCCCCTTCGGTTCCTAAAGAAATTTGTTTTTCAAAAACTTTTATATGAGCGCGACAGGTAGCAAGAAAAGTCCTTCCAACAATTAAGTTGTAATGCTCCCGCTTGCCCATGTCAATAACCACAAAATCAGTAGGAAAAAGGAATTTGCCAATTTTTAAAAGAATATTATCAACAACCCCCCGAGGTACAGCCTTAGAAGAATCAGCCATTTCAATCATCATTGTTGTTTCTTTTAAATTGGTTATGTTTAAGGCATCAAACAATGAAGTGGGGATAAGATTTGCCCCAGCCCCCAAATCAGCTAAAGCGGGAATTTTTAGGTTACCGATACTGCAAGGCAATATAAAGCTCTCCGAATAAAGTTCATTTTCAGGAAGTTGGCACTACAGGTTTTCGTCATCTTCAGATCTGTCATCTTCTCTTAAGTAATTAATCCCACAAAGGTCATTAGTGACAGTAGGGGAGCGCTGCTCTTCTTCCGGCTTGTCTTGTGCGAATACTGCTTTACATGCAACAACTTCATCATTCCTGGTCCCGAGATTTTTAGCCAGCTACCCAATTTGGGTCTCTAGGTTTTTAATTGCGGCATCCTGGTTTCGTAGGTTCATATTTGTGTCCTCTTTCACCTTGACCATCCATTCTTTGAATCTGTCATTTTTTTAGTAGATTCCTCGATGTGTTTATGCACCAACTCTTCAAGACTTGGTTTAGCAGGGTTATTATTGATTCTCGTATAGTATACTGGGGATCTTTCACGGTATTGAGCTATGTTATCATTTTACCCGTTAAACGGCCTACCGTTCCTATATTTTACCTCTTCAATCCTCTTGACTTCTTTAAACGATCATTCCTTGGAAAGGTAGGTTCCATTGCATTTATTGCAGCCAACTTATATAGAGTGCACATTTTCTTTAAGTTTCTACATGTCTTTTCCAAGACTCTCAAGTTTGTTATTTATTGCTGCAAGGCCTTCCGAACTCCCACCTATACCTCTATTGCTTCCTCCGTTGTGCCACTTATGGAGAGTGGTCAGCCATCTTTTGAATAGTCTCCAACGCCCTTATAGGAGTCATTCCAGGGATTGGTCCCTGCGAATCGAGCATTTGTCTTGAGGAGATATTTAAACCTTGTAGAAGACATTCACCTTTTGTTGGCTATTAAGGTCATGAGTAGGGCACTTATACAAGAGCTCGTTGTATCTTTCTCAAGCCTGGTACAGCGTTTCATCGCCCTCCTGCTTGAAATTATGGATTTCTTCGAGTTGCTTTGCTGTCTTAGATAGAGGACAGTATTTTAGGATGAAGTACTTTTTTAGGAGAGCCCATGTATTAACGGTCCCGGCTGGTAATCTATCGACCCATCTTTTAGCAGCTCCAGTGAGTGAAATAGGGAACACACGTAACATGACAACATCGTTAGAGACTCTTGGAATTTTAAATAGGCTGACAATGTATTCCACGTTATCCACGTGCTCGTAAGCATCATCGCTAATGCTTTCGGAGAAGGGATTGGCACGAAGCTCCCTCATAAATTGTGGTTTGATTTCGAACTGAGCATCGTCAGCAATGGCCGGCCTAACGATCCGCAACCCTTGTTCATCCCTAGTCAATGCCAAATATTTCTCCAGAGTGAGGTCATCAATGTTCACAACCACCATGGTACCTGAAACTTAAAAGAAATCGTGCGAAAACAAAAATTCAAAATAAAACAAAAATAAAAGACTAAATAAAATCCTAATATAACTCCCCGACAGCGGCGCCAAAAACTTGATGCAGGATTTCTGATCAGATTTTAATATTTATAAAGTCTCGTTTACCTATGGTCCACCTTATGCACTCACGGGCAGTGTACCCGGTCGTGTATAGTGTAGTAATCGGTAAAACCGAGGTCGTCCCAAGAGCTATGTGAGCGGATCCTAATTAAGTCTAGGTGTCACTTGTTTTAATTGTTTTAAGGATTGAAATGATTAATTAACTAGAAAACAAGAAATAAAATGCGAAAAGTAAATAGTGGTTGTGATCAATAAAGGTAAAGTGTGCTAAGCTAATTACTCATCCTATCATGTTATGTTCACGTTTTGTTACTTCCAATTTATTCAAGTGGGGGTTTAAGTCGCTAGGACAACATTTGGTCAGGTCGTCTTAACCTATCAGCAAAGGCTTCCACCCGAGATCAAGCTACTACCCTTGAAAGTCGAGTTATTTTTGTCCCCTAAGCCAAGTCATTAAGTACCTCTACATGCAAGATTCAAAATAATGAGTGCCCGAGCGCTAGTATCTTAGACACTCATCCCTAACTTCTTAAGTTCATCCAAACCACCGGTGATCATTTGGTCAGTTCGCACAAGTGAGGAAGGGTCGTCATTTGGTCAATTCTTACCCTCCCCTACTCAACCTAACTACTTAGGGTCAGTTGGTCAATTCTCCTAAGCAACTAGATACGATCGCCATTCAAAACTACCGAAGCTAGGGTAACTACCATCGAACTATGCATGCATACACTAGAAACAATTATACGGAAACATGAAAACTTAAACAAAACAATTAAGGAATCATAACTAGGCTAGCACCAAAGGTGCTTAGCCGATCATATTAAAAGAAACCAAAGATTCAATGTTTAACATAATGAAATACATTAATCGAAAGTAAAAGATAAAATAATTGCTAATGCTTATCGTTAGGGAGTGATTTCTCCCTTGGAGATGGCTCCATATGCTCTCCAAGATATGCCTTTGGACCCCTCTTGCCGTTCTCTGCCTTTTGGTGTGAAGTGAATGATGGAAAATTCAGTAATTAGGGCTGGTATTTATAGGCCCGATCTAGTTACGGCGTAACTTGAGTTGAGAGTTACACCGTAACTTCAATAATTCCTCAATTATGCTCTCGGTAAGCTGGTTACGACGTAGCACTAGGGAAGGGTTACACCGTATCTTCGATACAAGTTACATTTGGTATGATTACGCTGTAATCATTGAAAGGAGTTACGACGTATCTGACGGCGGCGTGAAACATTTCTTGACCTAGTTGGTTACGGCGTAATCCTTAGTTGGGAGTTACACCGTAATTGATGTTGAGTTGATCTTCTGAGTCAACGTGCTAGCCGTAATCTGAGAGATGGAGTTACGCCGTAGCTTCTTCACAGTAGGCATACAATCATAAATCTCTAGGAAAATCTCCAAATCCGCGTCTTTTTAGCTCCAATGCTCGTAATTTACCTGAAAGTAAAATATAAAGGAAAACAGGCGTAAATCCATATAAATGATATAAAGTACGAGCATTATCGGGGGAAATTGACACTTAATATTCAGGACTATTTGATGTTATCAGTGTTTTTCACAAATAATGCACAAGCTTAACTTTCACTCCTACCTTATGGCTGTTTATAAAAGTATGAATTTAACTGTATCCTAAAATACAAATTGACATAAGCTATAGAGATAAAATACTGATGCATTTTGTCTCTGTTTACAAGAACCTATTTTGGGTAACAGACAAGGCAGCTTTCTGGTTGTCAGTGATGACACTAATCCTGGTTGTTAGTCTTTTAGGAAAAGCTTGACTTAAGGCAGATAAGGACTCCTCCTTATAAGTTCAAACTTATCCCGCCTTGTTCCGCCCATTCTTCAGTCTTCTAGTCTTTAGTCTTGTTCTTCAGTCTTTGTCTTCAGTGATCATAGTTGATGAGGAGTTTTGGGATTCAGTGAGTTATTGTCATCACTCACTGAATCCATCATCTTCTTCTTGACTCAGTCTTCACCCCTTGAGTTCCGCCTGACTAAGCGGAGAGACTTTTCTTCTGCGTCTCTGATGCAGGTTTTACTGACCAGGTTTTAATATTTATATAGTCTCGTTATACCTATGGTCTACCCTAATGCACTAACGGGCAGTGTACCCGGTCGTGTGTAGTGTAGTATTCGGTAAAACCGAGGTCGTCCCAAGAGCTACGTGGATCGGAAATTAACTTAAGTCTATGTCACGATTTTAATTGCTTTTAAGATTGAAATAATAAATTAACTAATAAGACAAGAAAGCAGATAAAGGCAAGAGATGTGATCAATGAAGGAGAGTGATGCTAACCTAGTTATTCCTCCTAGCTAGTAATGTCTACGTATACTTACTTTCAATTACTTCAGGTAGGGTCAAAGTCGAGAGGACAACATTTGGTCAATTCGCCCTAACCTATCAGCAAAGATGCCACCACAGGAAAAGTCAGGTGTCCTTTCATAAGTCCTGTTGTTCCCGGTCCCCTAAGCCGAGTCATTAAGTACCGCTACATGCTAGATTTATAATAGTGAGTGCCCCGGCGTTAGCAACAAACACTCACCCCCTAATTCTTAAGTTCATCCAAACGGTAGGTGATCAGTTATTCAAATCGCACAAGTAGAAAGGGTCGTCAGTTGGTCATATCTTACCCTTCCCGTCTCAGTCTACTCACTTAGGGTCAGTTGGTCATATCTCCTAAGCGACTAGCCTCTACCGCCATTCAAAACTACCGAAACAAGGGTAGCTACCAATAAACTATGCATGCATACACTTAGAAATAATTATATGAAAGCAATGTAAACGCAAACAAAATAATTAAGGAATCATAACTAGGCCAGCACCTAGGGTGCTTAGCCAATCATATAGAAAATTAATCTAACAATAATGAATAAAACATGAATAGAATTAAATATAATGTTTGATACAAATTACTTGATGAAAAGCTAATAATGATAATGATTGCAAGTGAATTCTTCCTTCAAAACTGGCTTCGGATTGCTGAAAAATGCCCTGGAGTGGTGCCCTAATCGACCCCTATGAGAGGGGTGAAGAGAGATACTAAAAAATGTAGATTTAGGGCTATATTTATAGGCCCGGCATGGTTACGGCATAACCTTAAGGGCAAATTACGCCGTAACTAATGATGGCGCAACGAAATCCGGATCACGAAAAATTACGTCGTAACTAAATTATTTAGTTACGTCGTAACTAAGTTACGCCGTAACTAAACAATGTAATTACGCCATAAATTGAATTACGTATTTTTTCTCATCCTATAAGTTTCTTGAAACTTTATTGCACTAGTTGACGCTTTTGGCCCCTGAAGTAGCGCGTGGATTCAAATTAAGACCAAAAGCCTTAATAATACTTATAAGATATTTACGGTTTCAGCCCCTCTTCGTTCTTGATATATTTATACTTGGTCCTTGAAGTGAATAAAATAAATATTAACTTGCCGCTTCCAGTCCCTGGACTTCAAAACTTAGCGCCCAAGTAATTAATTACGACGTAACTAATTATCCATGTTACGCTGTAATCCTTCGTATGCTCATGATTATCCACTCCGAAATTATCTCTACGGCGTAACTAATTTACCATGTTACACCGTAACCTTCACAAAAATAATTACGACGTAACCATAAGAGTTGGTTACGCCGTATCCTTCAAAGCATCATATTTACGCCGTAACATAATTAAGCAGTTACGGCGTAACCTTCACAAATAATTCATAGGCCCTCGTAAATCAATCTTCAGAACATATATTTGGCCTTATATCACATCTTTTCTGCTTCAACGCCTCATTTATCCTGAAATGCAAATATAAACGAATATGAACGAATTAAGTACCATATTAATACAAATGAGGCCATAAACACGGGAATTTGACATATAAAATATCAGGCTAATTTGATGTTATCAAATATTCCCTCACTTGAATTCTACTTGTCCTCAAATAGACCCTTTAAATAATTCTTAAAAAGATATCTCCCAAGATTAATTGGAGGATATGAGTCTAAAAATCACCTAAGCTAGAAAATTCCAAACTGAGCACCTCACGAAAAGGGAATTGAAATCACACACTCTCTCATAATTTACGTGTTTATTTTTGGGTGATCACTCAATTGCTCAGTCATGGCGAGTATTCTATCATAGGCTTGGCAAAGATACTAATCTCCACCACTAGAGTCTATAGATGCAGCTATTCTAAAAGGCAATGGGTTGACACAACATAAAGGCTTATGGGGTTATTATGTCATTACTAACGAGTTATGGCGAAGGGGACAAATCCAATGATACATGACCAAATCCATGGCCAAGACACCAATGATTGCTCGCTTCCTCACCTAAACTCGATTCATGACTAAGGGTAGGATAAGACATGGGAACACATTTAATGGGTGTAAATAAAAAGACACGAACAAATAGATTCCTAAGTCTACATTCGCCTCACCACTAGTCGCATTCAATCCCATAGCAAAAATCGAGGGTCAAGAGTCAAGGGGTCTTCAATAATCCAATACACGAGTTAATGCATAAGAAATATAATGTGGTGCCTCATAAACTCCATAATCTAGGCAAATAAGATGCATTAACTCGGCCTTCATCATCAATGAAAAAAGAATGTGCTATATAAAAAATTTTAAAATTTGGGTCAATTTAGCACATATTTTTATCAAAATCGACCATTTCTATCTCCCATCCCCCCACTTGAAATGTACAATGTCCCCATTGTACGAATATTGATTAAAATTTGAAAGGTGAGATAGAAATGTTCGGGTTTCTAATTTTATCCGTAAGACAAAACTGATTTGTAAAAATTTGCGCTAGTTGAATAAGGCGAGAATACTAATTATAAACACTTGCTCGCATGCTTTTTTTTTCACTGTCTTTTTTTTTTGATGCAAGACAAGGTATACAAGAATATAAACGATACGAACATAAAACGTATCCCCCCACTTGAGATCAACTATCATCTAAACCCGATTTTCTTCCAAAACCCTTTATTCAAAACCCGCGACTTTCACTAGTGGAACCAAAATTAACCAACAACGCCCGGACCATGGACATAAGGAAACTACAGGGTAGGCTAGGCGATAGGTGTAACAAAACAACATATATTGGGTGAACAAAATGAAAAGGATGGCTCTGAAGGGTGTATCTAGGGGTATCTTGCACTAATGGTGAGTGCAACAAAAAGGGTTTAACAGGGGGATTGACTGATTAATGTGAAGAGTCAATATACACAATACATATATGGGCTATTTGGGTTTAATCCTAAAATTTCCTTATATCCTAGCTGCACCGATCACACCAAGTTACCTCAGTGTAATGCTCATGATAATGGTCTCGAAAAGATATACAAGGCCAAGTTCTAAAGTCTATTACAGCCACCGGCACACTCATTTTTATGGAATTATGTATAAGAGGAAAACGGAAAGGCTTATCCTTACACAATGGGAATATAGGGTAGGTATGCTCAGTCTAGATTAATCCAGTTAAGTAATGAGAAACATGTCAAAATTTTATTAATGAAACACTTTTCATCAAAAACTAGAAAAATAAAGGCAAGTAAAATCAAGCGGGTGTCTATGTCTAATCCCTTCCCCCCACTTGGGTCATACTTAAGCATATAAATGAAAGATAAGAAGGGTTAGAATTGAAACAGAAAACTCCCCTGGATTTGCTCGGCATGATCGAAGACTCACGAGTAAACGTGTCCCGCTTTGAGATCTATGAGCAAACTTTAATAACCTGAATTCAATTAAGACAACCAAATGCATCATACTAGAAAAACAGCAAGTAATAAAAGAAAATGAAAAACCTAACTCACTTTCGTAGGAATCACGGTTGCATTTAGCATATGCAACAAGCCTTTTAAACCACTTGGTGTCGCAAGTGGACGAGTGTAGTCTCGTGAGGGTTTATAGGGAACACGCCCACAAAGTTCATTTAAACCTAGTACAAGGTTATGGTGTGTAAGTTTAAAATGAAAATTTCGGTTACAGGAGAGGTTACGGCGTAACCACATAAGTCAGTTACGCCGTAATTAGATAAAACATGGAGACCTTCGATACTGAAGGAGGGTTACGGCATAACTCAAGGTTATGGTTACGCCGTAACAATTGCACAGAATGGAAATTCCAGACTGGTTCTGAATTTTGGTGAGCTTAAACGCCATCCTCCTTGCTCCATTTCCTGCAAAAAAATAAATACAAACATACCAAACCCAACTATTCTAATAAAATGGAAAAGAACAGATAGGCATGGGGTGCCTCCTACGAAGCGCTTGTTTTTGTTCGAGTCACGAGCTTGACTCCACCCTTATTTACTACGTAAAAGGGTGTTCATCCCCTCACTTGAAATCAAGTGTGGGTGAAAATAGCAATAAACACCATGAGGGTGTGAATTCGCTATGGGATGGGGAAATGATAAAATATGATCATACCTAAAAGGAGATGTCATTTCCCTCCATATTTTACCCGTTTTAGTTGATGGCATTAATGATTGGTTCACCTCGTGACGTGGCTGATTAATTGGCTCGTATGTCTCCTTGTTAATCACTGAAGTGTCCAAGATCTTGTCATCTAATTCTTTTGCAAGATCAACTAAAATTGGTTAAGTAGCCGGAGCTACATAACCATCATCGGGTGATGTGACGGTTTGCACGATTTCATCCATGTTTTCAGCAACCTGTATAGGAAAACTAGCATGATTGTTAGTAATAAAAGAAGAGTTAGAAGTGTTACCATTTTGCGTTGTATTTGATTCCACATTAGCTTGTGGCGTTGCTTCATCATCCTGTAAGCTCCATGCTTTCATATTCTTTAATTGATCATTGCTTGTTTCTTCATCTCTCACAACCTTCAAACGTCCTGGAAATGGGATAGGTGGGACATAAGGTCTGATATAAGGAACCGGCTCGTTGTTGACTTCTTTCATTTTTCCCACCGTTGCCTTGATAGTTTCAACCGCATTCTTTTTTCTTTCCAGGACCTTTTGATTTAATTCTTCAAGCTTAGCTTCCAAAATTTTCCTCTTAGCGTCAAGATTTTTTAAATTTAAGTTCGCGCCCTCCTTGAATTTCCTAATCCATTCGTCATTCGAGTCGTGCATCCTTTTTAAATTATCTGAGAATTTCTTGACGGCTTCCTCGAATGACTCAATATTCCTGACCTTGTCATATTCTTCTTGGAGAGAATGCTCTTGTAAAGCATGAATGTTCTCCTTAGCCATCTTCATATCACATCCAAGTCTATCAAGCTGCTTGGTGATGTCGCCAATGTCATCCAAGCTATTTCTATTTATGGCCCAAGTCGTTGCTCCATCATACCAATTTCGTGAATGGTCAGCCATCGTTTCAATTGATCTAAGGATAGGTCTTTGAGAGTCGAGCATTTGGCGGGACGGGATGTTTAAACCTTTGTAGAAAACAAGGACCATATAATGGTTGCTGATATCATGCGTTGGGCATCTATAAAGAAGGTCATTATATCTATCTAACGTTTCATCCATCTTCTGTCTGAAACTCCTTGTTTCTTCCATCTTCTTGGCAATCTTTGAAGGAGGACAATATCTCCGAATGAATGCTTTCTTTAAAAAAATCCATGTATTGATCGACCCAGCAGGAAGCATATTCATCCATCTTCTGGCTGCACCAGTGAGTGTAATTGGGAACACTCTAAGCATTAATGCATCTTGAGTGACTCCTGGAGTGTGGAAAATATATGCGATCTCTAATACTCTTTGCACATGCATGTGGGCATCATCATTATTAGTTCCTGTAAAGAGCTTTTGTCTAAGTTCCCTCATGAACTGGCAGTTGATCTCAAAACTGATGTTATCATTCAATTCGGGGCATACCACGCCCGATCTTAGGTTATCTTGAGTCAAAGCAATATATTCTTCCATAGTGAGCATGTCAAAATCTGAATCTTCCATATCCTGAAATATCAAAAACAAACAAAAACAGAAAAGAAGAGAAAAAGAAAACTAAAAATAAAAGATAATAAACGTAAAACTTAAATTAAAATCCTAAATAGCTCCCCGGCAGCGGCGCCAAAAACTTGATGCAGGTTTTACTGACCAGGTTTTAATATTTATATAGTCTCGTTATACCTATGGTCTACCCTAATGCACTAACGGGCAGTGTACCCGGTCGTGTGTAGTGTAGTATTCGGTAAAACCGAGATCGTCCCAAGAGCTACGTGGATCGGAAATTAACTTAAGTCTATGTCACGATTTTAATTGCTTTTGAGGTTGAAATAATAAATTAACTAATAAGACAAGAAAGAAGATAAAGGCAAGAGATGTGATCAATGAAGGAGAGTGGTGCTAACCTAGTTATTCTGTTAGGATTTAGTAAATCCAATTATTAAAGTGTCGGTCACCTCAAGTATATGTAATCATTAGAAAGCTCGTAGTCGTAGTTATTTAATGTTATATAGTATTTAGTTAAGTAACACCGTGGAGGACGAACGGGTCTTTACCCACTGTATGCCTGATCCACAGCCTGTAGGTGGCGATTTGTGTAAGACTATAAATACCTTCTACCTCCCAAGGTAGAGGGTTGGAGCTCATAATAATACTTTCATTTTCTCTCACTAAGTTCCCAAACCTCTAACTATTTCTCTCTCTAAAACCTTGAATTATACGCCCCATTTGATCATGATATGATGTGTTTGTGAAATCCAATATCTTACAAATGGTATCAGAGCCATGGTTTGATCATCTCTCTTATATATTCTTGGATTTCTAGTGGTTTTTATTGGTTTTTGGGTTTGAAAAAGTTGAGTGGTTTTTGCGTCATTTGGACAATTTCTTGTGTTAAAGTTTGGATTTTGTTAGTACTTTTGTGTTTAGGTTCATCATAAGTGTTTAGGTTGTGATTTGGAAGGCTTGAATCACTGTGGTTGGACTGTTTTTTTTATTAAAAAGTGGCGTCTTGTTTGTGTTCATTGTAGCGATTTGTCTCTCGGTAAACCGTTTCAAGTGAGCGATTTGTCCCTGTTTTGGAAGCGATTTGTGTCAGTTTCAAATCACTTATTTAAGCGATTTGTCCGGTTAGTGGGTGTACTTGTGCGATTTATTCGGAGTAGCGACTTGTCATTTTTCAGCGACTTGCTTATTTAAGCGAGTTGTGTATCTTCTGCGACTTGTGCTATTTAAGCGGTTTGTCATTTTAGGCGATTTGCTTATTGAAGCGAATTGTAAGCTTAAGCGATTTGTCTTGGTTAAGCGGTTTGTCTTGATCAAGCGACTTGTTGTGATTTAAGCGATTTGGTAATAGAGGCGACTTGTCACTTTTGAGCGACTTGTTGACTGTGAGATTTGTCTTGTTGAGCGATTTGTCTCTTGTGACTTAGTGTTTTTCTTCTTGATTACATTCTACGGTTTTCTCTTGATTCAGTAAAATCCCGTGAAAGAATCTATTTCCCGGTTTAATCATTGAGTTTTAAAATCCCGTGAAATCTGTAAACATGTCTCCCAACGTACCTACAATCATCTCCACTGTTGCTGAGGATGTTCAAGCAGCTGGTTTAGATACTCGTCCACCCATGCTTGACAAAACTGACTACGACTCTTGGGCTCAACGAATTAGATTATACTGTCTTGGAAAGGAAAATGGGGTCAACATTCTCAAATCCATTGATGAAGGACCTTATCAGATTGAGACTACAAGAGACATAATTGATACTGCTGCAGATGGAACCATGATCTTTGGATTGGACAGACCAAAGACGTATGATGAGCTCAGTGATAAGGAGAAAAAGAGATTCGATGCCGATATCAGGGCTTCAAACATCATACTTCAAGGTATTCTAAAAGATATCTACAAGCTTATCAATCACAACACTGAAGCCAAGGCTGTTTGGGATAATGTCAAGATGCTTCTCTCGGGTTCTGAATTAACTAAGGAAGATAGAGAATCACAACTGTATGATGAATTTGAGCACTTCAAGATGAAACCAAAAGTGAGTATCTATGAATATTACGTGAGATTCCACAAACTTGTGAATGATATGAGGAATATCAAAATGACTATGCCAAATATTCAGCTGAACTCAAAGTTTGTGAACAACATGAATCCCGAATGGCACAAGTTTGTCACCTCTGTGAAGCTAACCAAAGGATTGAAGAATACCAACTATGAGCAACTGTATGCCTTTCTTCTTCAGAATGAAAGACATGCTATATTTGAACGAAGGATCCTTGAGCAGTTCAAATCTAAGCAGGGTGAAACTAGTTCGTCAAATGACTCTACAACTTTTTACACCAATGTTGGTATTACTACCAAAGCTTCTCAAGTCATACCCATGGGAAATGGTAACTACAAACTCATTCCTGATCCATCATACAAGCCTCCTGATTCAAACACACTCATGGAAAACTTCATTAATCAACTGTCTCTCATGGTTAGTCAAAACATGAACTCTCTCCCACACATCAACAATAACCTCAGAACATCATCCAATCCACAAAATCAAGCCACTGTCAGAGATGGGAAGGTTATGGTGTAACCAGTTCAAGAAAGGCAGTATGAACAGGGAAGAGGTGGAGTTGGTAGAGGATATGTGGCAAATCAGAATCGTGGAAGGAATCCAAATCAAGTACAAGCAAAGCCAATCAAATGCTACAGCTGTGGTGGTGAGGGACATATTGCGAGGAACTGCATATCTCCAAAACGTCCACAGAATGTTGATTACTTCATAGACAAGATGCTACTTGTGCAAGCTTAGGATAATGGAGCTGTGTTGGATGAAGAGGAGCTGTTGTTTCTGGCTGAGGGCAATGCCAAGACATATGATGCAGATGTGGATGAGCAGCCAATTCAGGAGATAGGTCATAATCATCATAATGCCTTTCAAGTCGCCGACTGTGATGCATACGACTCTGACGTCGATGATGAACCTATTGCATAGACAATTTTCACGGCTAGCATTTCTCCAATGGTCTCTCCAAAGGTCCCCTCACCACAGCAAACTAGTCCATCCAAAGATTCTATCATTTCAGAGGTATTAAAACTATATGATGAAGTTGATAAGCAAAAGATGCATAATAAAGTACAATCTCTTGAAACTTATGAATCAGATATTGATGATGAGGGTAATAGAAATATTGTCCCATATGATCAATATGTGAAGCAAAGTGAAAGTGAGATTGTACCAAGTAATGCATCTTCCGCAGTCAATGATGACTATGTTTTTGATGAATACACTTCATGTGCCCCTGATGATTCTGTTATCTCTGAACTGAATGCTTATAAAGAACAAGTTGCTATTTATGAACAACGTGCAAAATTTGAGTTAACCACCCGTGAGCAGGAAATGGATGACCAAATGCGTACAATTATTAGAAAAAGTAATTTTAGAGAAGAAGTATTAAAACAAGAGTTTAAACTCCTTACATGAAAAGCTTTCTAAAACTGCTAAGCAAAAACAAGAACTTCAAGAAAATGTTAAAAGGCTTAAGCAAGAATTCAATGCTAAGGAATCAAAACTTTTGAATGATTTTTCCAATCTAAAAACTTTGAAAAACAAGCTTGAAAATAAGTTGTACGTACAAGGGAATACCATTCAGACTGCTCCCTTGATCACTAAGCATAGAGTCTTAAGCGATAAGCATAGTATTCCCCTTGTTGAGGAACCTAATCCTGAGGTAGTTAAAAAGGCTAGAGCTGCTCATAAGGTACTATATGATGGTAATGAGATTCTTAAGCCTAGGAAAACACCATCATGTGTTGGAAGCACGGAAGAGGATAGAAAATTAGAGGATGCCTCTAGGGAGAAAATGGATAAGAAGCTTAACGATCCTGTGTGTAAGAAGGAAAACATAACGATAAAACCCCATGATTATACTAAGGAAAATTGGATCTCCTTAAACAAGTTTAAGCCTCAGACTCTATTAACCCCTGAACAATTGTTCTGGAAAAAGGATATGGATATGCAAAAAGCTGAAAATCTTGTTGCAAAAAACACTCCCCTTAGGAAAATGCCTGCAGCTACTGTGTATCCTCCAAATACACCAATGCATCTAGTTCCTAGATCAATTGCCACTAATAGCAAAACCTTAATCAGCATGTACGTTGTTTATCAACTATTCGTTGATTTTAAGAAAACATGTAAGAAGAGAATCACACCTACAGGGATAACTGACGGGGAAAGGGGTTTTGAGCAAACTAAAGAATGTTATTTAACTGAGGTCATGCCTTTCTTTAAACAATTAAAAGGTCAATTTGAGAGTCTTCAAAAGGGAATAAATTCAGACATTAAAGAAATGGAAAAGGAATTTGATGCAATGATAGTTGAGGTCAATGATTATGAACAGGAACTCAAATATAATGAAGTTAAAAGGAAGAACTTGCATACCTTAAATGAGAATTTGATTTCGAGCTGTGTCGCTCAAGATGTGTTTTATACTGTTACTAAGCACTCAATTACTACTTCTCGATTTCATGAATTGTCTATTGCATTGAAAGTTTCCCATGATCGTGTCATTGAGCTTGAAAACATAAACTCAAAACTAAATGAGAAAGTTGATCAGGATGATCACGATAATTTGGTAAAACATCTTTCTAAAATAAAAGTTGAACATTTTGATTTGCAACTAAAATATCGACATCTTAAAGAAAATGTCAAAACCTCAAATATCAAGGCATCCTCAGATGTTCCAGAGTTTGATGCAGTTTTTCAGATAAACAAACGTGACGAACAGATTCAAGCTCATTGTAACACGATCAGAAAGTTGAAAGCCCAAATTTTAGAATTAAAGGGTGAAAAGAACAATGTGACTGGCTCCCAGATGCCTCCTCCTTTAGATTCTCAGTATTCTCAAACTTTTCATCTTCAAAACTTGGTTAATGTTTTACAAAAAGAAAACGAGAGTTTTATAGAAGAAAATGAAAAAGTTAAACGACACTTTAAAGAGTTATATGATTCAATGAAAGTCACTCGTGACAAGAACAACGAAAAAATAACTTCTTTACAAAAGAAATTGAGAATCTGAGGAGTCAGGAAAAAGGGAAGTTGCCACTTGTCTTTAATGAGAATGTTGCATCAAAGTCATTCTCAGATTGCAAATATACTGTGACTGTTAAATACATTCCTCCTCATCTTAGGAATAATGAACTTGTGTTTCATAACTATCTTGCTCGTCTTAAGGATAGTCTTGAATGTCTTCGTGAGATTGTAGAAGAGGACTTCATAAATAAGCCACTTGATAGTGAAATTAGGTTTGCTTGCATTCAGACCAAACGATCTCAAGAGATGTTAGAATGTTTATAGCAACATGTCCTAAATCCTTAAGTGCGAAAGATAAAGCTGTAATGCCTTGTTCCATGCCTAGTGCTAAGTATACAAACCATTCGATGCCCACCATTAAGAAAGTGAATTTCAATGTGCCTTCAAGCAGTTCAGATCCCTGCACTTCTAGTTCAGGAATGCAAAAAGTAGCAAAACCAACTAATGTTCCAATTCCCTCTACAGGAGTAAGACGTGACACCAAAGCAAGCGGGTCAAAGCCTCAAGGCAACACAAATAATGATAGGACCTTGCATGCTAGGAATGTTCAGTGGAAGATAGTAGAAGATCACCTTAGGGAGAATTTGAATAAAACGAATCGTGTTGATTCTAGTGTTAGCTCTAAGCGTACTGTAATTAATGCGAATTCTACTACTTTTGGCAAAACATGTAATGATGATTGCGTGGTTTCTGTTACTAATCTTGAATGTGGTGTGAATGATTTGATTAATGCTGTTAAATGTCCTGTTAAGATAGTTAATGTAAAATATCAAGCTAAGAAGGCTAGAAAGCAATGGCGAAAGAAGGTTAGAAAACATTGGAAACCCACAGGAAGGAAATTTAGTAACGTAGGTTATCAGTGGATACCTACTGGCCACAAATTCAATCTTAATGTGATGTGCCCTAAATTATCTAGATCAATGCCCATTAGGAAATGGATGCCTACTGGTAGAACTATTCCTTTAAGAAGTGAACATACTTTGAATAGGTCTAATGTGGACACTAGCACTGCATCTATCCCTGATGATTCCATTGTTTCTACTTCTGATGTGGGTGTTCCAATCAATTTTACTAACCAAATGGAACCCATTCTTGCATGGGGGTCCCAATTATCCAGTTATCCATTCTTGTTTGTGTTCAACTGCAGATCGTTCAAATCGATTACGTGGTACGGACTCAAGTGTTCCAAGCATATGACTGGAGATCGCTCGAGGCTCATGAAATTCGTGATTAAATTCATCAGGACTGTTAGATTCGGGAATGACCATTTTGGTGCAATTATGGGTTATGGAGACTATGTTGTGGGTAAAAGTGTAATCTCCAGGGTATATTATGTAGAAGGTCTTGGTCATAATCTGTTCTTTGTTGGTCAATTATGTGATTCCGATCTAGAAGTGGCTTTTAGAAAACATACCTGCTTCGTTAGAGAACTTGATGGTGTGGAATTATTAAGAGGTACACGTGGTTCAAACCTATACACCATCTCTATGAAGATATGATGAAGTCTTCTCCAATTTGCTTGCTATCAAAGGCCTCTAAAACAAAGTCATGGTTATGGCATCGTCGTCTCAATCACTTGAACTTTGGCACCATTAATAATCTGTCTAGAAAGGACCTAGTAAGAGGCTTACCCAGATTGAAATATGAGAAAGATCATCTTTGTTCAGCATGCCAAATGGGGAAAAGCAAGAAATATGCCCACAAACCCAAACCCACCAACTCAGTAATGGAAGTTCTTCATACCTTTCATATGGATTTGTGCGGACCAATGAGAGTGCAAACGATAAATGGGAAGAAATATATTCTAGTCGTGGTTGATGACTACTCTTGATTTACTTGGGTAAAGTTTTTGAGGACAAAGGATGAAACTCCAGATGTCATCATCAAACTTATCAAGCAGCTTCAAGTTTGACTTAACAATACTGCTAGAATTGTTCGAACTGACAATGGCACAGAGTTCGTTAACAAAGACTTGAGTCAATTTTATGAAAGTGTTGGAATCAGTCATCAAAGAAGTATTCCACGAACTCCTCAACAAAACTGCGTAGTTGAAAGACGAAATCGAACTCTTGTGGAAGCCGCAAGAACAATGCTGATTTACTCAAAGGTTCCAATGTTTCTATGGGCTGAAGCCATTGCCACTGCTTGTTACACCCAGAATCGTTCCCTTATACACACCTCTCATGAAAAAACTCTATACGAACTTGTCCATAAACGAAAACCTGATCTCTCCTACCTTCGTGTATTTGGTTCTTTGTGTTATCCTACGAATGACGGTCAAGATCTTGGTAAATTAAGAGCTAAGGCAGACATTGAAGTTTTTGTAGGTTATGCATCAAACAAGAAAGGTTACCGAATCTACAACAAAAGAACTCGAGATATAATGGAAAATATTCACGTCACGTTCGATGAGCTGACCGGGCAAATGACTCCAGGACAATCCAGTTCTGGAACCGCATTTCAAACTTCATCAAGTAGTCCTATTAGTTCTACTCTTGTTTCAAATCCCTCACCAGCAACTCCTTATGTACCTCCTTCAGAAGATGATTTGAAGAAATTATTTGATCCAATGTTTGATGAACACTACGAGCCAAGTTCTAATGATCTGTCAATTCCATCAACAAAGGCTGCTCATATCCCTGTCAATGAAGTTAACCCTCCAGTTTCAATGTCATTAAGTCAAGAAGCGCCTGCTGCTGATCACTCTGTCTTATCAACAAATCATCAATCATCGAGTGTACATCATGGAATTGTTTTTGGTACCAATGATGGAGATAATCCCTTCGCTACTCCTGAAGATGCCTCATTTGAAAACATATTTGCTCCTGAATCATCATCAGAACCATCTTCATCAGGAGAAATCAACTCTGCTACTTCTGTTCCTCAACAACAACCACATAAACACCTTAGAAAATGGACACATGATCACCCATTGGACAACATCATTGGAAACCCTTCTCGTTCAGTATCCACTCGTCGACAACTTGCAACCGATGCCTTATGGTGCTTCTTCAACTCTGTACTCTCTAAGATCGAACCAAAAGACGTTAAAACTGCTATGAATGAAGGCAATTTGGTTCAATGCCATGCAAGAAGAAATTCATGAGTTTGATCAACTTGATTTATGGGAATTAGTACCGCTCTGACGTGCTATGATCATTTCTCTAAAGTGGATCTTCAAAGTAAAACTTGATGAGCATGGAGATGTATTAAAGAACAAGGCTCGATTGGTTGCAAAAGGATACCGTCAAGAGGAGGGTATTGACTTTGAAGAATCATTTGCTCTAGTTGCTCGCATCGAGGCAATCGGAATCTTTTGGCTAATGCCTTTGCAAGTAAGAACATGGTAGTCTATCAGATGGATGTAAAGACGGCTTTTCTTAACGGTGATCTTAAAGAAGTCGTATATCGTCAGCCAACTACGAAGGCTTTGTGAACCAGAGCATCCTACTCACATCTATCATTTGAAGAAGGCTCTTTACGGTTTAAAGCAAGCTCCAAGGGCATGGTATGATACGCTATCAAAGTTTCTTCTATCTTCTGGATTCAGCAAAGGAGCAGTTGATCCGACATTGTTTACAAGAAAGTCAGGCAGACATTTAATTCACGTTCAAGTCTATGTTGATGATATTATTTTTGCCTCGACTGACCCCAATGAATGTGACCGTTTTTCAAATGAAATGGGTTCCAAATTTAAAATGTCAATGATGGGAAAAATGTCATTTTTCTTATGATTACAAATTTTACAAAGTCCTGTAGGCATTTTTATAAATCAATCTAAATATGCGAATGAGATTTTAAAGAAATTTGGATTTGATTCTTGTGACCCTGTTGACACTCCCATGATAGAGCGTACTAAACTGGATGAGGACCACTCAGGGATCATGGTAGACCAAACGAAATATCGCAGTATGATTAGATCCCTGATGTACCTCACGACCGAGAGCCGGACATTTTGTTCGCTGTTTGCATGTGTGCTAGATATCAGGCTAAGCCTACCAAAAGCACCTTGAAGCGGTTAAACATGTCTTTCAGTATCTCCAAGGAACCATCAATATGGGACTTTGGTACCCGAAGGACACCGGTATGTCACTTACAGCCTATGCAGATGCTAATCATGCAGGATGTCAAGATACACGTCGAAGTACATCTGGAGGTGCTCAGTTTTTTGGTGATAAGCTTGTGAGCTGGTCTTCAAAGAAACAAATGAGTACTTCTATTTCCTCTACAGAGGCTGAATACATAGCCATGTCATCTTGTTGTGCTCAAATCCTATGGATGAGATCCCAATTATCTGACTATGGCTTTGAATTCAACAAAATCCCTCTGTATTGTGATAATAAAAGTGTCATTGCTCTCTGATGCAACAACGTACAACACTCAAGAGAAAAGCACATCGACATTCGACATCATTTCATCTGGGAGCAAGTAGAAAACGGTGTGGTGGAACTTTATTTTGTGAGGACTGAATACCAGTTAGCAGACATCTTCACCAAAGCTCTTCCTAGAGAACGTTTGGAGTTTATCCTCCCACGACTTGGACTAAAGAGTCTACAACCAGAAACACTCAAACGTCTTCAAGAAGAAGACGAGGAGTAAAGGTCTTTCTTCATCCATGTCTTGTAAATAATTATTCAAAAATCAAAATACAAAATTACAAAACCTTCAAAAAGCAAATAGAAAAATATAAAACTTTCAAAAATCCATAAATTTGAAAATCTTAAAAAAAAAAAAAAAATTGTCTTTTTGTCATATTTTTCTCAATTCGATAATATCTACGGTCTTTGTGCTGTCATTCAAAGAATGACACGGGTGTTTAGATGTTGTTCGAATGTTCAAAAAAAATTAGAGAAAATGAAAGTATGGTTTATTGTCATTTCAGGCAGTAACCCGCTTTTCAAAGAAAGAACAGAGCCATGCTTTATCTTAAATCTTCAAACCTCATGCTCTGATTCTAAAAACAAATGTTTTTCATCATAAAGACAAATGTTTCCTTTCAATTATTTTTCCTTCAAATGATTCTTCTGAAAAATATTTGTCATCTAATGAAAACAAAATTGCTTTGAAAATACTTCGGACTCTACTTTTGAAAATCATCCAGGCTTTTTCATTTGTCAAAATCTTTATCCTTCAATCAACAACGTATGTCATTGATTGAGGGGGAGAATGATTTCAAATCAAAAAGAGTATTTTTCAAACAATTGGCACGTAATCGAGAAAGGTCTACTCTTGAATAATAAAAAAGAACAATGTTTTACAATATTGTATACAATTGGTACAAGACCTTTGTTATTATTATGTTTTCAAAAGATACGCAAGCATGTTTAATCTTTGGAGTCAAAAGTCTCAAACTTGATCCTTATCGGTTAAATGTTTCTCATAATCAAGTCACATCTCCCCTCAAAAGCTTTCAAAATCAATTTAAATATACAGAGATCACAAATCTCAACAGATTTGAAAATTGTGATCGGGGGAGAATTTGTGATTTAAATTGGATTTTAACTGATGATTCAATAAATGGTTTCACATGTGTTTAGCAAGCTTTCCTCCCCACATGTGCCAAACGATTTCAAGTTTTCCATGCACATGTTGAGGGGGAGCTTCTATTTTAAAACCACAAAGAATTGAAACGTGATTGATTTGTATCTAAGTCAGTTCCGTCTAATATGTGCAAAACTCTTTCAAACCTCGAGGCACATATTGAGGGGAGCAAATTTATGAAAACCTCATCCTTCCCCAATATGCTTTATCTACTTGATTTGATCAGGGAAGTGATGTTGATATCTTTTAGAAAATGGTAATCAAAGAAGTTAATTCTTCCTCTTGCCTCCGTGTGCCAAAATGATTTCAAAGACATGAAGCACATGTTGAGGGGGAGCTCGGCTTCTAAAAATATCAAAAACAATTCAGGTACAAAATGCTTTGATAATATATCACAAGTATCTGGATTGATTTTCAAATGGTTTTCAATTGGTTCCAATGGCAGATGAACAATACCAAATAGACCGACCAAATTTACTTTATGCATGGTGTTATAAGGATGGTTAGGTTAGGTATTCGTTCCCACGATCCCGCCAGAGCCGGAGGGATCTACCTAGGGACAATCCACTAGATAGTGTAGAAGTCCGTAGGTATGATGGAAAAAAAGGAGAAAAATGAGAATAAGGGAAGAGTGCGGACTGAGTCAGAGCTAGTACTGGAATAAACCCAACAAGGTTCTAGTTATGAAGTCTCGTTAAGCACTGAAGGGGTTGAAGAATGAAAAAGAATTAAATGAGAAAAGGGTGAAAATAAATAGCCCTCCAATAATTCAACCTTAGGGCAGAAACCGGGTTCAATTCATATGCTACTAGTGGTAACACTGGTATTGAAGATAAGACGTCATGGACCCAGTGGCACTTGCACTAAACTTCCCAAGCTACTCAAGTTCCTCTTAAAAGGGCTTGTTTCATTCTCACGGGGAACCGACATTATCTATCGACTTTCTCTTAGAGATTGTTGATATTGAAGAAGGAGACCCTCTCCCTAGTCTCCGACATAGGAACCAAATGTGCACTATTGAGTCTAGAGCCATGAGATCATCAAATAAATCTCATTAGGACACTGTCATTGAAGACTCTCTGTTTCACACAATGTGGAAAGAGAGATTATATCTTATGAGTCCTACGAACTATCCTTGTGGTATTGCCAGAACATCTGAGTGATATGCAAACATATTCACAATGAAGATGGAAAGCGTTCTGGAGCCAACATCAAACAAGCTCCTGGTGGGTGGCATGTGAGATCTATCAAATAGATCAACCATGTGACAACTGAACAGAAACAATGGGGCAAGTCATAATTATGATTCAATCCTGGTTCAGGTTATGGATTGACGGATACCTTTGAAAAACCGGTCGTTGTGCTTAAAATCTTTTCTCTAGCACATCGACTGTGTACTAATATTTCAAAATAAAAGGTGTTTATGATTGATAATTGATTTTCATTAAAACCTTCGTTGTATTGCAAAAACAATTTATATAGTGTGATGTACACGATTGTTCTTCAAATCTCTTTTCATCAATCATTGAATCTCAATTCGCTGATTCACTCACTCCATGTTGTCTTCTTTGAGACGTTCCGGTTTGAGAACAGCTAGAGTAGCTGCGAAACCCTGTCAAGGAAATTATTCGGAATTATACCTGATCACAGGCAGTACTTGTACTGATCAACGGGGAACCGTGGGCCGTGTACCTCAATTCAACGAAAGTGATCAAAGACAATTTCGTGTGCTTTATTGCTAACTGTTGTATGCGAATGCGCCCGATGTTTGCATTTCTGTTGATCGGAATGAAGCAGTCAATCCATAGCCGCATGCTCACACAACATATTCATTTCAAAGAAATCATGATTAGTGCATCAATGACTCTGATATTTTCACTCCATGCTTCTGCTACGCTTCTGCCAATATCATGAATCAACGAAAGCTTCCGCTACTCTGATGAGAAGAAATCATGATCCAGAATGTGAGCATGTCGGTCCAAATGTCACAACATCACACAATACCAACACTACAAAGGAAGAGTCAGAGATTTATGGTAGCTGATGATCTGAAAGCTGGCTCAACACTCATTATCACGTGGATCAGTTAAAGACCTCCACTTGGATTATCCAAACATGCAAAAATGAAGAATCAAAGACTACAAGCTACCGAGCAAAGAACGAGAACAAGAATCCAAAAACAATCTTAATGTAATATCTGTTTGTATTCAATGAAATTTGAGGTGACCTCCCTTAGGGGGAGATTGTTAGGATTTAGTAAATCCAGTTATTAAAGTGTCGGTCACCTCAAGTATATGTAATCGTTAGAAAGCTCGTAGTCGTAGTTATTTAATGTTATGTAGTATTTAGTTATGTAACACCGTGGAGGACGGACGGGTCTTTACCCACTGTGTTAATACAAATAAGCCGTAAAAATGTTTATTTGTATTTTACGATCTTCTAATGTTTTGTCGATAACAAACGTAAAATCATTTTAATGAAACAAAAAGAATACGTAAATAGTTTGAGTCAATAGTTTCCCAACACACTTACGTTTTCACATAAAACACTAAAACAAGTATAAGTGATTTTATGATTTAGATGCATATATACAACAACTAGTGTTTACATATTGGGTTAGCATATACTTAAACTAAGTATACTAAAATGGGTAAAAACAAGTATATACTAAAATAGGTAAAAACAAGTATATACTAAATGGGTAAAAACTAGCAAATGGTATTGACCCATAACCCATGGTTTTATATATACCACTTAACCAAGTTCATTGTATCTAGAAAAGAAAACCATGGATCAACCCATAACCCATGACCCATGACCCATAACCAAGTGGAAGGGATCCGTGGGATCCGGGGAACAGTAGAGAATTTTCTCTATAAATAGAGAGCCATTTCTTCCTTTCTACTCATCACTTCACACACATACTTCCCCAAGTATTCTAACCCTCTAACCTCAGATCTAAGTGATGTATGTAGTTTGTCTTTTGTTTTTGTGTGATCTTCTAGGTTCCTCTTAAAGGCGAGATCACCACTTCTTGAAGACATGCAAGCTCAAGTCCATGAGTTGTCATGCTTTGTCATCATCAAGACAACTAAGGTTCTCTTGTTGATAGTTCTTCCTTTCTCCATAGATGTTGGGTTGAAGGCATTAGTGAAGAATGCCGAAAGTGTCAAGATGAAAGCATTAGTGAAAGGTGCTCATCATCCGTGTCAAAGCATTAAGTGAAGAATGCTAAAGGTGTCAAGACGAAGGCATTAGTGAAGGGTGCCAAGCGTTGTGTCAAAGACATTAGTGAAAGATGCCGAAGAATCAAATCAAGTCGCATTTGGGAAGAATGCCTAGGTCGTATAATCGATGAGGTGCATCGTTATACATATAAGTATTTATTTATTTCCAAGGATGGTGATATCGTTGATGATGGTGTAACAAGGAGTTGATCTCCTTGATATTAGGTGTTGTGTTGAGAAGGGTAGTAGTTCCTCCATAGTAATGGAACTAGGTGCTTAGCCTAGTACCTAATAAAGGGTAGGCGACGTTATGATAGGATTAGTTCTCCTTGGTGTGAAAGAACTCGGTGGTTAGCCTAGCACCGTATAAAGGGTAGGCGACGTTGTGTTAGGTGTGGTTCGCCTTGGTGTGAAAGAACTCGGTATTTAGCTTTGTACCGGAAAAAGGTTAAGCGACGTTGTGAAGGCTTCTCCGCCATAAGGAGATTGGTGTAGTGCTTACGAACTCTCGAGTAGGTGACTCAGGGAGTGGAGTAGGGCAAGGAAGGTGTCCTTGTAGCCGAACCACTATAAATAACTTGTGTCGTGGTGATGTGCTCCTTACTCTTTATCTTTCATTACACGTTTATATATCTATCTATCAACGTCCAACATAAACAACCAAATAGATTGACATAAGTCGATCTAAATATTTAAAAGGAAGTTTTAAATTGGTAAAACTATTCAACCCCCCATTCTAGTTTTCCACAATTGGCATCAGAGCTTCGTTACCAAGTTTCTTAGAGTTTGTTGTACTTTAAAAACTTGATACGATCCATGTATGTTTGAAAACTACAAAGAAGGATTATTTTTGTCATATTTTAAAAATCATCATATTTTTTATTGCTGGACAATGATAGAATGCTCTAACATTTTTTTTCTTAAGCATTATCCATACTTGGAATTGGAGTTACCAAGAAGATCATAAAGAATTTATATAAATATTTCTTTTCGCATAAAGAATGTTTAGTAGTCTTACAACATTAATATGGAGATTCCAACAAGATCACAAAACATCTAAATACTTCTTTTCTTAAAAAGAATATTTGGCAAAGGTATGATCTTTAATTACTTACCTTTATTGTTATTATTAAAATCTTAGTTGCATGATTTATTAGTTATTGTTCTAGTAGTTATTCATATTATAGTCATCATCAAATTAGTATTCTCCGACTTATTTGTATAGACTACATTACCAAATCATAATAATGATATCTTGGTTATTTGATAACCATTGTCATTATTCATCACAAAAGGATTTATTGACACTCCATCTACGTCAATAAAAATCTATGTGAAACTTCTTACATTATAATAAAATGGGATGTTATTATAATATTTGAAAAATAATTCCCAAAGAATTATGACCAATTCTTTAAAAGGAAACTACGTCAAATAAGATTAGCTTAAACATCGTCAAAACATCAACCACAAGTTTTAGAACCTAAAACATCAAAACTCTAGACGCTTTAGAAATCCCAAACCAAAGGTATCAAGGAATGATTAAGCTAATTTTTGCTGTCATGCCGGATCCCTAGACTTACACTAGCCGGATCCCAAATGAGAGGGATCCGCGGGATCCGCGCAACAGAAGACAACTTAAATGAAAGAATGATCACTGTGGATGTTCCACAAACTACTTTCCCCTTAAAGACTCACGAACAAAAACCCTACTACTGTTCACAGGAGCAACTTGATCATCTCTCTCAAGCATAACAATCACTTGTGTAAGTATAATCTTCACTACATTGTTGATTTCATTCTTTGATTACTAGGATTACAAGTTCTTCATTTTAGAGGTTGGGTTCAAATGGGTTTGTCATAATTTGTTATCACATTGTTTTTTAAGATAACCCAAATCAAAGAATTATCATTGTTAATACAAATTAAACTCATTTCTTGAATTCAATAAAAATGAATTGAGCAAAATTGTACTCAAACCCTTTAGGTTACTATTCACAATTAACACCACATTGTGGTTGTATTAGGAACAATCATGCCAAGCAACAAGCAACAAGATTACCAAGACACCGCCCACTACATACCCATGTATCATAGGAAAGATGGATTAAGTCCGGATGATAGGAAAGCCTTTAAGTGGCTTGAAAGGAGACTCTTTTACGAAGGTAGAGTTGTTGAACCATCATTTCTTGCGAATACCGACATAAGGGAAGTATTTGGAACTATTAGGTTTGATTGTTTATTGGATATAAACGAGCAAATTTGCCCGGTCTTTGTGTTTGAATTCTACAAGACAATGGGTATAATTAGAAATGATGATGAGTCCATCTCAATTGAATTCACCATCAATAAGTGAGAGTTTAGTCTCTCACTTATAGAGTTTGGAAGAATTATAGGGGTTCCGTATCAAGGTGTTTGTATGTACTCCAATGAATGGTCTTTGGAACAACTACACACAATGGTTGATCATCACGACATTTATCACGCAACAATCCCGGAAGCAACCACGGTAAGAGACACTGTGTTTTTTCCAAGAGCATCCCCATCAAGGGTTACTAGGAAGTTGAAAGTAATCTATAGGGATCCTTTCCAAATGGAGCTCTCGGATATGTACCCGTTGTATAGAAAATGGGAAGATGTGATTAGAGAGAATGTGGTGTGTCTAGTAGGAAACAAGGATCACCCCAACGCATGTCTAAGCTTCATGATCTATTGTCTAGTGACCGAAACTCGCTTCAACATTGCCCACTACATGGTCAAGAGAATGGCAAGTGTAAGAAGCATGGACAAGATGGTGCTTCCATATGCAATGCTTCTAACCCGTCTTGCCAAATTCATCTTTGCATTAGACCCTTCCCCACAATCCTTGGATCATAGCTTTTGCAATAAGGTTATGGTACCATTAACCGAGGGTAGAAAAACAAGGTTTATGGTGGAAGGCAAGAGGCCACACCTACCCACGGATTCCTCGGACGAAAGGGAGAGGCAACGATAAGGTGAAGGAAGTAGTAGCAACCCACTTGAAAATATCGATCTTGACCCCTTGGACTACATTAACCAATTGCCAAACATCCCTAATGAATCACCCGAATGGCAATAAACCAAGGGAATCTTCAAATGCTTCGCCAATTTCTTGAGGAAGAAAAAGTGAAGATAGTTTGATAGAGAGTGGAGGACGGGTGAAGAAGTGAAGGAGGAAAAGAAAGGTAAGGTCTTAGGACTCTAGTGTATGATAAACAATTTCAAACAATGGTTTGTAAACACTTTAAACTATGCTCGTAGTATGTAGGTATTGCCATATCTTGGCACTAAACAATCCTAACTTAGGTATTTGGAAAATGAGATTTTACGACCCCTTGAGTGGTCGTCGTCACTCATTCTAGGAATTTTAGCTCTTCCTACTTTGATATATATTATATTAGTTGTGTTATTGCATTTAGTCCCCATAGAAACAACTAGGAAAAGCATTTACTATAAAGTGCAAAGTTGCACATTTCCTGAAAGCTCTCTGATCTGCAGTTGGCAGATCCCAGCTTTTGAACTAGCCGGATCCCTCCCATAAGGGAACCGCGGGATCCGTGGTATCTGATATGCAATACAGATTTGGCTACATCAAAATAGTCTACTAGATCACCTCAAACAAGTCAGACATAAGATACTGATAAGGTTTTAAAATGTACCTTTTTGAGGGGTCTTTTAAGCCCTTATTTGATCACTTTTGTATCCGTTATTACTTAATATCGTTCCTTTTCACTTTTTAGGTCTCTTGAAGGAAAATTGCTGGAATGGCACTTATTTGGACGGAAAGGCGCGGATATACGAAGAAAATGGCCAAAGTCAAGAATCGAGACACTCAAGCTGCTGAAATACAAGGTGACGACGTCACTGCTTAACATCACTGCAGGACGCCGTCGGAGCACTTCGTGATGGCTCAGTAGCAAATTGCTTATTTTCAAGTGACGGTGTCAGGCTTTAAAAGAGTAGGCCGTCGCAACTCTGACGGCCTAGATTTGATCCAGACGGCGTCGAGACTGAAGGGGACGGCGTCACAAGCATAAGGTGACGCCGTCGCAAGACTAATGTGGCCAAGAAGAAACCCTAATGACGGCGACCCGACGGTGTCACAAATCATAAGGTGACGCCGTCGCGATTGTAATCTTATATATAGAATCCGAATTTTTCAGTTTTAGTGTGTAGTCTTTTGGAGTAAAAACCTAAACCGAACCAAGGCTGTCTTGTACAGTATTTTAGGGTTCCAAACCCTATCTTACACCAAGATAAGTGTTTTACTTCATTAATTCAATTATGTCTTCAATTATTTGTGTGTATGCTTGCATGTTCTCCATGTCCGGCTAATTTACTTGTGTGTTTGCTTAGGGAATATGAAACTTAATTATTGAATATTGATTGGTTGTCTCTTATCTTAATTGTTAATGATCTAGTAATGCGATAGGTCATTCGTTGTGTAGTTAATGCTTGATTAATCTTTGTGAACCTTAGACTATAACACTTAGAGCAGTTGTAGGCTAAACCATCCAAAGAGTACCTTAGAGTTAGAGTTTATAATTCCTAGAGATATTGTAGACAAGACCCTTTTGGTAGTTTCAAAGAGTTAGGGACAAACGCATACCCTACGACCTTAGACACACAACGCGATTAAGAATAAGGACGTGACAATTCAACCATCAATAGGAGATAATTAAGGAGTAATAAAACCTAAGTGAACACATCTTTAAACCATCATACAAGCACACAATAATTAGACATAGACTACATACACCTTAGATTAGATAATTAGACAAGTAGAGTAATCGGTAGAAATACCAACCCCCAAATCCAAACCCCGAGATTCGTACCTTTCCATTCCCTAAAAAAAATAAAAAGATAAAACATAATCTTCCTCAACCCCAACCTTAGCGTAGTAACTTCTCACTAGCATTCCTATGCCCCTAGAGAACGATATCAATACCCGTGGCTTACCCTAATACTACACTACAACGATTAGGTTCACTGCCTAGGGTGTTATAAAACTTGCTCGAAGAAAAGGAAGTTCCTTTGACCCCGAACGACGCGTGTAGCGTTATCAAGTTTTTGGCGCCGCTGCCGGGGAATAGAATAGCTAGTTAGTAGTCCACCTCGTTTAGGTTTCTTTGCTTGATTCCTATAAAGTAAATTTTTCTCATTTTTAGCTTCCTTGTAGTCTATCCCCCTTCTTTGTGTTTGTGGTCGTAAAACCTTTTTCAATTGTCGCTATGGCAAGTGAAATTGAATTTGAATCATTAACAAATGAGGAACAATTGAATTTCGCAGATTGGATTGGTTTTTATTGTTCTAATGACTTTGTGAGTAAACTTAGAGATATCCAAAAGGAGACCGGTGTAAGGTTGGATGGATTTGATATATTTTGTGTTTGTGTGGCTTCTATTCAACGATCGTTGTCAGGCTCAACTCCTTTTAGTGAGACCATCTGGAGAATTTTTCAGAAAAGCCTCCTATGCATAAACCATCAGCTGGTACAACTTGAGGAAATGGATAAAGCGCATGAGGAATCCTTTAGGCCAATAGAACATAGTAGTCAAGTTTTTGAGAATGATTCTTATGAATCGGACCAAGAATTTGAAATGGTCAAAGAAGGATTTGAGATGCTTAGGAGTGTATTTGGGTTAGATCATACTAAAACACATGATGAACATTTAGGAGATCTAGATATAATGGAGAATAAGATGGAAACTCCAAGCCCGACTATTACTTGAGGAACACACATCGCCTATAACTTACCCGGAAGAAGTAGAAGAGACTATAGGAACCCCGATTGATATAGAACCTTTAGACCAAACGCCAGAGAATGTAGGTTTAGATGCTTGTTGTCATGACCTCTCTCTTAGTCCTAGGAAAGTTGCAAATTTTGATGAACCGAACCTCAACTAAAAACCTTACCCCATTTTCCGTCTTTAGATGTGAATCTTGGAATTGAATTAGGCCCCAATCCACCCATCAAAATAGATAGTCCGGGTAGTTGCTTGATAAAGGTGGTAGACTCTAGGCCATGTAGAGTGGGAGCTAATATAGGAGTAACCCATGACCTTACACACTTATATCACCAATTCATGGTTGATAACAAGAAACATTATGGGTTTAAACCGGATTTATTAGGTCAAGATGGATCCTTAACTAAGAATCTTTTGAAGTTGATAGAAGATGATCCATTTTTAAGAGAGAGATTTGATTCACCCGCTACACCAATAGAATTAGGTAAGGTTATAATGAATGGAGCACACTCCTTTGAGCATATAAATCACCCATCACCCTCTCCTCACGTAGCAAATTTCCACCCTAAGGGTGTGTATCGCTACTATCACCCGCACTTAAAACTAAGTGTAGGGAAAACCTCCCCTTTATCCGTTAAATAAGGGTAGAGTCAGGCTCGTGACTCGAACAAAAACAAGCGCTTCTTGGGAGGCAACCCATGTGTATTTGTTTTTCATTTTTATTTGTGTGTCGTATATCTTTCATTGATTGTTTATTCTCATGTTTAAATTTGTAAAAATGCTTTATTTTGTTTTTAACCTCGTCTTAATTGCATATAAAGGTATTTTACATAAAGGATAAGTGTAGGGAGGATTACACACGTTTTCAAAAGAAACGTAAACATGAGAATAGCAATTAATTAAAAGATATATATGTGTGTTTGTTCAAGTCAAATGCTTGTATCGAGTCATAATGGATGTTTTGCAGAAATTTTTCCAGATTCTAAAGATGTAAATTTTCCAGAATTTTTTTTTCAGAAAATTGCAGACCAGTTTTTGTCAGGATAACCTGACGGCGTCAGGATCGCAACCTGACGTCGTCAGGAAGGAGTAAAAACAACAGATTATTTTTTTCTCGTTTTCTGAGCTACTTATAAATTTTTGGAATTTTCCAGGTCTTAATTTTCCAGAAATTCTGTAACCATCCATTCCACAAGCATTATATCCTAGTTTAGTAGAGTCTTATATATATTATTACCGCCGATTTTACGCGAAGGTTTCGTTCGTTTTCTTCAAGTGTGCAGGTTTAATTTATCAAGAAGAAGATACATAAGGTTGGAAGGAGCTTTTCACACATACATTCTTCTTGGAAAGGATTTAACCACTACTTCACACACGGATCCTACCGAGCTAATCAGGGGAGTATTAGTTTCTTTCGTTTTTAATCACCTTCTATTATCATAACTTTGATACTTTTGGGGAACATTGGGGACAATGTTCAGTTTAAGTGTAGGGAGGGAAAATAAAACGAGAACTTTGAAACTATGCTTATCCTTGACTATCTGCTTTGTCCAATTGTATTTGTGTAATAAACCATGAGAAAATGTCGGTTAGGGTAATTTTGGCACCAAATTTAAATTTTTTTATGACATATAGGAGTGGGCCATTAGTCTTAACAAAAGCGTCTCATGGATAGGAAGTTGCATGACTAGCACAAAAACCCTTTACCACCTAAATTCCACCCAAAATGTGAGGATCACCCTTAGATTAGTAGGAATTAAAGCATTCATCTTTAATGCTTAGAGTGTGAACCGGTAGTATATTAGATTCTAGAACTTGTTTTGTGATGCATCCCGAGATCGCTAGTAAGACTACACTTGTGTAGTTAGGAATAACTAAATGATAAGAGGCATTAGGATAACCCTTGTTTGATACCCGTAATATAATTACTTCTTCCACATCGGTTGAGTAATTCCCCCACACCCTTTGCGTTGTACTCATCTTTAGTACACGATACCCCTAGTTAACCCCTCTGAGCCTATCCTTTTCGCGGTTCTCTTGATTTTTCGGTTTTCCAGAATATCAATGAAGAGCATTGTTTACACCCCACCCCCAAATGTACACCCAAATCGCCTTAGCCTACCTTGTATGCACTCACTTTTAGTGCATTATTGTTATCACCCCAAACCCTTAGTTCAATTATCTAGTTGCTTGCATGAGTTGCTAAGTCAAGTCATATCCTTTGTACACAGTTTTGGGACGATTGGGACTCATGGGAAAAGTTAAAGTTTATGAAATGACTGGAAGGGAACATAAATTCCCTTATTTGCGTAATAAAGTACCCCAAGTGTTTTGATCTTTTCAATTCGGGTCAAATTAGTGTTAGAGTAATAAAAACTCAAGTGTAGGGATGTGCCTATAAATCCCTATCATTTTGATGTTACCGTAGAGGATGGTTGAGTAAAAGTGTATGAAAAAAAAATGAAAAAAAAATAGAAAAAGAGAAAAGAAAAAAAATAGAGTGTTCAAAAAAAAAATAATAAACGGGCTACCATCCTACATCTATCTTTAAATTTATGTTTGTTTGTTTCAGTTATCTAGAGTTTAGAGTTTCGAGTCTTGGCTTAGCAATGCCATTCTTCGTATGCTTGTAACATAAAGATTTTTGACTTGCCACCACTAAATAGCCTATCCCACCAAACCCTTTGTTTCCCTACCGTAAGCATAACATTACAACCCTTTAAAGACCTCTTTGATAGTCTTTCCTAGGTACTTACGCCAAAGCGATGGAGGTTTGATCTATTCTCAAGCCTATGGTAATCTATGTACTAGGACCGATTAATGAGTGTTTATCTTCCATTTCCAACTTGTTATATTTCATATACACCCGAGAGATGAGAGTACCCAAACACCCCATGTGAGGTGCTAGTATGTAATTTCCGTGCTTGTTATGACTTTTGCGGGGCTTATATGTGTTGTGGACTGTTTTAAACCAATGCTTCATGACCCCTAACTTATAAATTAATTGGCTAAAAGCACATTTGCTTGAGGACAAGCAAATACCAAGTGTAGGGATATTTGATAAAGTTTTAAAATGTACCTTTTTGAGGGGTCGTTTAAGCCCTTATTTGATTACTTTTGTATTCGTTATTACTTAATATCGTTCCTTTTTACTTTTTGGTCTCTTGAAGGAAAATTGCTGGAATGGCACTTATTTGGACGGAAAGGCGCGGATATACGAAGAAAATGGCCAAAGTCAAGAATCGAGACACTCAAGCTACTAAAATACAAGGGGACGAGTCACGCTCCTGCGACGCCGTCGAGCACTTCTGTGACGGCTCAGTAGCCAAATTGCTTATTTTCAAGTGACGGTGTCAGCTTTAAAAGAGTAGGCCGTCGCAACTCAGACGGCCTAGATTTGATCCAGACGGCGTCAGAGACTGAAGGGACGGCGTCACAAGCATAAGGTGACGCCGTCGCAAGACTAACGTGGCCAAGACGAAACCCTAATGACGGCGACCCGGCGGCGTCACAAATCAAAGGGTGACGCCGTCGCGATGTAATCTTATATATAGAATCCGAATTTTTCAGTTTTAGTGTGTAGTCTTTTGGAGTAAAAACCTAAACCGAACTAAGGCTGTCTTGTACAGTATTTTAGGGTTCCAAACCCTATCTTACACCAAGATAAGTGTTTTACTTCATTAATTCAATTATGTCTTCAATTATTTGTGTGTATGCTTGCATGTTCTCCATGTCCGGCTAATTTACTTGTGTGTTTGCTTAGGGAATATGAAACTTAATTATTGAATATTGGTTGGTTGTCTCTTATCTTAATTGTTAATGATCTAGTAATGCGATAGGTCATTCGTTGTGTAGTTAATGCTTGATTAATCTTTGTGAACCTTAGACTATAACACTTAGAGCAGTTGTAGGCTAAACCATCCAAAGAGTACCTTAGAGTTAGAGTTTATAATTCCTAGAGATATTGTAGACAAGACCCTTTTGGTAATTTCAAAGAGTTAGGGACAAACGCATACCCTATGACCTTAGACACACAATGCGATTAAGAATAAGGACGTGACAATTCAACCATCAATAGGAGATAATTAAGGAGTAATAAAACCTAAGTGAACACATCTTTAAACCATCATACGAGCACACAATAATTAGACATAGACTACATACACCTTAGATTAGATAATTAGACAAGTAGAGTAATCGGTAGAAATACCAACCCCCAAATCCAAACCCCAAGATTCGTACCTTTCCATTCCCTAAAAAACATAAAAAGATAAATAATAATCTTCCTCAACCCCAACCTTAGCGTAGTAACTTCTCACTAGCATTCCTATGCCCCTAGAGAACGATATCAATACCCGTGGCTTACCCTAATACTACACTACAACGATTAGGTTCACTGCCTAGGGTGTTATAAAACTTGCTCGAAGAAAAGGAAGTTCCTTTGACCCCGAACGACGCGTGTAGCGTTATCAAGTACTAGAGCCAACTAAGTATTCCTCAAATAGTTGAAAACCTCACACTCATCCATGGCTTATCTAGGATATATTTTCGAATTTTTTTTATCAACTAGCCAAAACTCACCATAATTCCGCTCCAAACACTCCACATTATCTATCACACCTTGTAGCAATGAGTTAGGTCTACTCTTCATTTTTTCAAATTGATCTCAATCATCTTTGACTCAAATAGGCTCAAAATTAGTTTTTCATTTCTTTGTATTTTTTAAGATTTTAGTAAATTCCTCTTAGGACATCATCTGACTTCTAGGACTTGTTATCAGCACTTCTCCACATCAAATTAAATGGAATCCTTGTTAGACTACCCAAGGTTAATTTTCTTGGCCAAAACCATCACTAAGCACCATTACTTGTTATGGTTGAGGATTTGAGATATCCAACAGCTAAAGACTTCAAAAGTAAGTCAAAACCTCAAAATCCATTAATAATAAACCTTACAAAAGCATAATGATTTCACCTAAACCTTGTCTGATAGCCGGATCCCTAGTCTTTAACCAGGCAGATCCTTACTGAGAGGGATCCACGGGATCCGTAGATGCAGAAAGCATAAATCAGCTTCTATATTCAAATTCAAGACACCTTTTGGTTCTCTAACCACTTTTAGCATACATTAATTGTCCTCCTAGAGCTGATCAAAACCTCAAGATCATGCTTAGTCTTCTAAGTGGCCAAGAATTTAATTTCCTAATTCAAATTATTCTTTATAAACCAAACAACTTTAGGTTTAAGGCACCATCCTCAAATTCCCTTTCAAAAATCTGCAAATAGAAGCTCACATTAGCATCTTCATCACCATAACTAAGGCTCTTAGCAACAACTCTTCAAACATAGGATCATCCAAAAGAAAGGGTCAAATGATCCATGAAATTTCATCCACCGAAACATCTCCCATTAGAGATAATGACTCTAGAATCCCACCTCATCAAACCCATCCAACAAAAGCTAAGAGAACCGCAAGGATTAGCATCAAACCTTTCCAACTAGAAAACGGATCATCTAGTTCTAAACCAAACATGGCTAGTTCTAGCATACCATCAATACCATCATTCATTGAGCATGGACTACACTCTTTGAATGAGCCTCTCCCTCACCCAAACATCTATTCATTGTTCCATTCACCACCAAGAACCTCCCATTCACCAACCTTTTCATTGAATCGTGAACCACCTACAACACCAACTAGCCCATCATGGGAGACAAGGAACAACCTTGATCATATGGAAGAAGTTCCATTACCACCCTCATTTTTAGAACCTCTTCCTACTTCTCAAAATGAAGACCCACAATCACACATAGAACCTCCTCAAAATATACATTTCCTCCGGTCCAAACCAAGACAATAATTGCCCAAATTGTCTAAAACTCAAGGACTTGTTCAAAGTACAGAAATGAGATACATTTTATGTTTAATCATCTTCTTACAAAGTTGGATCAATTCAACAAGTCCACTCATCCCTAGACTCAAGCACATTGTCTCATTTTAAGTCTAGTAATTAGTTAGCATTAGTAGTATTTGTATGGCTAAGTTCATTCTCTTAGTTTTAGAGATTTGGTTGTTTATCTCTTGTTTTATTGAATGAATACTTATATGCTATGATTATTTTGTGTGTTATGCTTGTTACATTGCACACATATCTCATTTCCTCATTAGCATTGCTTGACATTTATTCAATGCTGAAGAAACTGTCAACAGACAGCCGGATCCATCCAAAATACCTAGACGGATCCCTACAAGAAGGGAACCGTGGGATCCGTGGTACAGAAACACAAATTTATACTGATTCGCTCCCAGACGGTCAAGTTTTGTCACACAAGCTGACCACTTGTGAATGGTCAACCGTAACAAACTTCAAACAGTCTGGAACCAAATGCAATGAAGTCCAGGAGAGTATAGTGTTTCCCCAGGTCGTTATGTCCCAACGAGCTGTGCGAGAATAATCAAACGAATAGTGATCGAGAGGATTTGAACTGAAAAGAGATATGATTGATTATACTTAAAGAAAAAGTTTATAAATTACAGGGGCTTAAATGCAAATTAAAGAAAATAAAAAGATAAATTATATTAAATAAACGCTATCACTATTTTTAAAATCTAATGTTTTTGCTTTTTCTTTTATAAAACTTAAATTAAAAACTACGTGACGTACAAAAGAAAATGTGAACTGAAACAATATTAATCCTAAAAATATGAAAATGACATTTTTACAAACCTAATGATAAGAGAAAATTTTTAGAAAAAGAAAATTATTTTTATTACTATTTATCTAATTATTATTAATTAAAAACTATTTTTACTTATTTAATAATACCCTAAAATACAAGAAAATATGAAATAAAGCTTGAAAAATGAAATTATGACTTAGAAAAATCTAAAATAACTAAAAAGAATTTTCAAAACTATTTTTGTATTTTTCTGATTATTTTTCTATTTTCTATGAATTAAAAACTATTTAAAACTAATTAAATTGCTAAAAATTACAAATTAAACTATGAAAAATCTGGAAAAATATTTTTTTTACTTTTTATATTTATCTTAACCTAGGAAAAATGAAAACTTATTATTTTGAAGTTTTTCTGATTTAATTGTATTAAAAGCTAATTAAAATTGCCTAAAAACTGGTTTAAATGAAGAAATAGCAAACAGTGCTGGAAAATATGAAAAAAAGCAAGAAAAGTCTAAATAATATACTGAATCTAAAAAAATATGAAAAACGTACTTTTTGTAAAAAATAAACTGCAATGCAAAGTGCTTATAAATAAGCACTTAATTAAGCTAAAGACAAATAAGCACCAAATGAAAACAGAAGCTATAATAAGCTATTACTACTCAAAAGAAACCAAATACAACTGACCTTAACCTCTGAAATACAAACTTAAACAGATTTGATGATTTTAAAACAAGTGCCAAAACAAGATTTTTTAGCTACTTTTTGAAGCTAATGCAACTGCTTATTGGACAAGCTTATGAAATAGAATTTGAAAAAGAGACTTTAAGAACTTTACCATTCAACCAGCTTAACTACTCTTGAACCAAGTCTCATACCTTAAGGGACCTAGACCCAGACCTATCAAGCCTGCAAGGTGCCTATCTCACACTCGATTAGCTGAGTGTGCACAGGGCACTTTGCAGCTGATTGAGTAGCTTATTTGAGGCTTATAAGAGCTTACAAAAAATTTCCAAAAATCACTCTTAAATTCTTGACCAGTTGAACTTATTGAATCCAAAATTTCACTGAACTTGAACCAGTAATGAGTTAATTAAAAATCATCCAAGTTGGGTAAAAACTGACTTTTTCAAATTTGACTTTTGAAACAGTTATGAAACTTTGACTATTTTGAGATTTGAGCTTAAATAATGAACTGATTATGATGTTTTAAGGTGAAATAAAACTATATTAGACTACTCTACTGATTTCTAAACATGAATCAAGCTTTTGATAATCTTAAATTCCAACAGTCATGAGATGAGGACAGGATAAAATGGATTTTGACTTTGAGCTTATGCAGATACAAATGACTAACCAAAATGACTCAAAGTGGTCCTATTAAACTAAGTAGACAGGTTTTAGGCACAAGCAAGAGCTCAAGCTCAAACCAACCCACTGATCCAAACACAATTTAAGACACTGATTTTAACTTAACTACTATTAATCCACACATCCAAGTTATAATTATTATTAGAATAGACCTAAATTACCTATATGTTGCAGAAAACAATGACTACAATTATCAAATATCTACTAAACTATTAATGAAATCATGGCAGTAATGAAATGATGTTCAGACACTTACACAAGTCCCAGCCACAATGGCTTGCCAAACAACACAGGGAACCACTGTCCTAAACCAATTACCAACCCATATCCATCACTGCATCAAACCAGTTCCAAACTTATACCCATTTTGCTTCCTCAGTTGACTTTTGTTGACCATACACCAAAGTGCTTAAAACTTAATTGTAAGCTTACCAAAAGCTATGGACAGCTTGAATAAGCTTATTTGGATTTAAAACTAAGCTACTAGAAGCCTGAATTTGGGTACATGAAACTGAATTTTTCAACAGTAAACCATAAAACATGAAATGTTAATACAACTTGAATTGACACTTGAAAACAGTTTTAATACACTTAAATAACTTAATTTGATACAATGAAACAAAAGATTACAGCTTAGAGCTTAAAAAACATAAACATAAAAAACGACATACATATGAAATAAAAAACTAAGTACTCCTTCTCTCTAGCTTCTCTTTCTTCTTTTATACACCCATATGCTTTCCACGTGTCCTCTGAGCAAATCCCATCTTCAATTTGGGCCATTGGATGAGTAGAGAGTATATTGGCCATTTGATCAATTTTTGGCGGGAAAGCTGTTTTTGACTGTGGGCTTCTGAATTTGCAACTAGGGGGGGGGGGTGGCATTAATTGTGGTGTGTAAAGTTGGTAGATATGATGATGAGGGGGAGGGATAAGGTGAGAGGTGATGGGAGATGCCTGAGTTGCAGGGCTAGTGGGAGGGAAAGAGATAAGCCAGTGGGAGGGAAAGGTGTATAGTTTGACTGGGTGTTTGACCCAGTGTCCAAAGGAGGGGTCAAGGGTTGGCAGGGGGCCAAATGGTACAAATGGCAGGGGTCAAGGTTCACAAAGGGGTCATGGCTTAAGACTTAGTAATACAAGGACCATTTTGTAATTTCTGCCAAATTGAGGGACCATTTCTGCCAATTTCCCAAAGTTGTTTCAAGGGATCAAAATTGACAAGTTTCAATAGTACAAGGACTATTTTTGACATTTTCAAACTTCCAAGGACCAAACTTGACATTTTTGAAAGTTTAGGGACCTAAGTTGTAATTTTGCAATTTTAAATCTCAAGGACCAATTTTGACAACTCATGAATCCCTAGGGACTTGAAATGATATTTTTCTTTATTTTGTTTTACCAGGGACTGTTTTTGACAACTTTTGAAACTTGGGGGACTAAAACTGCCAATTATGCAAACTTGATACGTTTTTCACCAGATTTTGATATTTTTGCATTTAAAACACATAAAACACTTATTTGTGATATTTTTATCATTTTGATGCATTTCTGAGTGTTTTCAGATGTTTTTGCAGTTTAATTGTACAAAAATGATGAGTATTTAGACACTCATCAATCCCCCACACTAAGATATTGCTAGTCCCTAGCAATGTTTTGAGAAAAATTAATGGATTTCATCTCTTTACCAAAAGCCATTACTTCTGGAGTAGCCAAATGTTTCAGTTCAAGTAAGAACCTTGGTACAACGATAACCAAATGATTTTGAGCAAAACACCAGCTTTCAACGGTTTTGATTTGTCTTTACCAGAAGCCGTTTGCTTCTGGACTAGCCAACTCTTAGATAAAATATCTTTGGTAAGCTGATTACCAATTATGGTTTTTCCACTGCCTTTACCACAAGCCATAAACTTGCGGGCTAGCCAACTCTTCACTAATTAAAGATATGGTGAGCTGAACACCATACAATTTTGGGAAAATTGCAAGCCGTCAACGGATTTGAGATATCTTTACCAAGAGCCGTTTGCTCCTGGATTAGCCTATCCTTTTGTTTATTAGACATGGCGGACTGATAACCATAATCTGAGTAAGTGAAAAACACTTACTCCAAAAAAAAATTTTGGCCAAAAACGGGGGAATTAGGCGGTAATATTACATGATAAAATTCGTGAGAATTCCCCCCCACACTAGAAATGAATAATGCCCTCAATATTCAAGTACCGCGGTTATGCCGAACATAGAACGTAAAAGGGAAATACTACGGCCATTTTTTAGCAAGAAGATTTTTTTTTTTTTTTTTCTTCAAACTTTTGATACAACACTGGGGGCACTCCCCACACTAGGGATTTTGGTAGAAGTAGAAGCCAGTCAGAAATATGGGTGAAAACCCATATGGCATGCTACTGTTTTTGATTTCCGAGTCGCTAGCTTGACTCGATCCCCGCATTTATTGGTTCATGGGGAAAGTTTGTAGATCTGGGACAACCATATGAGGAATGTCCTCTCCAAAATAGTGCTTCAACCCGATGACCATTCACTTTAAAGTTTGGACCATCGGGTTGAGATAACTCAATGGTTCCATAAGGAAATACTTTAGTGATGGTGAATGGTCCGGACCAGCGGGATTTTAGTTTTCCCGAGAAAATCTTCAATCTTGAATTGAAAAGAAGGACTCGATCACCGACGTTGAAAACGCGGTTCTTGATTTTGGAGTCATGAATCTTCTTTGTCTTTTTTTTGTAGATCAAAGAGTTCTCGTATGCTTGATCACGGAGTTCATTTAATTCATTCATTTGAACTTTTCGGTGATCACCAGTTGTCTGAATATCGAAGTTGGCATGTTTCAAGGCCCAGTATGCCTTGTGCTCAAGCTCAACCGGCAGATGACATGCCTTCCCGTACACAAGCTTGTATGGAGTACACCCGATGGGTGTTTTATAAGCTGTACGGAAGGCCCAGAGTGCGTCATCTAGCTTATCCGACCAAGAGGCACGGTTTTCGCCAACTGTCCTCTCCAGAATCCTTTTAATCCCTCGGTTGGAAACTTCCACTTGCCCACTTGTTTGGGGGTGGTACGCAGTAGAGAGACGATGAGTTACACCATACTTTTGCATGACTCTATCAAACTTGTCATTGCAGAAATGCGTACCACGATCACTGATTATAGCTCGTGGAGTTCCAAACCTAGCAATAAGAGATTTTAAGAATTTCACAACAACTCGGGCATCGTTGGTAGGCAAAGCCTTAGCTTCAACCCATTTTGACAAATAGTCAACGGCCACGAGTATGTATTTGTTTCCTCGAGATGAAGGAAATGGCCCCATAAAGTCAATGCCCCAGATGTCAAAAATCTCACACACTTGAATGGCGTTTTGCGGCATTTCATTTCTTTGTGAGATATTCCCGTGACGTTGACAAGCATCACAGGTTTTGACAAATTCGTGGGCATCCTTGTAAATCGTGGGCCAATAGAATCCGGAATCAAACACCTTCTTGGCGGTGTAGTTGGGGCTATGATGTCCCCCAGTAGGTCCAGAATGGTAAGCCTTGAGAATGTCATTGGCTTCCTGACCATACACACATCGCCTGATGACTTGATCCGCGCAAATTTTGAACAAGTAGGGGTCGTCCCAGAAGTAATGTTTTACATCTTTAAAGAATTTGTTTTTCTGTTGGGACGACATCCCTTTCACCACAAAGTTACCCGCATGGTAATTTGCAAAGTCAGCAAACCATGGGGTAGAAGAGTCTCCACGAAAAGAAACCACATTGAGTGTTTCGAGAGAAAATGTTTCATTTATTTCCTTTTTCTCGAACACATCTTGGTGAAGGTTTTCTAGACGGGACAGATGATCAGCAGCCAGGTTCTCAGCTCCTTTTTTATCACGTATAATGATATCAAATTCTTGCAGGAGGAGAACCCAACGGAGCAATCTCGGCTTTGCATCTTGTTTTGCAAAGAGATATTTGAGAGCCGAGTGATCCGTATACACCACGCATTTGGTCAATATAAGGTATGGCCGAAATTTCTCAAACGCATACACCACAGCTAATAATTCTTTTTCTGTAGTGGTGTAATGGGTTTGAGCTTCAGTCATAGTCTTGCTCGCGTAGTGGATAGGCTGAAAATGCTTGGTTTTACGTTGCCCCAAGACTGCACCGATAGCAAAATCACTTGCATCGCACGTCAGTTCAAAGGGTAAATCCCAGTCGGGGGCAACTAGAATGGGTGCTTCCGTAAGCTTTTTCTTTAATGTTTCAAAAGCTTCGATGCACTCAAGTGAGAAGATAAAAGAGCATCATCTTTTTCAAGAAGATGGGTCATAGGCCGAGCGATTTTAGAAAAATCTTGTATGAATCTGCGATAAAACCCGGCATGACCTAGAAAACTCCTAATACCTTTGACGGTAGTAGGATGAGGTAATTTAGCAATAACATCAACTTTTGCTCTATCTACCTCAATCCCGTTTTTGGAAATCTTATGGCCAAGGACTATGCCTTCTTTGACCATAAAGTGGCTTTTCTCCCAGTTTAGACAAAGATTGGTGTCTTCACACCGTTGAAGCATTTTTTCTAAATGGGAGAGACATGTATGAAATGAGTCCCCAATGACCGAGAAGTCATCCATAAACACCTCCATTGTTTCCCCGATCATGTCGTGGAAAATTGCCATCATACATCGTTGGAACGTGCCAGGAGCGTTACATAGGCCAAAAGGCATACGTCTGTAGGCAAATGTTCCGTATGGGCAGGTGAATGTGGTTTTTTCTTGATCCAGCGGATCAATGGGGATCTGAAAGTAACCCGAGAAACCATCAAGGAAACAATAGTACTCGTTCCCTGCTAATCTCTCAAGCATTTGGTCCATGAAGGGTAGAGGAAAATGGTCTTTACGGGTGGCTTCGTTTAACTTGCGATAGTCAATACACACACGCCATCCCATAACCAATCGAGTTGGAATTAACTCGTTTTCTTCATTTGTGACAACAGTTATGCCACCTTTTTTTTGGAACACAGTGATTGGGCTAACCAAGGACTATCAGAGATCGGGTAAATTAGACCGGCATCAAGAAGTTTGAGAACCTCTTGTTTGATAACCTCATGAATCTTAGGATTCACCCTTCTCTGATGTTGGACTGCTGGTTTGAAGTCATCCTCCATTAAGATTTTGTGAGTAAAAAACTCAGGGTTGATACCCTTAATGTCGGAGAGTTTCCAAGCAATTGCTTGCTTGTGTGACTTCAAGACCTTTATGAGAGCAGTTTTCTCCTCCTCAGTTAAGTCTTTAGCAATTATGACGGGTAATTTATCATCACCCTCCAAGAATGCATACTTGAGATGAGGAGGTAGGTCCTTAAGTTCAACCTCGGGAAATTCTTCAGTAGATGTTTGTACTGATTTGATTTCCTCAATTGTGATCTCTTTCGGAGGGAGTGAAGGTAACGGATCTTCATTTAACAATTGCTCAAGATAAAGGATATCCCCCTCCGAATCATAAACACCATCAATTCCCGGTGGAATTGATTCATCACTAGCAAGAAAGTCATCGATCTCTTCCAGAAAGAAGTCACCTCCCTCAAATGGAGTGAGAGAGGGGGGAAAGAAATCGCAATGATTGGTTGAGAAGATGTGGTGGAATCCCCACTCACAGAATTATGAAAATAACCAAGAAACTCTTGAGATTACTCCTCTGAAGCAATATCAATTAAATCGATTCGATTAACCGATTCAGCATCATAATTTGAGGAGTACCTCGAAGTTTGATCAAGGTTAAAGGTGACAGCTTCATTACCCACACGTAACGTGATTTCTTGCTCAAATACATCAATGAGAGCACGGCCCGTTCTCAGGAATCCTAGTCCAACAATGAGAGGGAACCCGAGGATCGGCATCGAAATCAACAACCACAAAGTCAGCTGGAAAATGTAACTTTCCTACTTTCACGAATACATCCTCGGCGATGCCAAGAGGACGCGATATAGAACGATCTGCAAGCTCAAGAGTCATGCAGGTAGGAATAAGTTCTGGAAGAGAAAGCTTCTTCCACACTGAATAAGGCATCAGATTGATGCTTGCACCAAGATCGGCAAGGGCAAAGCATTCAATCATTCCTGGAAAAACACAAGGAAGAAGAAATTTTCCAGGATCTCCAAGCTTCTCGGGAAGCTTCTTTAACAGAACTGCTGAGCAGTTCTCGTTCAAAGGAGTCTTAGCCATTTCAAACAGTTTTTCCTTGTTGCTTAACATGTGTTTGAGAGTTGATGCAAACTTGGGCATCAGCATGATGGCATCCGCAAAGCTTATGTCAAAATGTAGTTCTTGGAAAATTTGAAAGAATTTTTCCATTTGATGACTGGCTTTTTCGCGGAGTTTTTGCTCATTTAAACGTGAAAGGTAAGGAATAGAAGTTTTGGATTTGGGGTTTTCAACTGGAGGTTCAAAAACAACTCCAGGTTTGGTTTTGGGTTTCGGGACAACTTGAGGATGGACATGTGCTGTACTTTGTGAGCTAGTAGGTTGCACTTGGTCCTTTGTCGCCTCAGGTTCACTTTCCACTACCTTCGGGAGAGAAGAAGAAAAGGTAGTAGGAATAGCAGGTCCATCATATGAAGCACCACTTCTGGTTGTGATCGCCTTTGCATCGCCCCTCGGATTAGCGATCGTGTTGCTAGGTAAAGTACCTGAGCCCGAGGGTCGATCATTTAAAGACTTCTTAATGTCAGAAATCTGGCTAACCAACAACATATTCATTTCCTCTTGGGATTTCATGAATTGCTTCAACAACTCATCAGATGATGGTCCAGTTGGAACAATGGCTTGATTTTGCACAGGAAAATTCTGGCCTCTATTGTTTGGATTAGGACCTTGATTTTGAAAATTTCCTTGATTATTGCCATGAAAGTACCCAGGGTTGAAATTTCCCTGACCTTGGTTTCTATTAAAATTTCCTTGGTGTTGGAAGTTTTGACTTTGATTTTGAAAACCGTTATTTTGACTAAAATTACCTTGGTTTTGAAAACCTTGGTTTGGTCTATTCTGATTTTGATTACGGTTTTGGTTTTGGTTGAAACCGGGTGGTCCAGGGTAGTGGTTAGGATGGTGGTTTGGGTCCATAGGAGCACGATATTGGTTGCCTCCTGAATTGGAAATCCCGCCCACAGCATTTGCTTCAAAAGGGTTACCATCGGTGGCCATACAGTCGTAATAGGCATGGGGGCCACCTCAAGTAACACAGACTTCCACTTTCTTAACTTCAGCAGGAGGTGAAGTTTGTGGAAAAGAAACTTTCTTTTGGTTGGAGAGAACCAAAGCTTGAATTGCTTCCGTGAGTTTGTCAATCTTAGCATCGGTGCTAGATTGACTCACGGGTGATGAAGAAGAAGGACCAACACTGACTTGGGAAACAACCGGTTTGCTTCGTGCAGTGCAGACTTTAGACTTGTTTTCAATGATCGCTAAAGCTTCTTTTACAGTTTTACTCAAGAAATTTCCTCCCGCGGAGGAATTGAGAGAATCTTGATCAGATTGACTCACTCCATTATAGAAAGTATCGAGTTGCATCAACTCGTAGAAACCATGGTGAGGACATTTGCGGATCAACTCCTTAAAACGATCCCACGATTCACTGAAGGGTTCATCAAACTTTTGTGTGAACTTGATGATTTCATTTTTAAGACTCGTGGTTTTGGAAGGTGGATAAAACTCGTTCACAAATTTCTTCACCACGTCTTCCCATGTTTCGATTGATTTAGGGGGTTGTTTTTCAAGCCAAATCCGGGCCTGCCCCTCAAGGGAAAATGGGAACAGAAGAAGCTTGACAGCATCTGTAGGGACATTCTTGTATTTGATGGTAGATGCAATCTTGTTAAACCATCGAATATGAGCATGAGGATCATCCCTCTCAAAACCATAGAATTGACTTGAGGTTACAAGATTCAGTAACCCGGTTTTGAGCTCAAAATTTTCAGCCACAATGGCTGGGATAACAATAGCATCTCCATACCCGTCGATGGGTGCCTGGAGAAGCTCACACATAGGACGTTCTTCCGCCATGATAGCGGAAGTAGTGTGAGCAGTCCGGATCTCAGATCCGACTGATGGGGCAGAAAGTCTACGGACACGCCTTCTTGGAATCTTGACAAGCTCACGAAATGGGCTTACAGACCTAGAAGAGCGAGTGCGCATACACTAGAGTTAACTCCAAGAGATCTCAGAGTTAAGGAAGGGAATTATGAAAATGAATTATGAAAATGGGGTAAGAAGAATCTTTTTGAGTTTTATGGTTTTGAAAAGTAGATATAACAACAAATCCAATTAAAACAATATCGAGGCAAAACAACAGTGAACTTAAACCAATAATCACAAGATGAATGGCTTCTTTGAAAAAGGTACACCACTCACAAGGACACAAAGGCAAGTTTTAATCTTTGGTTCGGGAACTTATTATGGTCGTACCCCCAGTTAGGTAGTACACTGCCTTGGTTTGCGGTGGTAATTTTTATGTTGTTATTATTAAACAAAGAAAACGACAAATCTTTTTGTATTTTTATCTTTGATACATATATAGAAACAAAAGAAAAATATTTTTGTGTTTTATATGTTTTTGGCTGTTTTTGGGTTTTTGGATTTTTTATAAGAAAATATAGATATATATATATATGGTATGAACAAGGAGTGAATATTCAAATCACTAATCTGCTAAGCGTAAGATAATTAGCACAGCTCCCCGGCAGCGGCGCCAAAATTTGATTCGCTCCCGAACGGTCAAGTTTTGTCACACAAGCTGACCACTTGTGAATGGTCAACCGTAACAAACTTCAAACAGTCTGGAAACAAATGCAATGAAGTCAGGAGAGTATAGTGTTTCCCCAGGTCGTTATGTCCCAACGAGCTGTGCGAGAATAATCCAACGAATAGTGATCGAGAGGATTTGAACGGAAAAGAGATATGATTGATTATACTTAAAGAAAAAGTTTATAAATTACAGGGGCTTAAATGCAAATTAAAGAAAATTAAAAGGGTAAATTATATTAAATAAACGCTATCACTATTTTTAAAATCTAATGTTTTTGCTTTTTCTTTTATAAAACTTAAATTAAAAACTACGTGACGTACAAAAGAAAATGTGAACTGAAACAATATTAATCCTAAAAATATGAAAATGACATTTTTACAAACCTAATGATAAGAGAAAATTTTTAGAAAAAGAAAACTATTTTTATTACTATTTATCTAATTATTATTAATTAAAAATTAATTATTTTACTTATTTAATAATACCCTAAAATACAAGAAAATATGAAATAAAGCTTGAAAAATGAAATTATGACTTAGAAAAATCTAAAATAACTAAAAAGAATTTTCAAAACTAATTTTGTATTTTTCTGATTATTTTTCTATTTTCTATGAATTAAAAACTATTTAAAACTAATTTAATTGCTAAAAATTACAAATTAAACTATGAAAAATCTGGAAAAATATTTTTTTTAATTTTTATATTTATCTTAACCTAGGAAAAATGAAAACTTATTATTTTGAAGTTTTTCTGATTTAATTGTATTAAAAGCTAATTAAAATTGCCTAAAAACTGTTTTAAATGAAGAAAAATAGCAAACAGTGCTGGAAAATTATGAAAAATTCAAGAAAAGTCTAAAATAATATACTGAATCTAAGAAAAATATGAAAACAGTAGCTTGTGTGTAAGAAAATGAAACTGCAATGCAAAGTGCTTATAAATAAGCACTTAAGTTAAGCTAAAGACCACAAATAAGCACCAAATGAAAACAGAAGCTATAATAAGCTATTACTACTCAAAAGAAACCAAATACAACTGACCTTAACCTCTGAAATACAAACTTAAACAGATTTGATGATTTGAAAACAAGTGCCAAAACAGATTTTTAGCTACTTTTGAAGCTAATGCAACTGCTTATTGGACAAGCTTATGTGAAAAACAAGACTGGAGACTTCAAGTCAACCAGCTTAACTACCTCTGAACCAAGTCTCAGACCTTAAGGACCTAAGACCAGACCTATGCAAGGCCTGCAAGGTGCCTGTCTCACACTCAGTATTAGCTGAGTGTGCACAGGGCACTTTGCAGCTGATTGAGTAGCTTATTTGAGGCTTATAAGAGCTTACAAAAAATTTCCAAAAATCACTCTTAAATTCTTGACCAGTTGAACTTATTGAATCCAAAATTTCACTGAACTTGAACCAGTAATGAGTTAATTAAAAATCATCCAAGTTGGGTAAAAACTGACTTTTTCAATTTGACTTTTGACACAGAAATGAAACTTTGACTTTTGTGAGATTTGAGCTTAAATAATGAACTGATTATGATGTTTTAAGGTGAAATAAAACTATATTAGACTACTCTACTGATTTCTAAACATGAATCAAGCTTTTGATAATCTTAAATTCCAACAGTCATGAGATGAGGACAGGATAAAATGGATTTTGACTTTGAGCTTATGCAGATACAAATGACTGACCAAAATGACTCAAGTGGTCCTATTAGAAACTAAGTAGACAGGTTTTAGGCACAAGCAAGAGCTCAAGCTCAAACCAACCCACTGATCCAAACACAATTTAAGACACTGATTTTAACTTAACTACTATTAATCCACACATCCAAGTTATAATTATTATTAGAATAGACCTAAATTACCTATATGTTGCAGAAAACAATGACTACAATTATCAAATATCTACTAAACTATTAATGCAATCATGGCAGTAATGAAATGATGTTCAGACACTTACACAAGTCCCAGCCACAATGGCTTGCCAAACAACACAGGGAACCACTGTCCTAAACCAATTACCAACCCATATCCATCACTGCATCAAACCAGTTCCAAACTTATACCCATTTTGCTTCCTCAGTTGACTTTTGTTGACCATACACCAAAGTGCTTAAAACTTAATTATAAGCTTACCAAAAGCTATGGACAGCTTGAATAAGCTTATTTGGATTTAAACTAAGCTACTAGAAACCTGAATTTGGGTACATGAAACTGATTTTTCAACAGAAAACCATAAACATGAAATGTTAATACAACTTGAATTGACACTTGAAAACAGTTTTAATACACTTAAATAACTTAATTTGATACAATGAAACAAAAGATTACAGCTTAGAGCTTAAAAAACATAAACATAAAAAACGACATACATATGAAATAAAAAACTAAGTACTCCTTCTCTCTAGCTTCCCTTTCTTCTTTTATACACCCATATGCTTTCCACGTGTCCTATGAGCAAATCCCATCTTCAATTTGGGCCATTGGATGAGTAGAGAGTATATTGGCCATTTGATCAATTTTTGGCGGGAAAGCTGTTTTTGACTGTGGGCTTCTGAATTTGCAACTAGGGGGGTGGCATTAATTGTGGTGTGTAAAGTTGGTAGATATGATGATGAGGGGGGAGGGATAAGGTGAGAGGTGATGGGAGATGCCTGAGTTGCAGGGCTAGTGGGAGGGAAAGAGATAAGCCAGTGGGAGGGAAAGGTGTATAGTTTGACTGGGTGTTTGACCCAGGGTCCAAAAAGGAGGGGTCAAGGGTTGGCAGGGGGCCAAATGGTACAAATGGCAGGGGTCAAGGTTCACAAAGGGGTCATGGCTTAAGACTTAGTAATACAAGGACCATTTTGTAATTTCTGCCAAATTGAGGGACCATTTCTGCCAATTTCCCAAAGTTGTTTCAAGGGATCAAAATTGACAAGTTTCGATAGTACAAGGACTATTTTTGACATTTTCAAACTTCCAAGGACCAAACTTGACATTTTTGAAAGTTTAGGGACCTAAGTTGTAATTTTGCAATTTTAAATCTCAAGGACCAATTTTGACAACTCATGAATCCCTAGGGACTTGAAATGATATTTTTTCTTTATTTTGTTTTTTACCGGGACTGTTTTTTTGACAACTTTTGAAACTTGGGGGACTAAAACTGCCAATTATGCAAACTTGATACGTTTTTCACCTGATTTTGAATTTTTGCATTTAAAACACATAAAACACTTATTTGTGATATTTTTATCATTTTGATGCATTTCTGAGTGTTTTAAGATGTTTTTGCAGTTTAATTGGTACAAAAATGATGAGTATTTAGACACTCATCATATACTAACTTGAGTTTTTTTGCAGGAAAGTTTGCACTATACTCTTGTTTTCTAACCTTTACTTTGTAGATTTTCAAAATACACATGAATATTTTGACACCATAAAGCTAGGGGAGCTTTGTGTCAAACAAAATTGAAAAAACATTTGAAACTTAATCCGATTGTTTCATGACACCCCATTGCAACTTTGCAATCTTTAAGGGGGAGCACGTTTTCGTCACGTAGACGAACCATTTGCAAACACAATTAGTTTATTTTATGTCATGTCCTTGACGCCCTTTTTAAAGGGATGGACTCGTCAGGGGGAGCTAAGACGATC
>OU343219.1:136384110-136451537 GCA_910596185.1 Chrysanthemum makinoi
ATCAGCCACAGTTGATCTCAGCATCACCCTTTGTTGTGTTGCCCTCATATGATGTTGTGACAAATGGACCGACATGCTCACATTCTGGATCATGATGTCTTCTTATCAGAGTAGCAGAAGCTTTAGTTGATTCATGATATTTGCAGCAGCGTAGCAGAAGCATAGAGTGTAAATACCAGAGTTGTTAATGCACTTATCATGATTTCTTTAGAAGTGAATGTGTTGTGTGAGCATGCGGCTATGGATTGACCTCTCAATTTTGATCAGCTGCAAATTTCGGGTGTGCCTACATACAACAGTTAGCAATAAAGCGCACGAAAGTGTCTTTGATCACTTTCTTTGAATTGAGGTACACGGCCCACGGTTCCCCGTTGATCAGTACAAGTACTGCCTGTGATCAGGTATAATTCCGAAGAATCTCCTTGACAGGGTTTCACAGCTGCTCTAGCCGTTCTCAAACCGGAACGTCTCAAAGAAGACAACACGGAGTGAGTGAACCAGCGAATTGAGATTCACTGATTGATGAAAAGAGATTTGAAAAACAATCGTGTACTGCTCAATATAAAGTGTTTTTGCAATACAACGAAAGTTTTAAGAAAAATCAGTTATCAATCATAAACACCTTTTATTTTGAAATATTTGTACACAGTCGATGTGCTAGAGAAAAGAATTTTTAAGCAAAACGACCGGTTTTTCAAAGGTATACGTCAATCCATTTCCTGGACCAAGGTTGATTCAATAATGAATCGCCCCATTGTTTCAATCCAGTTGTCACAAGTTTGATCTATTGGATAGATCTCACATGCCACCTACCAAGAGCTTGTTTGATGTTGGCTCTAGAAGGCTTTCCATCGTCGTTGTGAATATGTTTGCATATCACTCAGATGTTCTGGCAATACCACAAGGATAATGCGTAGGACTCATAAGATATATTCTCACTTTCCACATAGTGTGAAATAGTGAGTCTTCATTGATTATGTCCTTATGAGATCTATAGATGATCTCGTGGCTCTAGACTCAATAGTGCACATTTGGTTCCTATGCCGGAGACTAGGGAGAGGGTCTCCTTCTTCAATATCAACCATCTCTAAGAGAAAGTCGATAGATAAAGTAGGTTCCCCGTGAGAATGAAACAAGTCCTTTTAAGAGGAACTTGAGTAGCTTGGGAAGATGTAGTGCAGTGCGTCACTGGGTCCATGACATCTTGTCTTCAATACCGGTGTTACCTAGGTAACAGCTAGTAGCATATGAATTGAACCCGGTTTCTGTCCTAAGGTTGAAATAATGGAGGGCTATTTCTTTTTACCCTTTTCACATTCATTTCTTTTTCATTCTTCAACCCCTTCAGTGCTTACCGAGACTTCATTACTAGAACCTTGTTGGGTTTATTCCAGTTCTAGCTCTATCTCAGTCCGCACTCTTCCCATTTCTCACTTTTCTCCTTTTTTCATCATACCTAAGGACTCTACACTATCTAGTGGATTGTCCCTGGGTAGATCCCTCCGGTCTGGCGGGATCAGAGCCGGAGGGATCGTGGGAATGAATACCTAACCTAAACATCCTTATATCACCATACATAAAGTAAATTTGGTCGGTCTTTTTGGTATTGTTCATCTGCCATTGGAACCAATTGAAAGCCAATTGAAAATCAATCCAAGTACTTGTGATATATTATCAAAACATTTTTTACCTGAATTATTTTTTATATTTCAGAAAAAGCTCCCCCTCAACATGTGCATCGTATATTTGAAATCATTTTGACACATGGAGGCAAGAGGATTTGAAAATCTTCAGATTGAGAATTAAGAATTCACTTCTTTGATCAACATTTTCTAAAACTATCGACATCACTTTCCCGATCAAAATTAGTATTTTTAAATACTTTGTTAAAGGTAGTTTTGGGAAAGGATGTGGTTTTCAAAAAGTTGCTCCCCCTCAATATGTGCATGGAGATTCAAAAGTGTTATGCACATACTAGGGAAGAGTTCTTAGAGGTACATTCATGATTATATTGCCACACGAAAACCGTTAGAAAGTCAATCAAGGTACTTTATGTTGAAACATATGAGTATTTGTACCTTGAAGGTTTATTTTCCTTTTAAAATGATCCCCCTCAATATGTGCTTCGAGATTCGAAAAGAGTTTAGCACATATTAGAGAGCAGTATGCACTTTGAGACAAATTGGTCACCTTTTATCAGATTGCATATTTATATCACATTTTCTCCCCCGATCAAAAATTTCAAATCTTTTGAGATTTTGGATCTCAAGTGATTTAAATATATAAGAAACAAAACTTGTTGGAGAAAAATGTGTCCGGTTTTATTTGATCTGAAGTGGACTACTCCTAAGTTCCCTTTTAGACTAAAAGGGAACAACAATCCAAAACCTATCACTACTATATACATTATAGTTATAGTTGTTTATAGTACAATCACCACATTACACAAATCATAATATATAACAAAACTACTACAGGAAAATGTCTTCATTCAGTTCTTTGAAGTAGCTTGTAATGACCTTCACGAAGTCTACCACCCACAAAACTTTCAAGGCTGCGGAAGATCTTTCTCGTCTTAAGTCTTCGTCCGATCGCAGCAATGAACTCTTCACACCTCTTCAAATCCTGTTCAGACCAGAATCTCATTTTGTTCCACCGCTTTAAGTCAAGTTTGATTTCCTTCACCCTTGAGTTCAATTCTTTTTCAACCATTTTGAGCGTACCATCACTGAACTTGTATAGCTTTCACAACCTAATTAGCATTCTTGACCCGTATCTGTCAGTAAAGAGGACTGCTCTAGGGGAGTCAATCACTGTGTAGTCGTGACGGAATTCATGCCCAGTCGCTTCCCATTGAGGTCTTGTTAGATTGACCTGAGTCTGGTAGCTTTCCACACCAAGTTGAAAATCACCAACTCTTTGTAGAATGACTAAGCCTCTGATCCAGAGATTGACTGCAGCAGAGAGAGCCTTCTTCTCACGAATAGGTAGATGTTCTAGATTTCCTTGTAGGTTCAGAAGATAAAGATCTTCAAAGTCACTTGGAAGCAAATGTTTGAAGTCGTTTTCTTCAATAACATGATCTTTCAAGTCAGCTCTTCTAAGAACAATCTTCTTCAGATAATCATAGCCGTAGATTGAGAAGATCTCCACACTGACCACACTTAGAATACGCAGCTTGGATCGAACAGCTTTGCGTCTCTTTTCAGCACCATGTCTATCAATGTAGAATTTCTTCTTCTTGAACCACCAATGAGAAATGCCATATGAGGCAGCAATGTCATACACTTGTTCTTTGTCTGTCCAGAATTGATCCGGTACCATCTGTTCAAGACCCTGATCTATGTAGGTTGCAGCTTTCATCTTAGAAATCGATAAAGTTGGTTTTCTTTCTCCAGTTCGAGCACATAGATAATCCAGGTCATGGTTGAAGAAGAACTCTAATTGGATTGTCAATTGTCCCGGTTCACCTCCTAGAGAAAGAGGGTTGTTAATATCAAACCGACTGATCTGCTCACTGACTTGATCATTCAGCATTTTATGGCATTCTTCCATCTGATATTGAAGCTGATTAGCATCAGAGTGGAAGACTTTGACGATTTCAAACACTGGGCCTTCAAGATCTTTAGGAGTGATTGACGAAATTCCCTTCTTCTTACAAAACCACTTCATAAAGCTTCCCATATCCCCTGTGATGTGAAGAAGAGAGTCTTCTGCTGGAGCTTCATAGTTGGAAGTAATGGTTGTAGCCCAATTGTTGTCAGGGATTATCGAATCAGACTCAGGAATAGGCTATGAAGGTTCAGGAGTTTGAGGTTTATCTTTGATGAGCCAGCTTTGAGACATGTCCTTTGATGGAGCAGTCCTAGACTTTTTGATGTGTCTACCCACAATATAAGCGTCCCACCAATCTTCTTCTTCCGTAACTTTGGGTATATGCTTGGTGGAGACGTCATCTTCTTCAGATTCTGACTCTTGAGCAACGTAAGACTCTTCATTAAGCATTTGCTCTTCAGGAATAGAGGAGATGGTTGGTGAAAACCTGGAGTCAACGGTGGTCCATGTTGTAGAAGTCTTTTGAGATCCTTGACCACTTGAAGATCCGGTTTGATTTTGAGTCTTTGGTGGAGGTGTAGGTGGGTTTGCCTTGTGAGTAGTGGTTGTGCCAGAAGATCCACCAGTACCAGAAGTTCCAGCTCCACCAGTTGGAGGAGGAGGAGGAGGGGAGGTGGAGATTTAGGATCTTTATGCAACGAATCCAACACAGAAGTCCTCCTTTTCTTCTTTTCCTCTCTTTCTCGAATGTCCTCCAGAAACTGTAAATGATTATCGTGCTTTATCGATTCTTCGAGAGCCACGAATAACTTCTTATGGACCTCATCCAGATGCTCGTTAGCGTCATACATTTTATCTGAAAGGACAGCTCTCATATCTGAAATGGGTAAGTCTTTAAACCGTTGAAGCAGTGGAGCTTGCATTGCCTATTCTACAACATCTTTAACTTCGGCTTCAATGGCGTCTGCTACAGCTTTACCAAAGTTAAGGTTCTCCAGCCTGGAGACACGACGATCGAGGACGTTGATAGATTTAGGCAGGTGCCTCTCAAGAGCATCAATACGTTTCACTGCCTTGTCGAGCAATTGCTCAGATGTTAAGATCAGAGGTGGTGACGCCGGTGGAGTGTCAGTGTCATTAATTGTGACAACTGGTTCGGGTGATGGATCTTTAGCTGGTTCGGGTGGTGGAAGTGCGGTTGTTAGAGCAGGTTTGGGTGGTGGAAGTGCGGTTGTTTGAGCAGGTGCTGACATCGGAGGGATGGTTGAGGTGTCTTGATGAATGGTGACTGAGAACATAGACTGTACTTCTTCCTTTTCATCGTTTTGCTTGTCAGGCTCTATGTCTGAGGGTTTGTCCTCAAGGAATTGATCACCAAAGGTAAAGTCAGGCTCCAGATTCTTCAGTGATGACAGAGATCCGGTGGATATGTTTGATTCTTCCAGGTGCATGGGTTCCTTAGATCTTTGCTCAAGAAACTCTTGTACCTTTCAGCAGTTCATTACCCTCAACTTTTGTAATTAGTCTGTCAGATTCCGTTTGTTCAATCTCTGTTTCAAGCATTGGGACTGATTCCAGGCTCTTTGATTGAGTATCCCTTGAGGCTGGGGTTTCATCATGTGCATCACGCACATCTTTTTCCACTCCAGATTGTACTTGTGCTGAGGATGATACAACATCTCTTTTCTTGAGTACAAATTGGGAAGTTGTTTTTGGAGGTGGAGAAGAGATGGTCAATAGCATTTGAGCGGCTTGTTCTGCTTCTACTCATGCAATCCCTTTGCCTTTGTCTTGTGTAGCCGGTGTGGTTTGTTGTGGTGCTGTCATTGGTTCTCGTATCACAACTCCTCCTACTGATGGTCTCTGAGGCATGTTTAGGGAATCCAGGCTTTGTTTAATCCCTTATTGTAGTGCAGCCTCATCTTCATCCATTAAACCCATTTGTCTCTCAGTATCCTTAGATCCTTCATCTTTTCCCTTTTCGGCTTCTCTGTTTCTCTTATTCTGTTTCTGTGATGAAGTGTCAGTAGATTGAGTTCTATCAAGTCTCTTCTTGGGAAGGGCGGCGTATGAGGCTTTCGACGATGATTTAGTGCTAGAAGTAGACTTTGTAGACTTGGGTTGTGAGGGATCGGGAGTGTCGTCAACATTGGATCTGGATGCCCTTTTCTTGTATTTTCTGAAGTAATCCGCCTTCTTAATACTATCGGTGAGAAGAGCATCAGGAATTGGCATACCAAAGATCTCTTTATTAACTCCTTTGGCAACATATTTGAGGTTACCAAGTAAAAATTCACCACTTGCTTCATGGAGGACTAACTCACTCCTTGGACTAAACTGATGTGTCTGTTGCAAGAACTGAATGACGAGCTTCGAGAATCTTATGCTAGGAATTACAAGTTTGTTATCTTTCTTTCTTCCTTTGGCTTGATTCTGAACATTTGTTCTGTCGGTGATGAAATTATGCATAGACAACGAGAATTCTTCCCAAATGCGTTCAGTGAGATCAATATTCACCCCTTTGATGATTCCCCACAAGATTTGCAGAATAGGAGCCCTCACTTTATCGAACCCTGAAGTTTTGCCAGATAAGCATAGGTTGAGAATAGTAGCAATGACTCTCCATGGTTGATACATGTTGGCGGTGATGATATCTGAAGCCCTTGTTACGTTAACTTGATAACCCAACTCATTGAGAAAGTTTATTAGTTCTTCAGCAGTAGGTGGAGGGACAGATTGTTTTGCAGGGTCACATGGAGTGATTTCTAGGGCCTTACTGAGAATCTCAGAGGTGATTTCATACTCTTTATCATCAAGCTTACAAGAGTAAGTGGCTGAGATCTTGTCCCAAGTAACAGTGTTCCAAAATTGTTGTAGGTAGACGGAAGGGATCGTGCATCGCTTGGTCAAGGCACTAAAAAAGTTAGTGTTTTTCAGAATATCAATGGCAATCCTGAAGATTGGATTTGGTTGTGTCCTATCCATGTCCACATAGTAGTTGCTTTTGGCAATCTCAACCCATTTATCTTCTGGAAGAATTTCCTTGTCTGTAAGAACTGTGGGTAGAGTAGAGGTAGCAAGGTTCTCGGAAGAGGTTGTGTCTGCCATTGAAATTATGTAGAATCACACATACAACAACAATATTCGAGAGCATGTTAGGTTAGACATGGTTAGCCAATCAACCTTAATGCAACCTCATGACATAAGCACAATGAGTAGCATACATGACAGATTAACTAAAAGCAGATTCATATACTCAGAAAATAGGTTAAGTTGTTTCAGTAATTCTCAGAGTAACAAATCACTTTGACAAGGTTTTCTAGAGACAAGTTGCTTATGCTTAATTGTTAAAAACAAATTGCTTTAATAGTTCAAAAGAGACAAATCGCTTTAATCAGGATATCATGAGACAAGTCGCTTTAATGAAAGTGTTATAACAAGTCGCTTAATCAATTTTTCAAGACAAGTCGCTTCAAGTGAAACCAGAGACAAGTCGCTTTTACGAAAGTGTTATAGCAAGTCGCTTTAATCAATTTGTCAAGACAAATCACTTCAAATAAAACCAGAGACAAGTCGCTTTTATGAAAATGTTATAGCAAGTCGCTTTAATCAACTTGTCAAGACAAGTCGCTATAAGAAAACCAATGATAAGTCGCTTTTGTGAGAGGTTTTAGCAAATTCGCTTTTAGACAACATGTCATGACAAGTCGCTATGAGAAAACCAAGGATAAGTCGCTTATGAGTATCTACCAGGAACACCCTATTGTATAACAAGTCGCTATCAAGAATGTCCAACATATTTACAACTCGCCATCAAGAAAGTATATACCAAGTCGCCACCAAGAACAACCTATTGTACGACAAGTCGCCATCAAGAACGTGTGTTGACACATCCAAATGACACTTATCACACAACCATATGAAACATCAGGCATAACCAAATCACTACAACGATCAAATACAACCACGACACAAGCATAACCATAAACATATAACATCAACCCAACAATCACATAAAAATCTTACAAAAATACGCACAAGGGCGACCATTTAAACACACAAATGCACCATCAATTCCAACTCAAGGTACACTAAATACAACCAATTCAGTATAAAGCACCACCATTAATCAAAACCACAAACTAACCTAAATAAGGAATTTATTGTCGCAGATGAATCAGTCGGTGGGATCTGTTAATAGAGGTGTGTTAGAGAAGGCGTTAGACATAAGAGATTCGTAACAAAAACTTTAAAATCAACCTACCACACTCAAATCGCTTCAAAACAGGCCACGTTAGAGAGAGAGAGAGAGAGAGAGAGAGAGAGAGAGAGAGAGAGAGAGAGAGAGAGAGAGAGAGAGAGAGAGAGAGAGAAGTATTTGGGATTTTGAAATTATAGCAAGTGTGACAAGTCGCTAGGGCTTAAGTACCGTTTTCAAGTTTCACAGATTGACACATTCAGTCCTTGTATTTGGCCTAAATGAGACAAATCGCTAGCTACAGGTTATGATATGTGAGACTAGTCGCTACACCCTAATTGAGACAAATCGCTACACCTGATTGAGACAAGTCACTACAGTTTAAGAACCATTCTCAATTTTAAATAAATGACACATTTGGTCCTTGTATTATGACTAATAGAGATAAGTCGCTACCTATCTTAGTATCACACATCGAACTATTGATACTTTCAGCCCTTGTACTTAACAAATTGCATGCAGATACGGTGGATAAGTGACATTCATGTAAAGAATATGACAAGTATCATACCAGACATAACATGGATAAACCATCTAGCATAAGGCACATAAAGAAACATGATTTAGCACAGAGTAGGTCATTCCAAGTAAAGTAAAGTAACAGAGAGCACATGTCATAAATCTAACAATCATGCAGAGACAAGATGAAAAATTCTCCCCCTCAATCAATGTCACGAATTAAGAGTGAGTGGACATTGATTGAAATACAACCCCCCGTTTAAAATAGAGTATATCTTTAGTTCGAACTTCATCTAAGGACCTGTGTCATTATTGAATGACATTTCTAGGACCGTAGATGTTATCGAAACCAAGCGATACATCTTTTATTGGATTTTGTATAAAAATTTAATTTTGATTTTATAAAAAATTTAAACATATAAAAATTTAATTAAATTTTTGTATAAATATATATATATATATATATATATATATATATATTTATATAAAAAAAAACAAGCAGTAAGTTACAAGTTCTGAGCAGAAACGATCAGAAGTCATAGTACAGGCAAATCAACATTGACAAGCAGCACTTCCTTGATAATTTGCCTTCAAATCAGTTGGAAACCAGGTCATGATGTTCATGATGGAATTGAGCATTGTACCTGAAAAAGACTGAGGAAAATTTGCACTAGTAGCACATGTAGTATTGTAAATAGATGGGTTAGTGACATTTGTATCCTCATCTTTGGATATTTTACATTCAGGCCTAGGGGTATCATTGATGGGAAACCCATTAAGTCCAACATTCTTGAAGATTTTCCCTGTGGGCATCCACTTAAGACAATATCTAGGTGAGTAAGTCCGTTTGGATCCTGTGAACTTAAACAATCTACCAGTAGGAATCCACTCAAAACAACTGCTAGCAGATTTAGATCCTTTAGTTTCAGAAGAAGATGTAGCCATTTCCCTGTTCTGAACATTGGTCCTTTTGCAATTAGTTTGTTTCTTAGGGGATTGGTCAGCCATTTGATGCTTCTTATATAGACTAGATGTTCTCCTTATATTCCTGATCTTAGAGCTTCGAACATTAAGCTGGGGATTGTTATTCATCATATCGGAATGAATTAGTGAAGTGACTGGTTTTGACAAAACTATATTCTCATCAACTTGGGAGGCAAGCTTAGATTTCGATGGTTTAAATCTTTCTGTTTTAAATGCATTGGGCTGCCTAACTACAGCTCATTCTGTATTATTAAGTACAATTGGCTTACCCAAGGTCGATGGTTTTGCAAACTTAGTGTTCACCCTATTTCCAATAGTTTTCCTAAGCTCATTTTTTAAGGCAACAATGGTGAAGCTCTTATCCTGAATTTGGGCTTTGAGGGCATCAATGTCTGCCAACAAGGAGTTAGTTTGATCTAACAGCTTGGAATTGTTCTCTAATAAGTTCTTCCTCAAGGACTCATTTTCCCTTAATAGCTTGGTCACATATAAAGCCAATTCATCATTCCTAGATTTGATCGGATCACTCACCTCATAGTTAAGATTGTTCATCCCTATATTACATTTCTTATGCAGATCTGAGAGTTGTATTTTCAGATTACATATGGTTGAGTCTTTGTCCTGAATCTGGGTTTTTAACTGGTTAATTTCAAAAAATTCTCAAAATTCTGGGAATTCCTGATTTATGCAAGGTTTTGTAGCAAGAAAACTTTCTTCTCTTTGTTGTATTGCAATTTCTAAGGAAATACAATGTTTTTCAAGGATTATATATTGGATTTCATAAACACATCAAACCATGACAAATATGGGGCGTATGATTATATGGTTTTAGAGAGAGAAAGTGAAGTGTTCTAGAGAGATAAAACAAGTGAAAGGTTAGATTACTCAATGAACATCCAACCCTCTCCCTTGTGGGGAGAGGGCTATTTATACATAGTATTACGCCCTCCTTCGGGCTGTGGATTAGGCATACAATGGGTAAAGACCCGTCCTTCCTCCACGGTGTTGCACTAGACTAAACTACGCTAATAACTAACTAACAAATAACGTAATAAACGATATGTCTACGAGCTAACTTACACTAGATTATATTTGGGGTGACCGATGCTTCACTATAGAATTTCCAATTCCTAACACTAGTAGACATTGTGATGTTGGATCTTTGATATTAGATGTTGTTTGGTTTGAAGGTTGTGTTTTAGCTTTGTGGTGTAGAGATTGTTGAGAATTTGTTGTTAAATGTTGTTATTTTGAGTTGATTAAAGTCTCTTAACAATTTTCACACTTACAAAGTTAATTTAAATTAAAATCCAATTGAAATGGAAAGTCAAGTTTTGTGAATTGTGATCAAAGTCTTGCAAACCAAGTCTTAAAGATGCTAAGTGAGTGTGGTAAAAATTGTGGGTGAAAAGTCTTATAACCAATGTCTCGCAGCACAAAGTCTTGCAAACAGTAACTCTCACAAAATCTCTTGAGAAACGGGCAGAGTTTTCTTTCGTAAACGATGGGTAACATATTATCTCGCAAATGGAGGTGTCGCAAGCTTCTTCCTACCACAACTACAAAGGAAGCTCTCGCAACAATTTCTTGCGAAACGGGCAGAGTTTTCTTCCAAAAGCTTCGCAAAGCTAGCATCACAAGAACAACTCTTGCAAACAAACGACAAAGGCTATCACAACCTAATCTTTCGCAAGCAATAAACTTCACAAAGAGCTATCGCAACCCAAAAACATGGTTCAAAACCTTTTCTAAGCCAGCTACCGCATCAAAACCCTAATCTTGCTAACAAATTTTGCAAGAAAAAATAAACCCTATTTTTACGAGCAAAAGTACACTTTTTTCAATTTTTTTAACCACGTTCTTAAGCACAAATCTTCACCAAATGCATAAAGTATTTGTATATAATGATAAAAAAACGTTTCCTTAATCTCTAGAATGTATTTCTAACACAAGTTTATAAAGATTAAACACGTTAATGACTAATTTTTATAAAGTGGTACACTAGAAAAATATTTTAGAGAGAGAAAGTCTTTAAAATCTATAAAAATGAAAACTTTACTACTAATGAAGATCTAAACGAAGCTAAAACACTACTAAATGAAACAACTAATCATATTTGGCTCTTGATACCAATTGTTGTTCCCAAAATATCACGTCTACTTATTAATGTTAGAGAGATAAAGTGGGTGTGGACACTTTATCTTAGAGAGAGAAACGAGAGAGAAAGATAGAAAGTCTAGCAAGACATTTAGATAACACACACCTCATAACCCATGAGGTAGGAGATATTTATACCCATACATACGGTTTGCTTCCCCTCGCAACTATACAAGTGTTGCGAGGGTAAGTAAGTCTCGTAGTGCATACTAAAACTACACAACATACCCTAAACTATTTCAAAAGATAAATAGAAGCCCCTGCACTAATGATTTACACTTCTCGTGTTCCAACAATGACACTTGTTAAAAATGAATATAGTTATACTAGTTGATTCACTTTAGAGCACTTTCAATACCTGAAGTCCTTCAACAACTGCACATAAGAAAAAAATTATTCTAAAAATTACATCTAATGCTAAAAGAATTCAAAAAGATTTTTTAATACAAAAAAATAGTATTTATATAAAAGGTTAAATCCCCCAAGACATCAATTTATTCTAATACAAAGAAAATCTTTCAAAAACTTTTTTCTTATTAAAATAAATGCTAATAATTTGAAAATGCATCTAACTTGTTAATTTTTATTGTTTCGTGCAGTCATATTTATTTTTTCTTATTAAAACATAAAGCTCTCAAATTTCGACATTTGTGTGTATTTTTTGACCATTCTACAAATTTTTTTTTTCTTTTTTAAAAAAATAAATAAAATTTGAAGTGTAAAATGGTCATTTTAATGAACAAAATAAAGACAAAGATCGAAATTTGAGAGCTTTGTGTTTTAATAACAAAAAATAAAGATGACTACACAGAATAACAAAAATTGACAAGTTAGATAATTTTTCAAGTCATTAGCCCTAAAAAAGAGCTTGCCAAAATTCTCTTTGAGCTCTAGGTTAAAACTCTCTTATCACTGTGTTTTCGAGTTTAAATTAGACTTATGTTAAAACTCTTTTGCACTGTGTTGTCGAGTCTAAACTTTAAAGAATGGAAGGGTATGAGATGTGAATGACAAAGTAACAGATGATACTGTGAAGGGGTTATTGCAATTTATGTTCTTGAGTTTGTATTTTTAAGTAGTAAGGAAATGATAGAGAAGCTAACAAAATTACCAATATACCCTCAAAATTATAAATTGAATTTCACCATTTGAGTTGTTTGACCCGTTTCATTATTTTATTTTTTAAATTGTTTGATCAGTAACAAAACACGATCCAAGTGACCCGTCTTTAAAATCCATTAACATGAGTAGTTAACAAACACTAACCTCACCAGAAAGATCAAAATTTTCTTATAAAGATTAAGCGATTCTAAAACATAACAAGTAGTTTTAAATACGGTAATTTCAATATTTCAACACAAACACCTCCATGATTCACAATATTATGCAAATCTTTTGAAGATATGTTTATAGTCATATTTTCAAATTAACCTGGTCAAAGAGTGAAGAACCACAAGATCTAGTAGTTAGATACGTGATCAAAATTAAGAACAAAAATTAGGTACTTTCTGTCTTTGTTTCATAAATACTACTGCATCAAAAGGTACGTCCATTGCTACCAAAATTGCTACAAAAAATAAGGATGTAACTGTAATTTAACAAAAGCCCATAATGTTAATGATCGACTTCCTTCTTAATCCTTCAAATTTGGAAGGAACAAATCTACACAAAAATGCTCATAACTTCCCTCCGTCACTCCTTTCTCGTCCTCTATCTTACCATTTAAAAAAACTCTAGAACAACAATATTTTTTAATTTCTCTTTTCATTCTTTACCTTTCCATCTTAAAAAAATTGAGAATATAGTGTTAGTGTGACTTATGGGTGTAATATAAACCTAAAGAATAGAGTGTTAGACTGTTAGTGTAACTTACGTGTTTAATATAAACCAAAAGTACAGAATGTTAGTGTAACTTACGTGTGTAATATAAATCCGAAGAAAAAAATGTTAGTACAACTTACGTGTATAATATAAACCAGAAGAACAAAATATTGCCTAACTCACCGGTGTTAAAATAAACCAAAAGAATCCAAAACATCTGCACTTTATTCAAACTCTTTTTAACACACACACAAGTCGTGTGAGATCCCAAAAAAAACATTTCGCTAACCGTACACACCTCTTATAACAAACTTCCCAAACACTACTCCACTCATTCACCCCCAAATTCAAATAACCCCCCAAAACAAACCCTAATTCCCCTAATCCCCCAAATTCAAACCCTAAATGAGTCAATTTAACTAAATTCAAACCATGTCGAATTCAGTTAACGGAAGATCAAAGACGACGATACCTAAAGGTATCAGTTTAGTGAACACTGTTCATTCTGAAGTAGCTCCGTGTCTGCCGTTACCGTCGTTACCGGTGTTTTGCGGTGCGCTTGATCAGGATTTGAGGTTGATTGATGAGTCTAGCGGGGCGGTTAGGTTTAATAACAAGAGTCATGTTGTTGTTGCTGATCAGGCGGATAAGATAAGTAAGCTGTTGCAGGCGACTGATGTTTCGTATTTGTAAGTTTTTTCCGAACTCGATGAAATGATGCTTATTTTGTATTTTGAATTTTGAATTGGAGGAATGCTGTTAGGTTATTAGCGAAAGTGTTTGCGATTTTTGAATTTAGTTTCGTAACTTGTTGAAATAATAGTGTTTTTTAGGTAGAAAGTAAAGTTAGTGATATTGATTTTGTGTTTTAAGTTGGAGGAATGCTGTTAGGTTATGATCGAGAATGTTCGAAATTAGTGTCGTATTTGTAAGTTTTTTTGGAACGTGTTGAGTTTTGTATGTTAGTGTTGAAATGATGCTTATTGTTGTAGAATAATAGTGTTTGTTAGGTAGAGAGTAAAGCTAGTATGCAGTTAGTGATATTGATTTTGTGTTTTGAGCTGGAGGAATGCTTTTAGGTTATGAACGAAAATGTTCGGAACGGTGCGGTTTTTGAAAGTATCAATTATTAGAAGATTTTAGTAATTGAATGAGGAGTTGAGTCTAGAATATGTATTTAGGTGTTGATTTGAAGAAACGCTGCTAGGTTTAAACTAAGAAGTTTGAATCGTTGTTTTTTTTGAAATTAGGAGTCGGTAGAAGACTTTTTTTTTGTTTGAATGAGGAATCAAGTTTAGAGTAGCTTGTATGTGTGTGCTGATTTGAAAAAAAATGCAGTTAGGATTTAAATTAAAAGGCTTGAGTCGTTGCTGTTTTTAAAATTAAGAGTCTGGAAGATTCTAGTGTTTGAATGAGGAATTGAGTTTAGACTAGTGTGTAGTGTGTTTGCTTGGAAAGGAAATTAGAAGTATGTTTAAGGATTGCTTTTAGGTCTTAGAATATACTTAGGAGTGAACTAGAGGCGATTAGTTGCATGAATAAACAGGATCGTGTATTATACCGGTGTAGCGGAAAATTTAGAACTCACCTGTTAGTCGTTAGCTTGTAATAATATTTATATGACAATGCAACAGATAATAATTAACTGTCTAGGAGTGTGTTTGCACCTTCACGACAGTTTAATAAAATGGTTTCCTTAAATATTCTAGCCGTTTGGGTTAAGTTAGTGCCAGTTTAACAGATTTTTTTTTTGTTTTTGCGGAGGTCCGAGTTGCATGTTTAGGAGAATTTATGAACAAAATATTACAGAATTATTGTGGCATTCGCTGAAGTTTGCATGGCTTTGTATTTTATGTGAATCTGATATTTCGGAGTAAGCATGTGACTATTTGACAGTGTTTTGATCATTCAATATAAGCTGTAAGAGATGATATGTGAAGGTGTAAGCTGTCATCATCACTGTGTTGGCTGCCACATGATTATTCATATGGTCTTTGTTGGTGGTATAAAATTACTAGAATCGCAACAAAATATATGGAAGATTTTAAATCTGACTTGTATGGAAATTTATTGGCCGTTATAACGAAACACCATATATCTCTCTGTAATATCTTTCCATTATTTGCTTAGTACGTATAACTGAAAATCTTTTTCTCTAACGTCCTAGTGGCAATTTGCAGAAAGGTTTATAACTATAATATGCAGGTCCCATGTTTCATATTATCTTTACATATTCTTCTTCCAAATATGAACCTTTTATCACTTCAAGTCATGTTTTTCGTCTAACAACAAGCTCTATCTGCAGGAATCTTAAAACAGAGGTGACACGATCACCTTATGGTCATGAAGAACATCTTGAACTTTACAATGAGGTTCTTAGGTGCAATTCTGAAGCTTTTGATCACATTGCTCCAGGTAAACAAAGCTTGTTAATGTGTATACAATTTTTTTAATCTGATAATTTTTTTTGCAAATTATTGTATGCATTTTAAGATTTAAATGTTAATTAAAATGAAGCTCAAGATACAATATGTTAACCTCCAGTGTAGTCAAAAGCGAGCGGTTAAGCAAAGAAGCGAGGCGTTTTGCCCTAAAGCGCTTTGATTCCAAAGAAGCGAGGCGTTTTACTAGAGTGAGAAAAAGCGTTGTTAAGCGACCAAGAAGCGCTCGCTTTTTTTTATAACGGCTAGTTTTTAAATTTTTAGCTAATGAAATTTTATAGCCGCCGGCCCTAATCTTCTAAATTAGGTTAAATAATTACAAATCTAACCCTTTAATATAATATTCTAAATACTACACTAATTAACAATTAATAAGTACATAATCCTCTCTCCCCACATTTCAAAGTTCGCTGAAGCACTCGCTTTTGTTGCTTCTCGCCTTAGCGAAAGGCATGTCTCTTTGAGGTCGCTTTCGCCTTTAACTACCTTGTTAACCTGACTAAATTTGAAATTCAAATGAGTGGAAAAGAGGTTGTGTAAATCAATTACTTCTATTGTGATTGTGATTAATGACCTTCCATTGCAGAAGCTCTTTCTTCATCCGTAGCCATGTGATTTTTTTAGAACAACAATTTTTTCACACCCTATACCACCTAATCACAATCTATCTCACAAGTGTCTCCAACGAGGCTTGAACCTACAACCTCTAGCCCTCTAGGTTGATGGGCAACTTTCATACCACTAGACCAAAGGTCTTGGGTTCAAGCTTAGAAAAAGAGACTACATTTAACCGACGTATGCTATTGAAGGTTTTCCATCTTATGGTTATGGTTCTTGATCCGACCATGATTTCTGTATTTACTTCTCATGAGTTCTAAACAAAGATTGACTATCCTTGGATATATGACCTTTTTCCCAAAGGATTTAACCTTTCTCCTATTTTCGTGGGAGTCCGTTGCATGTCTTCAACTGTGATATTGTTAACTGAATATGATTCTTTGACCACAAAAATAAAACATCATCACTAAATTTGGAACCTTGGAAATCTTCCTTAAGACAATGATAGGTTGTTAATGAAAACTGCATAGGGATTAATGACCAATGATGGCAACACTGCTATACATACTGGTGGAACCCTGATATTAAATGGTTTAGGTCAATCTCTCTGTTTAGATCAAACCTTGTTTCTGGGCCTTGTAAGCTCTTTAACTTCATGATCCATACACTATTCACTTATAGAGATTAAACTAATTAGCTTTGAAACCACACGATATAATTAGAGGCTCGGAGTGGTCTTGCTTGCTTTTGTACTTGCTACAGTATAAAGGAAAGTATAGGGTTTTATGGAGAAAGGAAGGGCGTTTGGTGATACCTTAATGTTATAATGCCTGTTATCTACGTTTGTGTTATCAACATGTATCTAAAGGTTATATCCTGGATTAGGATGGCACTTTGAACTTTTGGATTCCCTGAGAATGTTGTTGATCAGCATAGCTATTTCTTGGACTTACTTTTAGAAGTTCATATTTCCTTTGTCGCTTGGCTTTTCCAAGCTGGGTTGTTTACCATTTTACCCTAAACCAGTGGATTTGATGCTTAATTGTTGGACAAGCAATATACAAAGCATTTAAAACGGAGTCTATTTATACTCTTGCTTTACGCCTTGATCTCCTTATAGTATTCTCTGTTGATCTCAAATATGTTGGGGTATGTTGGCTTGTAAAATACATGCACATATGTTTCTAATCCTCTTGGGGTATGTTGGCTTGTAAAATACATGCATCATTATATAGTCTTACAGTATGTAGAGCCATCATATATGCTTTTGTCTTTATTTTACTTCGTCATTATTGAATTTGAGTTTCTCAGGTCCTGCTAACGATCAAACGTATAACAATATGGTACCTAATAACAAGATACCTGAAAGGAAGCTGTTTGTGCAAAATCTATCCCCCAACCATGAAGCCCTGAAAGACAAAGGAGAAACTCAGCGTCAGCATGAGCCTGTGGTTTGCACTTACATATTTGCTAAATTATTTAAATGTCTTTAATTTTTTTGACCTAATTATGAAAATGAATTTGCAGGATGTTGTTACATCTGCATCTAGAAAACCTAAAGCCAAGAAGAAAGCAAGTGATGCTACATTTTTACCAGCTGAACCAGATGACACCGAACGCCAAGGTTCCCGTTTTGTTTTTTCGGATTTTCTATAATTTTTTTTACTATATGTCTAAGATTTACGCCTCTTTCCAGATGCTGCTGTGGAAGAATTTTGTGAAGTACTCGAGGATTTGTGTAGAAGTGCAGAAATTTCAGTGGATGATCGGGAAGAAGGTGAAGCAGAATGGTTACATTTGCCTGTTGGCAAAATTAAGACTCTTGTGAAAGAAGTTATGTCAATCCGAGCAAACAAAATTCTACACTTGGTTCCTGTTGTTCTTCTAGAGAGAACGTTAAAAGTTCTAGATCATCAGATACACAGCGCGGAAGGCCTATCCATTAATCAATCTGAATATGTAAGTTTGCTGGTTTAGTACTAGATGCTATGGATTCAGATAATTAACATACTGTCAGACATTTCCAAGAACTACTGTGTCAAATGCTAATGAAACGTAAACTATTTTTGCATTGGAACATAATGAAACCTAAACTATTGAGCCTTATTTATACTTGGTAGACAAATTAATGAAATTATTATACTACTAAGATACCAAATAGATTATTCTAATATTAATCTTAGTAAGTACTTTGTTAATAAATGAGAACAAATCTAATGAAGATAATTCTAACATCAAAGTAATGTTATAATGAAACTAACTAAAATATAAATAATATACTAATAAAAAGCATGTCTTTTGAATCTCATTATCAAATGATTTACTATATATAGGTAAGCTTCATATGCTCATATGAGGGCATGTGCTTCCCTTTTTCTGAAATTATGCATTCTTTAAAGTTAGTTTTGAATACACCCTTATGTTCATGTGGGTATGATGCTTATACAGACCAGTAAATGCATATTGTGATTGGCATTTCATTCGCAGAGAGGTTATCTGGTTAAATCTTAGTCGGAGTTAAGACTTAATGAGTCATGGTGTCAGATGCTTTTCTGTAGCTTGTGCTTTTTGTTTTGTGCTAAAGTAACTAAATGACAACTGTCAGACATGTATCTTTGCTCTCAGCCTTTTGAGTTGTGTGATAGTGTCAATATACGTCTGTCCTATTTCATGCTCTGGCATGCGACTAATTTTGATTTCTTGTAGATATAATGTACCTTTGTTGTACCTTGGTTCTCTGTTTAGTTTTTGTCAGTCTATTAACGTAATTGTAGGTGCAAATGTTCAGTTGCTTCACTAGTCCAATACACTTGAAGTTATGTGCTATGCATGATTAATTTGTTAGCCCACAACTTTTATTTTGTCTTTGGATCTGGTAATCTGGTTGTAATTTCTGTTCTGGTGGATTTCTATCTTCTCCAGTCTAGTTCGGAAGTACTATCTGCAATTTCGGTGGCACTTGAGTCCATTCATGCAGCAATTGGGATTATGGCGTATAATGGCATGCCAAAGCAAATCTACAAGGAAGAGGTATGTCCCCTTTTTCAAGCTATAATATGATATCTTATCGAACACAAGTTCTCTCGGCTGGGGTTTGTTAACCTTTTGCTTTTAATGGTTGCGGTTGCGCATTTGTAATTATTTTTATTGTTTATTGTGATTTCATGTTAGATCATTGAAAGAATAGTGGAGTTCTCTAGGCGACAAATAGCGGACGTCATGTCAGCTTGTGAGCCGACCACTTTTCCAGCCAACCAACCAACTGGCAATGGCAGTTTGCAAGGTAGTTGTTCATTTCTACAAATGACTCAATGGATCTGTTTAATCTAGGTGGCTAAATGATTAGGTTGGGCGAGTTGGATACTTGGGTATTAGGTCGAAACTAGGGCTGAGCATCGGTTCGGAACCGACCCGAACCGACGAAAACCGAACCGAACCGAGAACCGATTTCACAAAAAACATGAACCGAATAGGTTCGGTTCGGTTTTGTGTCGGTTCGGTCGGTTCGGCCCGGTTTACTTGCTTTATGTGCGTGTTTGGTCGGTTTTGGGTCGGACCGAACCGAACCGAACCGAACCGAAAACCGACAACCGACAACCGGTAAGACATAGAACCGAAACCGAAACCGAACCGAAAATGGTCGGGTCGGTTCGGTCCGGTTCGGCTCGGTTCGATCGGTTTTGTGCTCAGCCCTAGTCGAAACAGTTGAAATAGGTCTGCTTAACCGGAAATACTTTTTGTTTAAAGCTTTAGATTTTTATATCAATAGTTAAGTGTCAGGTATACTATTACAATATGTTATGTTAATACTATAATGTGAATTTATGAACTAAAATGATTTAGGAGGCTATTTGCATTTAATTTACATGTTGGAACACTTCAGATTAGTTCGGCCGGTTTAATGATCTGATCCCTTTAAAGCATACTTTTATTTGACTCGTTAGAGACCAAGCATAATCCAGACGGACCCTTTTATAAGTAAATGGCTAGGAATTGCCACCTCAAACGTTAATTCCATGTATTTTTTATTGGTGGCTGAGCTATCTTTCTTGTGCTATACTACTAGAACTTCTTTGCTATCTGCAGAGGTGGCTATTTATCTATCTATATTATAACAGTTTTATCTCATCTATGTTCCATGTTGCCTTTTACAGACGAAGAAGATGATTCCGACGAGGAATTTGGAAGTGCTAGCAAGAGAAGGCGTAGGAGTGTAAAAGTGAAAAAATCAAACAAGTACGTATAGATAAGGAATTAAAACATAGTAGATGAAAAATAGAATTAGCTAAATGCTAATACTTAAGGTCTTTTTTTGCCAGGGCTACTGTGGCGGCACATAATATACTTCAGAAACTGTGCACTATAATTGGTTTTCTGAAGGATTTGCTATTGATAGAGCGCCTGTCAGATAGTTGCATTTTGCAGCTAGTGAAGACATGTTTTTCAACTTTACTGGTGGATAACATTCAACTTTTACAATTGAAGGCTATCAGTCTAATAGGCGGGGTAATAAACTTTTTAGCTCTGTTAACTTTAATACAGGCTTCAGGTTTATTGATGATTCTAATGCTTTCATTGGACAGATATTTTATTCGTATACTCAGCATCGGGTTTATGTGATGGATGAGTTGCTACATCTGCTTATGAAGTTGCCATTTTCAAAGCGAATTCCGAGAACATATCACCTTGCTGATGAAGAACAAAGGCAGATTCAAATGATATCTGCTTTATTGATTCAGTTAATTCATTGTAGTGGGAACCTTCCTAGTTCTTTGAGGGAAGCACCTGACAACAATCCGTTATTTAACATTGGAATTGATTCTAGTTATCCTCTTAAGTCCCAAGAGGCTGTGACCGAGGCATGCTGTCTGTTCTGGAGCCGAGTGCTGCAACGATTTGCAAATACAAAGAATCAGAACCAGGATGCGTCTGAGTTCAAGATTATGCTGGAAAATCTTGTTATCGATTTACTTGCAACATTGAATTTACCTGAGTATCCTGCTTCGGCTCATATTCTGGAGGTATTATCTGTTCTCTATATAGTTTGGCAATTTTCAGGCTCTTATGTGTGTGTTCTGTCTGATAAAGAAATTGCTTGCAGGTTCTTTGTGTACTACTACTGCAAAATGCTGGGCTGAAATCAAAAGATGTTACAGCTCGGTCCATTGCTATTGATGTTCTAGGTACAGTTGCTGCAAGGCTGAAACGCGATGCTGTCCTCTGTAAGAAGGAAAAGTTTTGGATTGTACAGGAGTTACTAACTGAGGATGATATGGATGATTGCCCTCCAGATGATGCATGTTCTGTTTGCTTGGATTCAAGGGCTGAAAAGCCATTGGTCTTGTGTGACGGTTGTCAGAGATTATCTCATGTAGACTGTTTGGGAATAAGAGACAATGAAGTTTCTGGTAGCAGCTGGTTATGTCCGCTCTGCCTCTGCAGAAAACAACTTCTGTTTTTACAGTCTTACTGCAAGGCCCAGGGTGGTGGTGAAGGTAATCACACCCGTAAGAAGTCAAAATCTTCTGACGCTGTTGATATTACAAAAACGGAGATTGTTCAACAGATGTTATTGAATTACCTCCAGGATTCCGGGTCTGCTGAGGATGTGCATATATTCACTAGATGGTCTGTAGCTCTTTCGCCATTTAGTTATTTACCATCTGAAAACTCCTTGGTTTCACGCGGGAAATGAGTTTCCACTGATTATGACAGTATGATTTTTGCAGGTTCTATATATGTCTCTGGTACAAAGATGATCCCGGTAGTCAAGAGAAGTTTCTCTATCACCTTGCCAGGCTTAAAGCGAGAGCAATTGTGCGTGGTTCTGGAATGGTTTCGTCGTTATTGACAAGGAATTCTATCAAGAAGATAACGTTGGCACTGGGACAGCATAGATCTTTCTCAAGAGGATTTGACAAAATTCTTCACTTGCTTCTGGTCTGCTTGCTTTCGTCTGTTGGTTTGTGTATGATTATTTATGCTTCTTATTTATTGACTTTATCGATTTCAGGCAAGTTTAAGAGAAGGTTCTCCTGTAATTCGTGCTAAAGCATTGCGTGCTGTAAGTGAAGTTTCATTATAAATTATGTGCTCATTTTTTAATCGAAGAAAATTCCCCTATTTGTTCTGCTTACTTACCTCACTGTTTCCCTGCTCATCGCTGTGCTGAGAGCAGGTTAGTATTATTGTAGAGGCTGACCCGGAGGTCTTGGGTGATAAATATGTTCAGACAGCTGTTGAGGGAAGATTTTGTGACTCTGCTATATCTGTACGAGAAGCAGCACTGGAACTTGTTGGTCGGTATATTGCTTCACATCCTAATGTTGCTCTGAGGGTAATCACTATTAAAGTCTTCAAACAATTTGTCTGATATTATTGTATACAGTTATCCTTTTATTTACATTTTTTCTTATCAGTACTATGGGAAGGTAGCTGAGAGAGTGAAAGATACTGGAGTGAGTGTTCGGAAACGAGCCATTAAGATCATAAGAGATATGTGTACCTCTAATGCTAATTTCCTAGAGTTCAACAGCGCTTGCATTGAAATTATTTCTCGTATTAGCGATGAAGAATCCAGCATTCAGGTAGAATAGGCACAAAAAGATTCATATTACTTCCCATATAACATTGATCATCAGTTTTCGCCATTCGCCTTCTTGACTTGTGTTGATTTTTTTGCATTGGGCTCTATGTTTCTTTTACTTAAAGAATCATTAGTTAATTATATTCTCTCTTTTCTTACAGGATCTTGTGTGCAAGACATTTTATGAGTTCTGGTTTGAAAAACCTTCAGGTTCACAGAACCAAATTTTTGCAGAAGGTAGTTCTGTGACAGTGGAAGTAGCAAAGAAGACGGATCAAATGGTTGAAATGCTACGGAAGATGCCCAGTCATCAATTGCTTGTTACCGTTATTAAGCGAAATTTAGCCCTTGATTTTTTGCCACAGGCAGCTAAGGCTGTTGGAATCAGTCCTGTGATGCTTGCATCAGTACGCAAGCGTTGTGAGCTTATGTGCAAGTGCTTGTTGGAGAAGATATTACGGGTATACTTGTGTTTGCTTTAATTCACATTTCTTGATGTGTCCGGTCAAAATTTCTGTCTTTTGTAACTTTTAAACTGTGAACTGTAGGTAGAGGAAATGAATACTAATGAACCAGATGTGGGTGCACTCCATTATGTGCTGCTTCTGCATGCTTTCTGTCTGGTGGATCCTGCCCTTTGTGCACCGGCCTCTAATCCTTCTCAGTTTGTTATCACTTTGCAACCCTATTTAAAGAAACAGGTTAGCAGTGAATTTGCTTTTAGTATTTAGAGAACTCTCTGGAATTATTTAACTTCAGCACTAATTGTAGTATCAAACAACTTTATTTATCGACACAAATAAGCCACTTTACCAAACAATAATAGGTCAAGTTCGATACAATTATCGAAGGAATAAATCTTTATATGTATGAATGCTAAATCCATTCTATGTAGGATACACCAATTAACTTTTCATCCTAAACATTTTTTGTTATTTTGATTTCTAAATAACTTACAAAAACATTAATATTATTTAATGAGTTGAGCCCAAGCAGAGCTCGAGCCTTAAATATAATTTACGAACGGAGCTTTATATATCACAACAACAACAGCGATACCCAATCCCATCCCGCCTGAGCGGGGTATGGGGGAGGTAGGATGTAGAGTGTAGACAGATCATATTCCTACCCTTGGGTAAACCCGAGGGTAAGGGAGACTGCTTCCAGGTAGACCTCCGGCAAAGTGTATGAAAGAGTGTGATTAGTGCTAAAAAAATACGAGAATGCATGATAATGCAAGGATATATGGCATAGAAAAATGTGTGAACGGAGCTTTTTATATAAGGCTCGGAATGTGCCGAGCACGAGCTCAATTTTACTTAATGTTAAACGAACCGAGCTCAGATCTTCTTAAGATTGAACTCGGCTCGACTCGTTTACACTAAGATCTTAGTGGGAGGGCCACAAGGCATTTGACTTCTATCCACCTCACCTTGTTCTACTTTACAATGAACATTGCCACATAGACCCAAGTTTTATTGAACGTTTTGCAAAACTCAATCATTTTATACATTCTTGTGATTGGTGTTTCTCCTTCAACTGACTAAGATTTTTGTTGGTCGTCCCTATATCTTGTGTCAAGCCACACTCCCCAAAAGATAAAGAATCTGTATTGTTTAATTATTATAATTGTATTTTGTTACTAAATATTTTTTGATGATATCTATATCTAAACTACTTATAAAGAGTGAATGCCCATTCTTGATATCTTGAGCTTGATCAATTCTAAACTTGACAACTTTTCAAAAACACACACTATATTAATTTTTAAAAACACACGCTTTGTATTTCAAAAAACACGTGCTTTGCATCAAAGGTCGAACAAGAATCACGATTTTGCAAGTATAATTATTTGCTGCTATACACCGTCGCTTTGCGCGGGTATACGTCTAGTTATATTTAATAGGTAATTGCTATAATAGATAATTAGGAATCATAGTTATTTCAGGATAAATCATATTATATATAGATGGTTATGTATGTTGTGTTGAATATGAGTTGGTGATTTCATTTCATTGGTATAGACTATCAAGCTGTGAAAAGTTGATGAATGTATCAGTATTTCATGTTTTTGTTCGATTATATCTCGATACCAGAGGTGGTTCGTATCATAATGTCATTGTAACCATATATTTGGCCTTATAGAAAGTTTTCATATTTGTGTGCTATTCACATGCGATGAGGAGCTCATGCATTCACAGTGCAAAGCCTGAGGGGTCTGGATAGCGGATCATAGTGGAGGGAATGGGAAAATATTCTAATTAGCGACATTTTATGTGGTTATTGACTATAAACATTCTTGCCTGGAAGTATGAAGTTTCATATCACATTGTAAAATGGCAATAAAATGTTGATCTAATATTATCTTTGAAAATAAATTGTATATGCATGTAATTGTCAGTTTTGGCTATGCAATTTAGCTTGGTTATGTTTGTTTCAGGCCAACAATCGAGCAGTGGCCCAGCTAGTAGAAAGTATTGTGTTTGTGATTGACTCGGTTCTTCCCTTGCTACGGAAGCTCCCTCCAAGTGTAGTTGAAGATCTTGAACAAGATTTAAAGCAGATGATTGTCCGCCATTCTTTCTTGACAGTCGTGCACGCTTGCATCAAGTACAGTGCATTCTTTACCACCTTTTTCCATTACTTTTTATCTTGCAGCTGTATAAAGTATTTCATGTCTGCTGCAATCACGGGATTGGCTTCATTTATGTTTATAGTTTTGCTGGTTTGTCTTACATTATGTGTCGAACAGATGTTAACCAGTGGTAAGGATGTATCATGCTATCTCTGCTACTGTTTGCTTAAATGTCTACATTGTTTCAATCTATATATAAAGTAAATTATTAATTTATGGCGGTGTATGAGAACTTGAAATCATCTATACATGACTTTTACTGATTCTTTACTACGTGTAAAATTCCTGTGACTCAGTATGTAGATGTAAATTGCCTTTCCTACAAATTATTCAGTTTATTTTAATTTAGTATGTTATGGTGCGCATGGTGGATTTGTTTTAATTAAAGGTTAGCTCTTCTGGGCTCTTATTGTCTAGTTGAATAGTTTGCTCCATGAAGCAAATTTTTTTTTTCTCTTGTACTCTTGGCTCTGTTGTTTTGGAAACCCATCAACAGCCTCGCTCTAATACGTAAAGTTCTAACTTGTCAAGTCAGCATTCACTAATTTACTCTCTTTATAAATCTGTGTGTTGCTAAAACATCAAGCTATGTTTATGTGTCCCTTTAACACACTCATCTACCTATTCTTATCCTATTAATGTCAATATGTTATTTGCCTACAGGTGCCTTTGCTCCCTGAGCAAAGTTGCAGGAAAGGGTGCGCCGGTTGTTGGATATCTTATTCAAGTGTTCTTTGAACGCTTGGGCTCCTTAGGTTTTAAGAATACGCAGGTTGGTGACCAAGTAAAACATCATTATGTCTTTATCATTTAGTGCCACTGTCCGTTTGTTTTAACTGACATTGTTCTATCACTTTATGTATTATATGACTTACAATATTGATTTTTCAATATATGAATCCACCCCTCGTGTAAACTTCCAACTTTTTCTTTTGCTTTTTTATTAGCCTAAAACAACTAGTCCATGATGAAATACTTGTTACAGTATATTTTCTGCATTAAAAAAAAAAAAAATAAATAAATAAATAAAATAAAAATACTAAAACAGAATTATTCATGCTTATTTTCAGCAAGTGGATCGGTACCTTTTCTGTCTAGGATTGCTTATACGCTATGGGAGCTCTTTGCTAGGCATGTCAGTGTCTAGCAAACAGAACCTGGCTATTGCTGGGAGCCTCAGCTTGTTTAAAAAGTACTTCTATGCAGAGGATTTTGCTTTGAAAGTCAGATCATTACAGGTGAGAGTATTCTGGCTCTTGTTCTTCTGTCATTTTTTTCCTTGTATTTTTCTGAAGTTGACTATCATGTCTGTAGGCACTAGGTTATGTTTTAATCGCTCGGCCACAATTTATGTTGGAGAAGGACATTGAAAACATCCTAGAGGAAACACTTTCTTCTAGCAGTGATGTCCACCTGAAGGTAAAAACGTCATGCGAACTCATGCCTTTATCTTGTAGCAAGTTCTTCCGTGTTTCCTCTATAGGCTGTTCTGTGCTTGCAGCACCTATAATTCTTTCTTTTTTGTCATCAGATGCAGTCACTACAGAACATGTACGAGTACCTTCAGGATGCGGAACACCAGATGGAGAATGATACAACTGACAATGATACAACCATTCATAATACAGACGCAGGCAGTGTGCCAGTTGCTGCAGGTGCAGGTGATACTAACATCTGTGGTGGAATCGTTCAGTTATATTGGAATAGCATTTTAGGGAGATGTTTGGATGCGGACGAGGACGTGCGTCAGTCTGCTCTCAAGGTGAGAAGCCTTTTTATGTTCTTTTTTGAAATTTTCATGTTTTTTGAAAATTCGAAATTTTAGTGTGCGTCAGTCACTGATTTTGTTTTTAAGTTTTTATCTGGCATATTTTAATATTTCATTATGACTACTCTTTAGATAATTTCCTTCTACTAAAAAAAGTCAATCTGATCAATATATGATATATCCAACATCTTTAATATGTCCGGAATACCTTCTGTTTATGTGGGTTGTTTATTGTTTTTCCTGGCCTTGGTTTAAAATTGCGCGCATCGTTGCGTGCGCATCGCGCATCAGAGTGATGAGATGGAAAAAACGCAAAGGGATTGTGATGTGAAGTTGCATCAGGATGCACCTTGATGCTATCACATCACTTCACCATAGTATGATGCTCGCATCAATCGCAATGGACACAATTGAAACTTTGACCTTAATAAACTACTTGATGAAAAATTTAGAGAAAGATAACTAGGTTGAATGTTTTTTACTTTAAAGATAGTTACTTTTATTATTGGCAATTGACTTTTGACATTGTAGATACTCGCTAGGAATGTGCAAGTGACTCATTTGATGTTTAAACATACTATTAGTATCAATATATAAGTGACTTATTAGATTATTTGATGTTTAAGCATCGACTAGTAGAATAAATTATTTGAAGATAGAGCGTCCGTGAGGCGCTTGCAATCATATTGCGCATCGGTCTTTGGGACCAAGGTTGTAAAAATCGCTCGGCGGTACCGTGGCGGTTGACCCCCGCCAAGCGCCATAGCCGCCATAGCGGCGCCATGGCGGTGACCCTAAATTATAAAGGAATTTATTAAAGAAATAAATATTAGCAAGATTAATTATAAAAACTAACTTAAATTAGAACTAAATCAATAAAATCGAAGTTAATTGCCGTTAATTTGGAAAAAAAAAACCCTAGATCTGAAGTTGACCGGTGTTGACCGAACCGCCGCCAAGGCCGATTTTGACCGCCAAGCTCCGATTTTGACCGATTTCTGACCGATTTTGACCAAAACGCCATGTTAGACCGATTTGGGAAATATCGTGGCGGTGGACCGCCGATATCCACCATGGCTGCCGCCATGGCCGATTTTTACAACACTGTTTGGGACCCTGAGCGCAACGATCGCAACACGCAATTTAAAACCAAATTCCTGGCAAGTGGATGAATTTTGGCGTCTATGACCTGCTAAATCTACCGCGGACTTATTATCTGGTTCTAACCCCATTTTGTAACCTGCTTCTATGATACAGATCGTGGAGATTGTGCTTCGTCAAGGTCTAGTTCACCCCATTACTTGTGTACCGTATCTTATAGCACTTGAAACAGATCCACAGGAGGCGAACTCGAAGCTAGCTCATCATTTGCTAATGAATATGAATGAAAAGTACTTATTTACCTTCCTTTTAAATTTGTTATTACTTTATGAAGCATGTGTAGAGGTGGCAATTTCTATCCATTTATGGGTGCTCATGCTGATCTGGGTTATAGTTTATCTATAACAAATCAAGTCATGAAGTTCAGAATGTTCGTGAAAATGTAACCAAGTTAAGTGGGTCAAACGGGTCGAAACTCATCCAAAATGTATTTTAGATGCATAAAACCTATCTTTCTCATTTCTATAATTAGATTGTCATTGTAATGATATGGTTTTACACATATCTTAAACATTACATGTAAGATGAACTTTAATATAGAAAAGAGAAAAGGTGTTTGTGGATTGGCCCCACCGGGTTTTATTAGTTAAAAAAGTTACATGTTTAAACCCATGACCTGATCCTTCTGCCCCACCCAATTTGCCATCTTCACACAGGTTTCCTATAAGTTGGCAGCAATTTGAAACATACAAAATCGACTACGTTGACAAAAGTTATCGGACTAAGTAGTTCTAGTACCTAATATTTGTAAGCATGTTTTCAGGTATCCTGCTTTTTTTGAAAGTCGTCTCGGGGATGGACTGCAGATGTCGTTTATCTTCATGCAATCCATGGGTCAAAGTTTATCAGAAATTTCAAACCCAAAAGTCCAAACCAAGTCAAAACCAGATGGTAGCTCCTTCTCGTATGCACGACTGGGTGTTTCTCGAATTTACAAGGTTATTCGTGGAAATCGTGTGTCAAGAAATAAATTTATGTCCTCCATTGTTCGCAAATTTGATACGCCAGGCTGGCATAACTCAGTGGTCTCTTTTCTGATGTAGGCGCTCGTCAATTGTTGTTTTTAGTTCTTAAATGGCTATAGTTATACAATCCGACTTAAAATAACATCTTTTTCTCTCAGATACTGCACAGAGATACTTTCATTACTCCCTTTTGCATTACCTGAGGAGCCTCTGTATCTGATTTATGCCATAAATCGAGTTATACAAGTTAGGGCTGGGGCACTAGAGTCCAATATGAAAACATTCTTACAGAAGTTCCAAGCGCATTATCGAAAGGAACCTACAAATGGGGTAATCCAGCATGAGCAATCTGGTCAGCCTGTTTCCGACGAGAATGCATCTGCAAATAATAATTTGCCTGTTGAACAACCAGAGTTTCCCAGTGAGATTTCTTCTACTCGTTCTGTACCTGTGGACCTTGATCAGCAATGTATGAACTCGGTCAATCCTTGTGTAGTTATCTCTCAAGATGATCTGCCGATTATTCAGGTAGAAATGCATTTCAAATGATTATTTGCTTATGGTTTTGATCCATCCACTCATGACTGGGTTGGTTTTTGTTATGCTAATAATCTTTAAAGGGTCAAATGGGTAAAACAAAAAAGGTTGGAAAGTCGTCCAAAACATATCTCTCGTGCATTTAATTTCCAAAACTACCTTTTTTTAAGATATTAATTAAACATTGGAGTTATCTTTTTGCAATAATATTTTTAATTAGGTCAGAAAATAGAGTTTCAGGCCAGCCCAACCTGGTTTCGAGAGAAAACTTTCTTGATTTGACTCGTTACTTGATGCACCCGACCTACCTTATTTTGCCACTTCTAGATTTTGTTCAGGGCATTTTGTAGGATGAGTATCAGTTTGATTGTTTTGACGATCCTGCATGCATTCAGATCAGCAGGCGTTTTTACTTTATCAGTTTATTGCATCTAGTAAATGCTTGTTCAGTGGAAATTGGCATGCTCAACACTTTGGTGTATTACAGGGTGAATGCCTCTCGGCTTGTGCACTGCAACTGCTTCTGAAGCTCAAAAGGCACCTGAAAATAATATATGGTTTAGATGATGCCCGATGCCAGGTCTTTATTCGTTTACTAATTACTCGCACCATCCCTTTAAAATATTTCACATTTGACTTTTAAGAATCAAGTGATTTACCTTTTAACTCCACGTTATATGGAACAAAAGATAGCTATTACAGTATGAAAACCATATTGCAATGTTCATGACATCCTTTTTATTTTTAGCATGACATTTGGATTTTGTATTAAAACGAGTATTCTTATGGGATGGAGTGGGTAGTATACTACCCAGTAATATTATCGTCTCTGTGCAGTTGTTTATGTAACCATTTACATCCATTTTGGCACCCTGATTTTGTAGGCTTTTTCTCCAACTGATCCTGCCAAACCAGGGGAGTTCCTTTCACGGCAGAATATTCCATTCAATGTTGGTGAGATAAATGTTACTAAACCGACCACCTATGAGGACATTTTACAAAGATACCAGGTAAGTCAATTTAGATTTAGGAACAGTATCTAAAGGATCTGACAAATGATATAAAAAAGTGCTAAACATGAAACATTTCATTTGGGATAAAACCTGAAAAGTCACCCAAAATGTTTTTATATTTAATGAGTTAAATATCTTAAAGTATTTAGTTCAGAAGTTTAGATTATTACTGAAATAAGTTTGTCAATGTATTGACTCACTTGCCATCCATTTAAAAGTAAGATATGGTCAAAAACTGCTTTGGGACAACCCGGACCGACCCACACAAATATCTTCTCATTTTGGCCTGTTACCCAACCTACCCCTTTTGGCTACCTCTAGCTTATATCTGTTATTTGTTACTTGTAGCACTTATAATTATGCATTGTTCATTCCACATATCTTCATATTTCCGGTTTATTATTTTCTGATTTTGCAACGACACTCACCACACTCTAGGAATTCAAGAACGCCTTGAAGGAAGACACAGTTGACTACTCGGTTTATACTGCAAGTATTAAAAGGAAACGCCCTCCTGGAAGGAAGGCACAGCTGACTACCAAGGCAGTGCCAGGGCGTGTTAATGGTGGGACTAATGGAGACGACGATGACGATTACGATGATGAGAATTGGGGAAGTGGGACCCGAACAGCAAGTGTTGGCAGAAGAGAGGGTATTAGCACAAGAAGTAGGCAGAGGTTATAGTTGTAAATACACTATACAGTCACAACAAGCTAACATGTACAGCTGGTAGAAGAAGAAAGACAGTGAAGTATCAAGTATATGAAGAAAGAAGTCTTGATGCAGTATGTAGGCTGGAACCCCGCAGTCCCATTTTTTTAAACTTTACCCCTAAAATAGTCAAATTGCATTGATTTTAGAAGTTCTCTTCTTTTTTCTAACTTGGTAACCCTTCTCGTTTTTGGAGATTGTTGGTCGGATGGGTTGCAAAGGGAGTGCGCTCATCGGGTTTTTATCCGAAGGCGTGGGAGTATGTATATTATCATAGATTTGGATAGCTTAGGATCGTACCCATTCCTTGTCTGTACATTGATTTCTTCTTTTGGATCAAATTTCTTGTGTTGCTTGTCTTGTATTCTTCTGTGCTGGTAAATTTTTGTCTATATCTCTAGCTGTTTTACTCTATCGAATGCTGATGATTATGATGAATTCTATGCTTATTTTATGTTTATAAAGCCGGTTATCGATTTCTTATTTTGTTCTAGTATTGGAAGGGGCTTTGACCAGTTTTTCAATGTGGTAGATTTTATCATGTCATTGACTCGAGAGAAATAGAAACAATGTGCACGACATTTCGTGAGCTATGTTTTGACATATGTCTGTATATTTTCGCGTGTTTTAAATTACAAAACATAAACTATACATCAGCTTCCTAGAAGTTTCTGGTTGTTTAAATTCTGTGGAGCGTATGTGGCGACTATCAGTACCAGATTGAGTAATGAAAATTCCATAACATGACAAACGATAATAAGAATTTAGAAACCAAAGATCCATCTTTTTTTTTTGTGTGTGTGTGAGAGAGAGAGAGTGATACTAGAGCTAAATATATTGTTTTCTATCTGTTTCGTAAATTCCATGTGGATCGTTTTAGAAATGAATCATAGTTGCCCGCCAAGATCACCGATTGTTGTAGAAGTGAATCTGACTCAAAATTACTTTAGAGAGTAGCCTTTACTTCACGTTTAGTTGTCCACTAAATAGCTTTAGCTACAGCCTCTCTAAAAACATCTTTGATGAGAGCTTTTTTGCAAATGCTTTTACTAATCTTAAAATCTTTTCAAAACCTTTTCTCCATCGGAGTGAAAAAACCTATTTGCTTAAACATTGTAATTCAAAAAGGTACTTAAGTCATGAGTCATTTACAATCAAGTTATTTCAACTTTTTTTTGGCAAGATAGCCGGCTTATTAATTTCGTTAAATATTTAATGATTCGCCAATAAGTTTTACATTTCAAGTCCGTCATCGCCACCACCACCAATCACCGTCGCCACCACCAACGCTGCCCACCACCACCACTATCAAGCACCGTCTCTATCACCACCCACCACCAACCACCGCCGCCGCAAACCACCAACCTCTCTTAACACCATCAGCAACTCCCCCACCACCAACCACCGACGGCTGTGGTGGGTGGGTATGGTGGTGATGGCGGCCGTGGATTATGTTGGTTATGATGACGGTGTTGGTTTTGTAGGGTTATGGTGATAACCCGCATGGCCGATAAAACAAAAATGTGCAGCAGCGGAAGTAAACACATAATGCTATGCGACCAGAAACCCTAATAGTCATATCTTCCTAAACATTGATATAACCTAATCCTAAACACGTATAAAGAGTGTTTATAGAAGACTTACTTGTTTCCTACAGATTTGTAAGCTTCTGAACACTCACGCGCGGGGGTTCACTTTCCTTCTTTCTTTTGGATCGACTGACATAGGGTTTTCGGGAGGAAAAACGAATCTTGGATCGCGTCAGGTATCCACCAGTACTGCACTTGTAGAACAAGGGCTTCGAACCTTCGCAAGCTAGGCGAACATGAAACCGAGGTAAACTAGTTGATTAGAAGTCGAATAGTATAAGTCGACTAGGTCGACCATTATAAGTCGACTAAGTCGACCAGTATAAGTCGACTAGGTCGACTTTGGGAATCGGTCACAAGGGTAAAACCCTCATCGTCGACCAATCGATTGGAGAGGGAGGAGATGAGAGATTTATAGGGTTTAGTTGTGAGTTATGAGAATGTCTTGGAAAGTATTTATATTTATAGGCTTTCAAGGAAAATTCTAGAATACTTGTATGACGAGTATTCAAGTTTGACAAGGAGTCAAACAACCCTTCCCCTATGGTCGACCTTAATATTTATTCCGGATAAATATTATACTTTGGGTGATTACTGTTTAATCCCTAAATGAAAATAATACCATATTTTCATTTTCTCACTACTCTCCTTTTATTTCGCGACTCGTTTCTTATTTTCGTTGGCATTATCCGTTTTGTGTGCATTGGTGTGACCCTTCGGCATTTCTGTGAAGACTGGTGATGAAAGATTCTGTTTACGTAAGGTACATATTGAGGGTTTGGGGTGGTCGATCGTTTGGTTTCCCACGTTCGGTAAAGACCTCAGAAGGTGACCGGAGTCACGAGTTGGGGTAACGCCTACGTGTCAACTTGGTGGTTGGTGTCAATTATCCTAGAGGATAATCGACTCGGGGATTAATCGGTTAGGCGGGGATTAATCGGGGATTAATTGGATTGGATATTTTATATATTAAATTATATAACTTTGAAACTATATGCCCGATTTGGCCGATCTAGCCGATTTTTTTCCGACCGATTTATGCTCGATTTGGCCGATTTATATTCGTAACCGAGTTGGCCGATTTATCCGATTTTGGTCCAATTTGGCCGATTTGTGACCGATTTGGCCGATTTTTATCTGATTAATCGATATGATGACCGATTTTGGACCAAACCGATTAATAAGACCGATTAGTGAAAATCGGGGCGGTTAATCACCGCCTAGCGATTAATCGGCCGCCTAGGCCGATTTTTGCAACATTTGACACCTTTAGTCCCTTAAGTCATATTCCTTCATAATTGTGACACATAATACTTTCTAAGTAACTATCGGGTTTGACTAACCAATCATATAATTCCTTTCAACTTATAAAAAAGTCGTAGTCAAACTATCTAACGACATTTTCGTTATTTAAAACTTAAAGTCCGGTTTCGGGGTGCAACCGTTTGTTGTAGCGCCATTTTGTCAGGGTGGGTGTTTTGGATATGGTTTTATTGAATCAGGTTTCGTGTTTGTTTTGTGTGGGTTTTTATGGCTTTTGTGTTTCCTGGTGAATCGGAAAGTTTTTTTTGATGATTTTAATGTTGAGATAAGAGTTTTTTTTTTTTTTTTTTTTTTTGAGGTTATGCTTTTTTGTGTTTTATGATGAAAATTAGGGTTTCGGTTTGTTTCCTAGAACTGAGGTTTCTTGGTAAAACCTTTATTATCTGGGTCAGGATGACTTTTTCCGGCGCCGAAAAAGTAGAATTTTGGGTTTTCCGATACCAAGAAGCATAAACGATTCTCATTTTGCTTAGTTTTCCAGTGACGGATTTATTGAAAACATCGTTTTCGATTTCCGGAAAACTTAAATGGTGGATGTTTTTTGGTTTTCCAGCGGAAATGACTTTTTTCCGGTTAACCGGAAAAAGAGAAAATTGCGGCTATTTGTATCGTATAAAACGTATGACACCATGTTTACGTAAGGTACATATTAAAGGTTTGGGGTGGTCGATCGTTTGGTTTCTCAGATAGCCTAGTATTTATAAGGAGTTAGGTAATGCTCACGAGTTGACTTGGTGGTTGGTGTCAATTATCTGGGAGGATAATCGAATTGGGTGTGGAGTTCCCAGGTGATACCTGGGAAGTGTGGGTAGTGATTAGCTTGGGTCATTTCAAGGAAATAGCCTAGTTGTTGGGTTCAGTGAATACCCAAACCCCTTAATTCTAGGATTTGAATAGAAAATACCCTAAGTGTTTATAACCTTAAACACTAACAAGTCACTGAGTGCATAACCACTCAGTGAGTCATCTTCAGGACGCTCAGTACGAGACACAGAAGAAAAGTCTCTCCGCTCAGTGAGGCGTAACTCAAGGGGTGAAGACTGAGTCAAGAAGAAGATGATGGATTCAGTGAGTGATGACAATAACTCAATGAATCCAAAAACTCCTCATCAACTATGATCACTAAAGACAAAGACTGAAGAACAAGACTGAAGACTAGAAGACTGGAGAATGGGTGGGACAAGGCGAGATAAGTTTGAACTTATAAGGAGGAGTCCTTATCTGCCTTAATTCAAACTTTCCCTAAAATACTAACAACCAGGATCAGTGTCATCACTGACAACCAGAAAGCTGCCTTGTCTGTTACACAAAATATGTTCTTGTAAACAGAGACAAAATGCATCAGTATTTTGTCTCTATAGCTTATGTCAATTTGTCTTTTAGGATATAGTTAATATCATACTTGTATAAATAGCCATAAGGTAGGAGTGAAAGTTAAGCTTGTGCATTAATTGTGAAAAACACAGACAAGAAACTTTCACTCCTCCAAATACGACTATGTCCTTGAGATAGCTCAGTGGTTCCTGATAGTTGTGCCTAGACTTAGCCTAAGCTTACTGAGGAGTGCACACCATACTTGTCATTCAATCCCAAGTGCTGTTCCGCAAGCACTTGGGTAATATATTCTTTTTGATTCATTTTAATAACGAATATAAACGTTGAAAAATCCTTTGTGTTTTTTTATCTTGATTAAACTGATTTTTCAATTGCTTTACTTCAGTCATGGATCACACTTAGTCTTAATTACTATTTTTTCTATTTGTGATACGGAAACAACAAGTGGTGTCAGAGCCGGCTGATTTATAAAACCTTTTATAAGCCGCTCAAAACGTTTTTAAAATCAGGATCCTAACATGGCTGAAAGTGAAGTTCCCCAACTTGTCGATAAAAAAGGTGGAGCCTATACTGCTATTGACCCTCGACTTGAAGTTGGTAAATTTAACAAGTGGAAGAAGCGTTTGCTTTGCTACTTGACTGGGATGGAACCTTATTACATTAAGTGTATTAATGAAAGTCCATTTGTCCTAAAGATGGATGAAGGTTTACCTAAACCAGAAGCTCAGTGGACCCAAGATGAGAGAAGGGTGGTCAATCAGGACCGAAGACTCAAAAGCATCATCATATCTTGTCTCCCTGATGATATAATGGAGTCAGCCATTAGCTGTAGTACAACCAGAAAAACATGGAATGACTTGGTCCACAGCTATGAAGGTCCCTCAGATACCAAGGAAAACAGGATCATGGACCTGAAACTTGAGTACAATACCTTTAGAGCCAAAGACTCTGAAACCCTCTCTCAAACTTACACCCGTTATAAAACCTTATTAAATAAATTGTCAAATGATGGTGTCAAGTTGTCTAAACATGAAATAAATGTTGGTTTTGTTAATAGTCTCCCTGAGAAATGGTTGAACTTCTCTTAGGGACTTAGAAATGCAAATCATATTCAGACTCTTGAACTTCCTGAAATCTATGAGAAATTCGTCTATGAAGATAATCTCATCAATAGACGATACCATGATTTGAAGAAGTCTCAGGAAGTTAAAAAGTCCCCGACAACCACCTCAACACCCATTTCAACTTCTTTCTTTTCAAATAGTGTGGTTCAGGATTTTCAAGAAAATTCTAATGATGAAGCTGATGAGAGAACTAGTAAGGAGTACCTGAATGACTTAAACATTGAGTTTCAGGAAAGGGCACTCCTTGCTAATTCAAAAAGATTTATAAGAAGGAACACAAACTTTTCAAATGCTAAAGCCAATGAGGACATTGAGTGCTTTAAATGTCACAAAAAGGGTCATTTTGCTAAAGATTGCTTTTCAAAAACTGTTTCAAAACCCTCATACAAGCCCTCAGGGTCAAACCAGTCCTTAGGTTTTAGCAAGTTTCAAACCAAGCTCTTTCAGCCTCCTCAAACTTATCAAAATAAGTCTGATAAAAACAAAGCTGTTAATTTTGAAGCAAAATATAGGAATGCCAAGGCCAAACTAGCTATTCTTGAGGCCACTCCCTTAGAAACTACACAAAATGTTAAATCTGTGCAAGGAAAGAACAAGGGCCTTGTAGCTGAAGTCTTTGACTGGGATGAAGAGCCAGTCTCCTCAGATGATGAAATGGTGCAAGTCAGTGCACTGATGGCTCTCTCAGAAGAAGACAAGCAACAGTTGGAAAGAAACATGGTAGGAATGGTGAATGGGTAAACATCACTATGAAGAAGGTAAACATCTTACTTTCCATGGATGATGATTCAGACTGGCAGTATTTCATGAATTATATAAATGTTGATCTTAAGTTCGTAGAAGAGCAGCGATTAAATCTGTTTTACAAATATAACAAGTTAAGTTTTGAGTTAAATAAGTGTAGGGATGAACTGCTTATTTTAAAGCAAGCCAAACTTGAGGCTGTTACACTGCAAATTAAAAAATATGAGTTAGTGAACGAAATCAAGCTCTTCAGGAAGAAGTTAAGAAGGAAAAAAAAGTCATTGAAAGCTGGACCACTAAGAACCCTAGAGTCTATGAAAATGTTCAAACCCCCATTAACAAAAAGAGAATACTAGGTGAGGATCAACTCACTGATCCACTCAGTGAAGGTCAAAGTCCCAAACCTTTTGTGTCTGCTGGTCTGCTCTCTAATAAAGAGATGATACCTAAACCCAGTGATTGGGTTGAAAGGACAGTAAGCTATCAAACTTCGATTCTGGAAGAATACTTGAACCTGAAAGTCAGGCACTCAAGAGCGTGCTTGGACTGCCTGATGTACCCAGTAGTACTAAACACATCACTGAGTCTGAAGCTGAATCACAAGCACCGCTTCCACCTCTGAAATCTTTTCAGGGAGCTGCACTTAACTCTGAGCTTACTCCTTTAAAATACAACCTACATTCTCCTAGAGAAAGGTTAGGCCTTGGTAGAACAATATTGAAAAGACCTGAAAAACCAACCAAAGAAGATTCAGTTCCTACTGAGACTTCCACATCTTCAGTTCCTACTGAAGAAGACCAGATCAAACAGTTGACTAAAATTGTGAGGAAATTGAGTAAAAAGATGAACTCAATGAGAAGGTTCGATTCAATAATCAATGAACCAAAGTCAATCTCCTCAAGTTCCTCCAAGTCAAAAAGCAACTCCAAGCCCAAGCAGAAGTGTGAACTGTGCCATTATACAAGTCACACTACTGATAATAGCTACAAAATTCTCTTCTGCATGATCTGCAAAAGAGAAGATCACAGAACTTCTGATCACTTGCAATATGCAAAATCACTGAGTGGATCAAATTATACCAACCTTGGTCACCAATATGCTTCATCATCCAAGCAGGCTCAAAGGCCAAAAGCTAAACCTTTTCCTCCTTCTCCACATTTTGGCTTTAATGACCATCATCCTGATGATTGTCTCATGAACTCCTGCTGTGAGATATGTGGAAATCCAAAGACATGAGACATCTCAAAGATGACATGGTCATACATGCAAGGAGAAGCACAAAATCACCCTGGATCACTGAGTCTTCATCAGTAAGCAAGTGCAAAACCTATGGTAGCATTCTTTACTCAACCACTGACCATGAGTCCATTACAAAGTTCAAACAGTCCATCAGACCCAAGCCCACTAGTAAGTGGGTTAGCAATAGAAACTAACTTAATTTACTATTTGTGCAAAGACATGTCAGGGAGCCGGTTTGGCATCTAGACAGTGGATGTTCAAGAAGCATGACTGGTGTGAAGGAATATCTGCACAAATATGTAGGAGAACCAGGACCTGAAGTAGTATTTGGTGATAACTCATCATGTCCCACTGAAGGTTATGGTTCAGTAAACTATAATGGTATAGTGTTCTCTAGAATAGCATATGTCAATGGTCTGAAATACAATCTCATCTGTGTCAGTCAGTTGTGTGATGCAAAATACATAGTGCAGTTTGATGACAAACAAGGTACTATTTTTAATGCCAACAAAGAAGTTGTTCTCATAGCTCCTAGGAGAGATGATGTATATGTGCTAGACATGTCAAATATCTTTCAGAATGGAACTTGTCTCTTTGCCAAAGCCACTGAAACTATCAACTGGCTATGGCACAAGTGACTGTCACATTTGAATTTTAAAAATATTAACAACTTGGCTAAACAAAACAAAGTCCTTGGTTTACCAATACTTGTATTTTCAAAGGATAAACCATGTTCTGCCTGTCAAAAAGGAAAACACCACAGAGCATCTTTAAAAAAAAAAATTTCTCAATCAAAAGCCTCTTTCACCTCTTACATATGGATCTGTTTGGACCTGTAGGTCCTAGATCAATCCAAAGATGAGAAATATACCCTTGTCATTGTTGATGAGTTCTCAAGATATAATTGGGTATATTTTCTTTCCAAAAAGAGTCAAAGTACCGATACAATAATGTCATTCATCGGAAGATTGAAACCAAAATGACATTAAGGAAAACATATCGAATCACAATGGTATGAATTCAAGAATCGAGCTTGAGAGTTTCGTGATAAAAAGGAATTTCCCAAAATTTCTCATCTCCTCCTATACCCTCAACAAACAAAATCTAAAGTAAAAATGTAACTCTATTGAGGCCGCTAGAACCATGCTAAATGGCTCAAGATTCTCAAAACACTTCCGGACTAAGTCATTTAAAACAACCTTTTATACTCAAAACAGATCTAACTTTGTCAAAAGACACAACAAAACCCCTTATGAGATCTTCAAAGGAAGACTCCTTGATATCAGCTACTTTCATGTGTTTGGGTGTCCTGTGTTCATTCATAATCACAAGGACCACTTAGGCAAATTTGATGCAAAAGCTGATTATGGATACTTCTTAGGTTACTCATCGATGTCTAAGGCTTTCGTGGTGTTTAACACCAGAAGACAACAAGTTGAGGAAACCTTCCATGTCACCTTTGATGAGAGCGCTGAAAGCATCAGGTTCTCCAATACCCCAAAGAGAAGAAATAGGAATTGATGACTCATCTAGATACCCTCCTGATGAGTTCAACTCTGAAAAACAATTCCTCATGTCAATATCAAGCAGATGCTGACATCTCCAAATACATTTTACCTCACAACCTCCCTTAACCAACCATCTGTGAATTCATTGATACTTCATCAGTCCCTGCTGGGATAGGTTATACTGAACCAAATGTTCAAGAACTTGAAATTCATGAATCTCAACCTGAACAACAAACTACCTGATAACATCAAATAATCATGAATATTAAAATTCAATTTCCCCCGATAATGCTTGTAATTTATATCATTTATATGGATTTACGCTTGTTTTCCATTGTTTTCCACTTTCAGGTAAATTACGAGCATTGGAGCTAAAGAGACGCGGAATTGGAGAATTATTAAATATTTATCAGAGTATGCTCACTTTGAAGAAGTTACTACGGGCAACTCCTCTCTCACATTACGCCATAACCAAAGCGTGGCTCGAAAGCCAACTCATCAAGGTTACGTCGTAACTCTCCCAAAAGACTACGAACGAACTATATTAGGTCAAATGAGGTTCCACGCCAACGATAACTACGCCAACTCTTGCATAAACTATGGCGTAACCATGAAATATTAAAGATACGGCATAACCACTTCTAAGTTTACCGGTAACCAGCAGATTTAGTGCAAATTACTAAGAAATTGAGGATTGCCGCGAATTATTCTATTGGTTACCGCAACCCGGATCGAACCTATAAATACCCCACGATTTCCAGAATTTCAAAGCATCCCATTTCACACACCACAACCAAAGAACGCTGAAGAATCAGCCAAAGGCAAGTCTAGAGGAGCACACGGAGCCATCTTCAAGGGAGAAATCACTCCCCGATAAGCATTAGCATTTTATCTTTTCTTTACTTTTGATTCATGTATTTCGTAACATTGAATATTGAATTAATTTGTATGGTTAATATGATGCTAAGCACCTCTAGGTGCTTGCCTAGTTATGATTCCTTAATTGTTTTGTCTCTGTGTTTACTTTACTCAGATAATTATTTCTAAGTGTATGCATGCGTAGTTTATTGGTAGCTACCCTTGTTTCGGTAGTTTTGAATGGCGGTAGAGGCTAGTTGCCTAAGAGATATGACCAATCGACCCTAAGTGAGTAGATGAGATGGGAAGGGTAAGATATGACCAACTCCGACACCCTTTTCTACTTGTGCATTTATCAACCTGATCACCTACCGCTTGGATGAACTTAAAATTAGGGGCGAAGTGTTTGTTAAGTAACGCCCGCACTCACTATTATAAATCTAGCATGTAGCGAACTTAATGACTTGGCTTAGGGGACCGAGAACAACCGGACTCTATGAAGGGAAACTCGACTTCTCCAAAGGTGGCATCTTTGTCGATAGGTTAGGAGAATTGACCAAATGTTGTCCCCTCGACTTTGACCCCACCTGAAGTAATTGGAAGTAATTAGACGTAGACATTACTAGCTAGAATGATTAACTAGGTTAGCACCACTCTCCTTTATTGATCACACCTTTACCTTTATTTGCTTTTATCTGCTTTAGTAGTTTATTAATTAATTCCTTATCAAAATCATATTTAAATCTGTGACACATAGACTTAGTAATAATCCAACACACATAGCTCTTGGGACGACCTCAATTTTACCAAATACTACACTACACAAGACCGGGTACACTGCCCGTTAGTGCATTAGGGTAGACCATAGGTATAACGAGACAATATAAATATTAAAACCTGGTCATTAAAACCCGCATCAAGTTTTTTGCCACGCTGGGGAGTTATATTAGGATTGCTATTAAGTCTTTCATTTCTGTTTTGTTTTAAAATTTCTCAAATTCTCATGATCACTATTCAAGTTTTCAGGTACCATGGAAGTTGTTAACATTGATGACCTCACTCTTGAGGAATATTTGGCGTTGACAAGAGCAGAACAAGGGCCGGGTCTTGTAAGATCGGCGATTGGAGCTGATGTCCGTTTCGAGATAAAAGACCAATTTATGAGGGAGCTTCGTGCTAACCCTTTTTCTGGAAACACGCGAGGATGTGATATGAGCACGCTGAAATGTCCTATACATCGCAAGCCTTTTCAACATTTCGGGCGTGTCTCATGATGTCGCTATGCTAAGGGTATTCCCCATGACTCTATCGCCGTAAGATGGATTGAAAGATTTCACGGGGCGCTTAATACTTGGGCTCTACTAAAATAACACTTCATTCAGAGATATTGTCCTCCGTCGAAGATTTCTAACCAAATTTTGAAGATCCATAATTTCAAGCAAGATGATCGATGAAACGTTGTATCAAGCCCGATAGATACAACTATCTCCTTTACAAATGTCCTACACATGATCTCAACAACCAAAGAAAAGGTCAACATCTTCTACAAAGGAATCAACATGACCACAAGACATATGCTGGACTATCAAGGACCAATCCTGAACATGACTCCTACTCTAGTAATTGAAGCCATTCAAAAAATGGCTGATCATTCTAAAAAATGGCATGATGGAGGAAGCAAAAGAAACCAAGGCGGAAGTTTTGACGGAATCGCAGCCATCGCTAGCAAAATTGAAAATTTAAGTCGAGATATGCTGAAGTCGAGAAACCGTTCATGCCATCCAAGTGGGGTGTGAAAGTTGTGGGGGAGGACATCTCACAAAGAATTGTCCTCACATTGACAAAGAAAATATAATCGAAGAGACCAAATATAGAGAAAATCGACCGTTTTACGGAGATAATCGAAATAGTAACGGATATCGTGGAAATTACAACCGTGGGCCTTATGGAGAAAGAAAGCCCAACCTTGAAGAGACAATAAACAAATTCCTGAAACTTCGGCCCAGAAACAAAAAGAACAAGATAAATGGCTAAGAAATTTCCAAGAGAACACAAATAAAAATATTTTCAGGCACAACGAAACCCTAAAAAACCTTGAAGCTATGGTAGAAAACCCGCCTCAAGTGATAGAGATAAGTAAAATTGAACCTAATGAAACCAAACCTATGGTGGAGTGTAGTGCTATTTTCACTGAGAATTTCGTGAAGTGATTGAGGAAAGCAATTCCACAACCGATGATTTGGAGGAGACGATTGTCGACAAGCAGGTGAAGTTATGCCATAACCGTTTCCCTGAGTTACGACGTAACCATGATTCCAAGGCATAACCGTGTCGTAAAAGTTTATTTTCGCTAAGGATATTAGCAATGCACGGTTAGTCATTCCGTGTTCAGTTGGGAGTTATGATATCTTGGGGGTAGTAGATTTTGGATCTAGTATAAACATCATGCCACTTTCCATATTCTTAAAACTCAAGATAATCCATCTTTGGGAAACATATATCTTGATTAAACTGGCAAATGACACCATGGTTACCCCATTAGGAATTACAGGTGGTACTTGTGTCAACGTCGATAGATTTGTTTCATCCCCCGAATTTGTGGTCATCGACATGGAGAAAAACAAAAAGGAACATTTGATTCTTGGTAAACAATTCCTTGACTCATTAGTATATTACGGTGGATACTATGGCGATATAGTAGAGTTTAAATTGGACAAAACCTTATGCCTTGAACCGGATAAAATTGTTACAACTGAAGATTCTTCGAAAATTAAATTAGATGATTCCGATAGATTTCCTCCTTCATATTTTGGCCATTTACAGGGGACCGAATCAAGTGACGATGACATCAATGAAGAAGAGATCCCACCTTCTGTGCCTAGTTATGTTGTTACGGGAAAACTTCACTGTTGTACTCCGGATATTTGTTTGATTGATGGGATCAATGTGATATTACCTACTTGCTCTCCTTTTCAAAAACGATGCAATGGAGGAGGACAACATCTTATTCGAATAATAAAAGAGGCTGCAGAAGTTTGGTGGTGCTGGGAAGACGAAAAGCTTATCAAGAAAAAGTGGTTGCAAGGGCATAATATTCTAAACGAATGGTTCACCGAGATTAATTGGACCATTCATTTTTGTGAACCAGCTATGATGTCTGATGACTTTTCCATGGCATGGCCTACATGCAACCCCAACCATAAGATCTGCGATGGAGGAGAATTCCCTGATCCTAACTGGCTCAAACGAAAGGAATGGGTATGTTTTGACTAAGAAAAAAGTAAAGTAGGATGTGGGAATTTCATTTGAAAATTGGTTTAGTAAAGTTTGGGGCTATTAAAATAAAATGGGAAGAAGAAGCTAAATTTCATCATGAGGGCACAGCTAATTTTTACGTAAAAGATACTCCATGACTCGGTATGTTTCTCCACATGTTTGGGACCAGACTTCTTCAAATAAAAAAGCAATGGAGGAAGTTGGCCAAGTCCAAAGGCCACCATAAAGCCCCATGGCTCGGAGTCTAACTTAAAGACTCGTAAATAAAGAAAAGTGCTCTTTCGGGAGACAACCCGAATTATCCCTTTATTTTGTTTTTCCATTTGCTTGGGTTTTGTGTTTTAACCATTTATGCGTAAAACTTGAGTAATTGCCACGCAAAGATAATCGATCCACAGAGTTACGGGTAACACATCTCGCTGGTTACGCCGCAACCAAACCCTTTGCAGCGTAATTTTGATGCATTACCAATACTTACATAATACCATCTCTGGTTACGCCGTAGCTACACTCTTACAACAGTATGCCGTGTTTTGCCTAGTTATATGGCGTAATCCTCTTAAGAGTTACGACGTAACTTTCCTCTGTTTTACTTCTTTCATTTTAAACACAATAACCTTTTATTAGTATTTTAAATGAACTTTGTGGGTGTGTTCCTTGTAAACCCTCACGAGACTTCACTCGTCCACTTGGGACACTAAGTGGTTTAAAGGCTTGTTGCATATGCTAAATGCAACCGTGATTCCTACTTCTAAAGTGAGTTAGTTTGTTTTTCATTTTTTTTTTTTTCTTTTTAGAATTATGCTTGTCGAAAGTAGTGTGATTGTGGATTGAAGTTTGCTCATGGATGCTTCTACGAAGGCACCACTCTTTTCGTGAGGCTTTCTTTCTTCTCGAGCAATTTAGGGAAGTTCTCGCCTAATTCTACTTTTCTCTTCACCTTTATTTAACGCTTAGTACAAAAGGGACTTTGTACAATTCAAGTTGGGGGGCGGGAGTAGAATTATCTCTTGAACTTTATTTTGCCCTCATTTTTCTAGTTTATTTTGAAAAATTATGCCATTTTTAAATTTTGACATGTTTTTCTTAACCTAACTAGATTAGACCTTTGCCAAGCACATACAACCCTTGATATTATATGGTGAGATTAGCCTTATCCTTTTCCAATATTTTACCCCAAATCCACCAAATTATGAGTGCGCCGGTAGCTTGTAAACTTTAGAACTTGGCATTTGCATCATTTCGAGAAAATAGACGAGGTATGTTGAGTTAGCTCGATGTATTTGGACTTTTCAGTTTAAGAAGGCAATATTATAGGATTATCACCCAAATAGCCTACCATTGTGTGTCTATCGATTAGTCAACTCGACTTCTCGACCCCCATGTGAAACCCTTTTGTTGCACTCACCTTTAGTGCAAGATACCCCTAGATACACCCTTTTGAGCCATTCCTTTCATTTTGTTAACCCAATATATTGTTTTGATACACCTTAGCCTACCCTGTAGTCTTTATTTGTGATTGGGAAGTCATCATTTGCCTAAATTCAAGGTTCAAGTGTAAAGGTTCGGAAATTATGCTTTCGTCGATGACATATTCTTAAAGATCATTGAAGACCCCCCGAATTCCCGATGTTCATCTCAAGTGGGGGGATATTATGTTTAGTTGTTATTGTTATGTTGAAAAAAAAAGTTATGTTATTTAGTTATTGAAAAGTGCAATGTTATAAGCAATATGTTATGAGCTTTATATAGATTTAGTATCGAGGAGGCCACCTCGGTCACATTCGAAGATTGGAGCTGGTAATTATGCTAACAAGCTAGAGAAAAGGTAGTGTGCCCATCATGACGCCCTCTAATGACACATCTACCTAGTATTTCATGATCCGGTTTCTTGACTTCAAAGCTTGAACTTTGGACGAACGGTAAGTGGTGATGACTTGGTTATAGATTTAGACTACCTGCTTGATTTTTATTTTACACCATTTATATATCCCATGTCTTATCCAACCCTTTAGTCATGAAGCGTGTCTAGGTGATGCAGCGAGCAATCTTTGGTTTCTTGGCCATGGACTTGGTCATGTATCATTGATTTTGTCCACTTCGTCGTGACATGTTAGTAATGACAAGTCACCCCTGTTAATACAAATATCAACATGATACTTCACTGGTAATATTTGACTTTCTGAAAAAGTCAACTGCACATTTTGACTTTCTGAAAAAGTCAACATCATGCTTCAACTAGTGAAGATTTTGACTTTCTAAAAAAGTCAAACATCATATACTTACATTATCATTTCTCTTTCAAGTTCTAAAAACTATTATTTTTATAACTCTTGTACAATCTTTACATCCTTTATAAAAATAAAATTTATGTTTTGTCCTCAACAAAAAGGGAGAGATTGTTAATACAAATATCGTTATTAAACGTTATTTATATTTTTGATCTTTACCTAAGTTTTGTTAACGACAAAAGTAAATATAATTTTTATAAAGCTTAAAGGTTGTCAAGTCTAATAGATATTAAAACATGCTTTTCATCACTCAAGCAATTACATTGTGATTAATCATAATGTATGATAAGAGTTTTTAGAATGTCTTAGTTTCTTAAAAACTAAAACATTACATATGTATTTTCATATTTCTAAAAATAGAAAAATAAGAATATGACATCATGTGATGCATCATTGAAGTCATTGGAAGATTTCACAAGATTTTTATTGTAGATTTAGGCTCTACATATCTTACACAATCTTGCATAGATATGGTTGACTTTGGCAACATTTTGAGATCTTGCTGTCAGACCTCGGCGGCACCAAAATTTATAATGGGCGGAACCCTTTAAAGGGTTCCGTGGTGCCTGCTGAGAGTTTTGGCTATAAATAGCAAAGCCAAACCAAGTAGTTTTTCATCCCTTTCTATCATACTTTCATACATTTCTTCTCTAACCTTCTAACTCCGGCCATATCATATTAGTGATCTCTTTTGTAGCAAAGAAGATCAAGTCACATTCAAGCTTCAACGGGAAGTTGGAAGTCTTGTTTGTTTGGTGTTGTATGATCTTGTGTTGATTCATACTTCATTGTTGTACCAAACTATCATAATCTTGTGAGTGTGAGTGGTTAGTATTTTGGTCCTCAAAATACATTGTGTGTGGGAGTGGTTGTACCCTTGAAAAGAACTCGACATTTAGCTTAGTGTCGGAAATAGTGTAAGCGAAGTGTAAAGGTTTCTCCGTCGGTGAAAGGAGCTTGTTGACTAGTGAAGTTCTCGAGTGTAAGAATCGGGGAGTGGAGTAGGGCAAGGAAAAAGAGTCCTTGTAGACCGAACCACTATAAACAACTTGTTGTGGTTTGATTGTTTCTTTCCTTATCTACTCTTTACATATTGTTTACATATTTCATTAACATATCTAAGATCAATATCAATTGATCTTTCAATAAGTTTGAAAACAAAGTTTTTAATCGGTAAACTATTCAACCCCCTTCTAGTTTTCTACAATTGGTATCAGAGCCTCGTTGCTCAAGAATTTCTAAAATATATTGTATTTTATAAACTTGAAACGATCCATGGATTATGAAAACTTTAAAGAAGGGCAATCTATGCAAAGACCACCACTCTTTGAAACCAATGGATTTATCTATTGGAAAAACCGTTTTGAAACATATGTAAAATCAAAAGATATAGATCTTTGGTTTGTTATTGTTAAAGGGGATTTTAGTTCTACAACAAAAGATATTTTTATTGATGAACAAAAGAAATTAACTGCTAAAAACAATGAAGCTAAAATGATGCTTTATAATGCTTTGCCTAGAAAAGAATACGAAAGAATTTTCATGTGTGAAACCGCCAAAGATATTTGGGAATCTTTGATTGTTACACATCAAGGAAATTCACAAGTCAAGGATAACAAAATTGATCTTCTTGTTCAACAATATGAACAATTTGTTATCCTGAAGATGAAACCATTGATTGTGGCTTTGCTCTTTTAATACTATTATTACATACTTAAAGCACTTGATGAACCTTTTCGTAGTAAGAACTTTGTCAAGAAATTTCTTAGAGCACTCCATCCCAAATGGAGAGCTAAAGTGACCGCTATTGAAGAATCAAAAGATCTCTCGAAAATGTCACTAGACGAGCTAATCGGAAACCTCAAAGTACACTAAATGGTGATGGAGAAAGATTCGGAAATCATCAAAGGAAAAAGAGAGAAAATCAAATATGCTGCTCTAAAAGCAAGAATGGAATCAAGTGATGATGACGAATCTTGCCCTGAGTAGTGAAGATGAAGAGTATGCCATGGCCGTTAGAGATTTCAAAAGTTCTTTAGAAGAAGAGGAAAGTTTGTAAGACAACCTCGAGAAGAAAAGAAGCCATTCCGAAAAGATCGGGATGACAAAAAGGGTAAAGGTAAAAGAAAGTGCTTTAGATCCGGTGATGCAAGTCATCTAATAGGAGATTATCCTAAGCCACCTAAAATAAAAACTCAATGAGCTTTTGTTAGTGGCGCTTGGAGTGATAGTGAAGATGATGAAGAATCAAGCAAGGAGGAAATCGCTCTAATGGCACATGAGTCAAATGAGGAACATTCCGACTCATCTTATTCTTCTATTGATGATGACACTTTGCAAAAACAATACAATCAATTGTGTGAGCTAAGTCTAAAAATCATAACTAAAAATAAATTTTTAAAGACTAAAAAGAAATTTTTAGAAAATGAAGTCTATGAGTTAAAAGAAACAGGAAAACGATTAGAAAAAGGAAAAGCAAATGACGATGATTGCAAATCATGTCAAGATCTTAATCTTGAAATAGAAAAACTAAAGCTCACACAAGATGTTCTAATCGAACATAATTCTAAATTTAAAAGGTTTAACAAAAACATCGCTCGTGCCGATGAAATAGTTAGAATTCAAAAACACCGTGAAAACATGGGCTAGGATTTAATGAGGTATTAATTCCAAAGAGTCAAAACAAAACGGTCGAAAAAGACAAACAATTGCCAAACCGCCGGCAGCTGCAGAAGATAAAGACGGACCGATTTTAATTGCACGGACCCAAAATAAGGGATCCGTCCGCTGTAAAAATGGTGCCGTGGGAACTTCAACAGACGTAATGTTTGTGATACGGACCATAGCGAATTTGTCAAAGTAACAAAGAAAACTAAGGATAGTGTTAAACTAAAACTTGCCGTTACATCGAGTAGGACTTGCTAAAATGAATTTAGATCAAAGACTACTCAACAACGACATAAAACTCCTTTTGCCAAACGCCCCTTTCCTAAGAGCAACCACAACATACAACCCAACTACCAACACAACGGTTGGAATCAAAACTTCCCTAGACCATATCAAACTCCAGATTACACGTCATGGACCTCTTACCCATCGTTTCCGTACATGAATCAAATAAATGGTATGTTTAACCCAAACGGACCCATGAGATATTGGGGACCAAACGCTTGAGTTATTTGCTTATTAGGTATGCTTGAAAATTGGATTGGAACCTGATGAGTAGATAAAAGATAGTGGATGCACACGACACATGACGGGCAACAAAAGTCTCTTCTCATCATACCAAGAGTATGACGGAGGTAATGTCACTTTTGGTAGCAATCTCAAAAGCAAAATCATTGGCAAAGGTACGATCGCTCATAACTTCCTAACTATTGAAAATGTTGCTCATGTCAATAGGTTAGGATTTAATCTACTTAGTATTAGCCAATTATGTGATAAAAAGTATAAAGTACTATTTGATGAAAATGGTAGTAAAATACTAAAAGATGGTATCACCATAGCTAAAGGAGTTAGGAAAAATAACATATACGTTATGAAAATAGATAAAACATCTAATGACAAACTTTGTCTAACAACATTAGATGATAGCTCAATTCTTTGGCATAGACGCCTAGGTCACGCTAATATGAGACTTATACAAAACCTATCTTCAAAAGAGCTAGTTAGGAATTTACCAAAACTTAAATATGACCAACACTTTTGCGACGCTTGTAAAATTGGTAAACAAACCCATAGTAGTCACAAGTCTAAAAATATGGTGTCCACATCTAAGTGTCTAGAACTTTTGCATATGGACTTGTTTGGTCCATCCGCTATAAGAAGCTATGGAGGCAACTTATACACTTTGGTCATAGTAGATGATTACTCAAGGTTTACTTGGACGTTATTTTTGAAAACCAAAATGAAGCTTTTGATAAATTTGAAATTCTTAGCAAGAAAATTCAAAATCAACTAGGTGTTAAAATTATGTCGATCCGAACGGATCATGGTCGTGAATTTGACAATGAAACACAATTTGGAAACTTTTGTGATACAAATGGTATAACACATAACTTTTCGGCTCCTAGAACACCTCAATCAAATGGAGTCGTAGAACTTAAAAATAGAACAATTCAAGAAATGAGTAGAACAATGCTTAATGAACAAAACATTCCTCAAAAGTTTTTGTGTAACGCCATTGACACTTCTACATATATTTTGAATAGAGTCTTAATACGCCCTTTCTTAAACAAAACACCATATGAGCTTTATAAAGGTAAAAAGCCAACTTTAGGATATTTTAGAGTCTTTGGATGTAAATGTTTCATCCTTAATACTAAAGATTATCTCACCAAGTTTGACCCAAAGTCTTATGAAGGTGTATTTCTTGGTTATTCTCAAACTAGTAAAGCTTACATTGTCTTAAACAAAGAAACAATGAGAGTCGAGGAATCGTTGAACATAACATTTGACGAAAGTCCACCTCCCTCTAAGACATCACCTTTGGTAGATGATGACTTAGCTGAAAGTCAACTTGTAGAAAGTCAAGAAATAATTGAAAATGACAAGGAAGATGAACCATTAAATAATGAGATTATAAACATCAAAGAATCCAAAAGTCACCCTTTAGAAAAGGTCATAGGTCAACTACATCAAAAGAACCTTGAGATCACAAGCTCAAAATCAAAGTAATCATTTTTGTTTTGTGTCTACCATTGAACCGAAAAACATAAATGAAGCAATAAAAGATGAATCTTGGGTAATTGCTATGCAAGAAGAGTTAAACCAATTCGTTAGAAATGATGTTTGGAAATTAGTTCCAAAACCTAAAGATCAAACTATAATTGGAACGAAATGGGTTTTTCAAAATAAAATGGATGAAAATGGTGTAGTGTCTAGAAATAAAGCTAGGCTTGTTAAGGTTAGGTTATAATCAAGAGGGATTGATTATGATGAAACTTATGCACCTAGTAGGACTCGAGTCTATTAGAATATTACTTGCTTATGCATGTGCTTATGACTTTAAATTATTTCAAATGGATGTTAAGAGTGCGTTTTTTAATGGGTTTATTAACGAAGAAGTATATGTTGCTCAACCTCCCGGTTTCACCGACTTTGAGAAACCACATCATGTCTTCAAACTCAAGAAAGCATTATACGGTCTTAAGCAAGCACCAAAAGCTTGGTACGATAGACTTAAGACTTTTCTTGTTGAAAACAAATATACCATGGGATTAGTAGATAATACTCTTTTACCAAGAAAAAGGAGTCACACATTATCATTGTTCAAATATATGTTGATGACATCATATTCGGATCAACTTGTCAAGAGCTATGTGATGATTTCTCTAAAATCATGCACGATGAGTTTGAGATGAGTATGATGGGTGAATTAAACTTCTTTCTAGGACTTCAAATTAAACAACTAGAAGATGGCATATTCTTTAACCAATCTAAATATATAAAAGATATGCTTAAGAAATTTGGTCTTGAAGATTCAAAACCAACTAAGACACCCATGTCTTCGAACACTAAACTCACCAAGGATGAGGAAGGTGAATCGGTAGATAACACTAAATATAGATGAATGATCGGTAGCTTACCCTATCTCACGGCTAGTAGACCCGACATTATGTTTAGTGTTTGTCTATGTGCTCACTTTCAAGAAAATCCAAAGGTATCACACTTAGAAGCTTTGAAAAGAATATTTAGATACATTAAGGGAACGACATGTTTAGGATTATGGTATCCCAAAGGAACGGGTGTAGAAACTTTAGTGTATGCCGACTCGACCATGCGGTGACTATGTTGATAGAAAAAGTACAAGTGGTATTTGCACTTTTGTTTGACATTGTCTCACCTCATGGTTTGCAAAGAAGCAAACGGATTTAGCCATCTCAACTACTGAAGCGAATATGTCTCGCCGAAAAGCATGTCAACAAGCTCTTTGGATGAAGCAAGCTCGTGACTACGAATTCATCTCAACGATATAGTCATATTTTATACAACAAAGGAGCTATCGATCTCAAAAAATCGTCCAACATGCTCGATGAAGCATATTGAAATCCGTCATCACTTTTCGGCAATGTTCAAAAAGGAAACATCTCAATTGAGAAAGTATCCTCCGAAGACAACATTGCCGACATTTTAACTAAGCCTCTCAAACGAGAACCATTTAATCTTCTTAGACTTGGTTTGGGATTAATGGAACCAAACATGTAGGTAAAACATAGCATAAACCTTAGAACAAACAAAACAAAACAAATTTTTTTTTAAACTCTGCACTATAGCCACAAAGCACCAAACGACAACAAAGACGGAACCAAATTTTGGTGCCACCGTCCGTGGTGACTACAGGTGCAAAAATAATACCTACAAAACATCTTCTTCCTCACAACCTAGCTCTTTGTTGATATATTCTCACCCACTAATCACTGGAGATAACATCATTGTAAGTATCCTAACTACATTTTATCTCTTAAATCTGAGTCTAGGATTCTAATTTGTGCACAAAAACTTTACATGGGGATTATGTATAATTTTGTACAAAAATGGATTCAATTAGCAAATTGCATAACTAGTCATTTATATTAGGTACTACATTGTCATTTTGCATAAACAAATCATGTTTTCCACTAATCAAAAGATAATGACTATAAGGCGTTATTCAAATATCCAAACACCCCATGTCAAATTTTTTTGAAAAGCTTCTCACTTGTAGGAAAACAATTTTTCATTGTTAATACAAATAGAAACGTTAGATTTTCATCACTTGCATGCTCTTGAATACTAAACGTATTGCATAACTTATATGCATTCCCGGGTATATTCAAATGAAGCCACATTGAATTAGGAGCATTTGGGTTATCTCATGCCGTTTGCCAAACACCCCACTAAAACCATTTTTGTGCATAAAATGAGTCGAGATAACCGCAACTCCAAATCGTTTTCATATAGGCACACCTTAGAACCAAAACGTTAAGTTTATTCTCATTTTTAACATGTTAATTCTTGCTCCTAGGAATAACCATGGTAGCCGCAAAATTCTATGATCACAAGGATACCCTTAACTACATTCCCAAACATCACAAAACCAAGGGACTCACCAAGGAACAAGTCGAAATCATTAAGAGTCTAGAAACAAGGTACTTCCATGAGGGTAGAACCATTCACCTCTTTATCGAAATACCAATCTCCGTCAAGAACTAGCCGCTATTCAATTCGATTGTATCCTTGACATCGATGAACCTATTTGTCCTAGGTTTGTGTTAGAATTCTATGCTAGTGTCACCGGTTTCATTGATGAAGATGACGAGTTTAGCCTTAGGTTTAAGATCAATCAAAATGACTACACCATCTCCTTAACCAACTTTGCTCAAGTACTAGGAATTCCCAACCGAGGGACATGTGTCTACTCGGATAAGTGGTCACTCACCATCCTTGATGCAATCAATGACTACTCTCTTCCATACCAAACACCTTTAGCGAATAAGGATGTCATCCGTGAGCGCCTATTTATCCCAAGGGGAGATACAACCCGAGTCACCCGAAAAGGAAAGGAGTTGAACCGAGATTCATATGGAATGGAGCTCAATGAACTTAAGCCCAAATTTAAGAAATGGGAAGAACTACTTAGAGCCAACGTCATTAGCACCATAGGGAATAGGGATCACATCAATGCTTTCCTTTGTCACATGCTCTACAACTTGTCCACCCGTCAACCATTCAATTTAGCCTACTACATCGCTAGGAGAATGATTGATATTCCAACTCAAGGATCGGTTGCTCTTCCGTACGGGATGCTTCTCACCCGTCTTTATAGAGCTTATGCACCAATTCCACCAAGCCCAAAAGGGATGCACCTTCACTATAAGCTCATCCCTCACATTTTTGTGCCCTTGAGTGACGAGCGAGTTGCTAAGACAAAAGGCAAGAGAGCAAAATCTCCAACTCCATCATCATCATCATCAAATAGCTCCGAGGATGGTCTTCCAAACCCTCGCCTTCCACCTCATGAGTATTATGCATCTCTTCCCGAGATTGAGAATGAATCAGCGGAGTTCAAGCAAACCAAGGGATGTTCAAGTGCCTTGGTAGGATGATGAACAAGATCTACAAGAAGTTGGACAAGTGAGAATCGGTTTAAGGAGTGTTTGGAAAAATACATTATCTTTAATTTTTGATACAATTTGGTTGTTTTTATTTTGTAGGATGATAATATAACTCAAAACAATGTTGTATGCTAACTATTTCATGCAGGGGGATAGCACAAGTGTGTTATCAAATTTTACCCATTTTCACTTCAATGTGAAAATTATTCACCCTTGGTCAAAATCTATGCTCCACTGTGTTTGTGCATGTGTTATTTACTTTTCGTAATTAGAAATAATTAATGTCACATGTTTTGAGCAAAATTTCAGGTTTCAGAAATGTCCCCGACCCTTAAAAATACGTTCTGTGGTGATTTCTGGTGTCCACGGATCATACGGCACCAATTTTTTGGTACCGTCTGTTATAAGAATTGGTACCGCCGTACCTGTACAGGCGGACCAGGAGGCACCCTTTTAAGGGTTCCGCATGTGTAAAATTTTGGTGCGGATTCTAGGTAATTTTCTGAATTTCATTATTTCGACTTTCCAAATTACCATACATTGCTTGTAAGTTAATCTTGACTAGTTTTTACCCATATTAGAACTAGTATAACATACTTAGGCATATAGGAAATCCACTTCCCACCAAAATTCAAAAATTTGAAAACTCTACCCAAGGAACCCTTTTGCATAAAGAAAGGAACCAAAATTTGGTTCCTTGCAATCCGGTAACTGATTGTTAGGATCTTACAATCATTAGAACACATTTATTGCAAATCTTTGCCTCTTCACTCCATCCCTCTTGTATGGCTTGACTTGGGTGATATGACTAGCATTTAACCCACTTCCAAATCATTAGGAACCTCATCCTTCTATGGTTTAACATCAAATCAAACACATTTCTCCATAATTTTTCACTTCTATAAATTAAGAGGTTTTACCATGATCATCTTCACACCTTCTCCATTCTTACCATCAACTAGCAAAAACTCAAGTCAAAATGACAAAAACTTCACCTTCAACCAAGCCTTGCAAGAAAACTGCTAGGATTAGCGTAAGACCTTGTTGCTTTGTCAACTTGAGCTCTTCATCCGAGTCTTCTCCACTCACCATCTCATCTCCCATAAGGGATGATACAAACCTCACCTTAGCTACTCCTACACCCATTACCATCACCACTCCACCACCAAAAAAGACTCCAAGCTCACCACCACCGGCTCCTATCCAAACATCCAAAACACCATCACCTCCAAAATCTCCAACACTCATCCCATTGGAGTTATTTTCTACACCACCCACTTCACCAAATCCTTTCTTGGAGGACTTGGAAGACTTGCCGCCTAGGCCCAATCATCCACCACCATTGCCATCATTTGGTACTATTGATCGAATTGCTCATGAGTCTCCTAGATCATCTTTCGACCCAAACGCCCTGTTAGGGCCAAGACCTCTTCTCTTTCACCCCATCCACAAAGACATCCATGGTCCTTTGTATGGGGATCAACCACTCCCTACATCAATGTCTCCTCACATAGAGGACATTGAGGAGTCCATGTGGGAAGATCATCCCACAAGAGAGGAGATTCAAGCCGAACTCCAACATCTCCACCAATTTTCCAACATGGTGGATTCTCATCTAAATGAGACTATGCAAATGCAAAGTGCTTTGCTAGCCTCATTAATCACTACACCAAACACCAACATCAACACTTCCACCATTCCACCACAACAACAACATACAACATACTACCCTCCTAGGCATGGTTGCTCAAATTGTGAGCAAACCGCCCAAACAACCGAACGGACCCGGGTGATGGTCCATGAGTTCCAAGAGGAAATGAGGTTCATCCTTAATCACGTCCTCGAGCGTCTCAATGCTCTTACTCAATAGGAGGGTCCCAGTTTATTTTCTTTTAGGCACTTTTTATTTAGTCTTTTTTGTATTTTTCTAGGATTATTTCCTTTTCATTGTATTCAACACTTCATTATGTTCTTCTTTCATGATTCTCAAATCATGAAAATTTTAACAAATGAATGATGTTTTCTATATTGTTGCTTATTACATAGTGTTTGGAAATGCTTGTCATGATGATTATTACTAACATTTTTTTTGTAGCTTTTTCATAATCCATGTCTCCTTCCATTGGCACCCAATTTAGGGGGAGCTTTGGTCAAGGGGGAGATAATGGCTAAGGGCTCATTACACATTCCGCCTAGCTTATTTTTTTGTTGGACAAAAAGGGGGAGAAACATATAGAACTTGGTTATATTTGACTTTCTGAAAAAGTCAAATTGCATAAATTGACTTTTCTAAAAAAGTCAACATGATACTTCATTGGTAATATTTGACTTTCTGAAAAAGTCAACTGCATATTTTGACTTTCTAAAAAAGTTAACTGCACATTTTGACTTTCTGAAAAAGTCAACATCATGCTTCAACTAGTGAAGCCTTTGACTTTGTGAAAAAGTCAAACATCATATACTTACATTATCATTTCTCTTTCAAGTTCTAAAAATTAATATTTTTATAACTCTTGTACTATCTTTACATCCTTTATAAAAATAAAATTTATGTTTTGTCCTCAACAAAAAAGGGGAGATTGTTAATACAAATATCGTCATTAAACATTATTTATATTTTTGATCTTTACCTAAGTTTTGTTAACGACAAAAGTAAATATAATTTTTATAAAGCTTAAAGCTTGTCAAGTCTAATAGATATTAAAACAAGCTTTTCATCACTCTCAAGCATTTAGATTGTGATCATAATGTATGATAAGATTTTTTTAGAATGTCTTAGTTTCTTAAAACTAAAACATTACATGTATTTTCATATTTCAAAAATAGAAAACAAACATATGACATCATGTGATGCATCATTGAAATCATTGGAAGATTTCACAAGATTCTTTGTGTAGATTTAGGCTCTACATATCTTACACAATCTTGCATAGATATGGTTGACTTTGGCAACATTTTGAGATCTTGCTGTCAGACCTCGGCGGCACCAAAATTTATAACGGGCGGAACCCTTTAAAGGGTTCCGTGGTGCCTGCTGAGAGTTTTGGCTATAAATAGCAAAGCCAAAGCAGGTAGTTTTTCATCCCTTTCTATCATAGTCTCATACATTTCTTCTCTCTAACCTTTATAACTCATTTTCATATCATATTAGTGATCTCTTTTGTAGCAAATAAGATCAAGTCACATTCAAGCTTCAACGAGAAGTTGGAAGTCATGTTTGTTTGGTGTTGTATGATCTTGTGTTGATTCATACTTCATTGTTGTACCAAACTCATAATCTTTGTGAGTGTGAGTGGTTAGTATTTTAGTCCTCAAAATACATTTTGTGTGGGAGTAGTTGTACCCTTGGAAAGAACTCGACATTTAGCTTAGTTTCGGAAATAGTGTAAACGAAGTAAAGGTTTCTCCGCCGGTGAAAGGAGCTTGTTGACTAGTGAAGTTAAACTCTCGAGTGTAAGACTCGGGGAGTGGAGTAGGGAAAGGAAAAAGAGTCCTTGTAGACCGAACCACTATAAACAACTTGTTGTGGTTTGATTGTTTCTTTCCTTATCTACTCTTTACATATTGTTTACATATTTCATTAACACATCTAAGATCAATATCAATTGATCTTTCAATAAGTTTCAAAACAAAGTTTTTAATCGGTAAACTATTCAACCCCCTTCTAGTTTTCTACAACCCCCTTAACCTTTGTCGTGTCTATCCATATTGCCTTCGAAAATTGTTTAGCCCTTAACTCTAGTGGTGGAGTAGTAACCGCCAAGCTTATGATAGAATACATGCTATGATGCATGCATTGAGTGATCACCCAAATTGACACTTAGAATAGTTGAGAGATTTGAGTGTTTCGTTCCCATTTCATGAGGTGTTCAACTTTGTTTTATTCTAGCATAAGGGATTTGTAAACTTATATTTTCCAGGTAATGGGAGATATCTTTTTATGAATCTATCTAATAAGGTCTACTTGAGGGCAAGTAGAGTTCAAGTGGGGGGATATTTGATAACATCAAATAATCCTAAATATTAAGTGTCAATTTCCCCCCGATAATGCTTGTAATTTATATCATTTATATGGATTTACGCTTGTTTTCCATTGTTTTCCACTTTCAGGTAAATTACGAGCATGGAGCTAAAGAGACGCGGAATTGGAGAATTATTAAAGATTTATCAGAGTATTCTCACTTTGAAGAAGTTACGGCGTAACTCCTCTCTCATATTACGCCGTAACTAAAGCGTGACTCGTAAAATCCAACTCATCAGGTTACGGCGAACTCTCCCAAAAGACTACGATGTAACTATATTAGGTCAAATGAGGTTCCACGCTGGTGATAACTACGCCGTAACTCTTGCATAAACTACGGCGTAACCATGAAATATTGAAGATATGGCGTAACCACTTCTTAGGTTACGCCGTAACCAGCAGATCTAGTGCAAATTATGAAGAAATTGAGGATTACAAAGGAAACTATTCTATTAGTTACGCCGTAACCCGATCCGCCTATACCCCACCATTTCCAGATTTCAAAGCATCCCATTTCACACACCACAACCAAAGAACGTGGGAAGAAGCGAAAGGCAGGTCTAGAGGAGCATACGGAGCCATCTCCGAGGGAGAAATCACTCCCCTACGATAAGCATTAGCATTTTATCTTTCTTTACTTTTGATTCATGTATTTCGTAACATTAAATATTGAATTGATTTGTATGGTTATTATGGATGCTAAGCACCTCTAGGTGGCCGCCTAGTTATGATTCCTTAATTGTTTTGTCTCGGCGTACTTTACTCCGTATAATTATTTCTAAGGGTATGCATGCATAGTTTATTGGTAGCTACCCTTGTTTCGGTAGTTTTGAATGGGGGTAGAGGCTAGTTGCTTAGGAGATATGACCAACTGACCCTAAGTGAGTAGACTGAGACGGGAGAGGTAAGATATGACCAATCACGACCTTTCTACTTGTGCGATTTGACCAATCCATTACCTACCGCTTGGATGAACTTAAGAATTACGAGAATGTTTAAGTTGCAACGCCCACTCACTATTATAAATCTATCATGTAGAGGAACTTAATGACTTCGCTTAGGCGGAACAATTGGACTTATGAAGGGACACTGACTTCTAGTGGTGGCATCTTTGCCGATAGGTTAGCTAATTGACCAAATGTTGTCCTCTACTTTGACCCCAACCAAGTAATTGGAAGTAATTAGACGTAGACATTACTAGCTAGGATGATTAACTAGGTTAGCACCACTCTCCTTTATTGATCACACCTTTACCTTTATTTGCTTTTATCTGCTTTAGTAGTTTATTAATTAATTTCTTATCAAAATCATATTTAAATCTCATGACACCAGACTTAGTAATAATCCAACACACATAGCTTCGGGACGACCTCCGGTTTACCAAATACTACACCAACACCCACGTACACTCCTGCTAGTGCATTAGGGTAGACCATAGGTATAACGAGACAATATAAATATTAAAACCTGGTCAGTAAAACCTGCATCACTACCTCATCAAATGAACCTCATGTTTCTGTTCCTCCAACCCCTGAACCCATTCCTCAATTTATAGTAACCTCATCAAGCTCAGATCCTAGACCACAAAGTAAGTTGACAAGATCTCAAGATATTGATCTTGTGAACGTCATTGGAGAGCCCACTGAAGGCATGCACACAAGGAGCATGGCTGATAATTTATCAGCAGCTTCAGCTAATGAGTATCTATATGCAGACTTTCTCTCAGAAGTTGAACCCAAAAGTGTCACAGAGGCTTTGAAACATCCTAGCTGGGTTCAAAGATGCAATAAGGACTTCATCAGTTTGACAGAAACAAATTCATGACACTAATCAAATGTCCTCAAGATGTCGTTGTCATAGGAATGAAGTCGGTTTTCGTAAAACAAACTCGATGAAAACGCATTAACCGTCATTATAAACAAAGCCAGACTTGTAGCTAAATGTTACAATCAACAAGAAGGCATTGACTATGATAAGACATTTTCTCATGTTGCTAGAATGGAAGCCATCAGGATCTTCCTCGCATATGCAACATACATGAACTTTAAAGTTTACCAAATGGATGTCAAAAGTGCCTTCCTGAATGGTAAACTTAAGGAAGATGTTTATGTTCAGCAACCCCCTGGCTTTGAGAGTAGTGAGTACCCTGACTATGTCTGCAAGCTTGACAAAGCCCTATATGGATTGAAGCAAGCTCCCAGAGAATGGTATGAAACTCTCTCAGCCTTCCTAATCTAAAACAAGTTTGTTAGAGGAAAGATAGACAACACCCTGTTTATCTATAGGACAAAACAAGATGTAATATTGGTCCAAGTATATGTTGATGACATCAACTTTGGCTCAACAAATTATACTCTTTGCAAATAGTTTGAAAAACTGATGACAAATAAATTTGAAATGAGCATGATGGGTGAACTCACATACTTCCTTGGACTACAAATCAGGCAAACTGACAAAGGTATCACCATCAGTCCAGAGAAATACATCAGAAAATCTCTTAAATAAATATGAGATCTCTGATTGTGCCTCAGTAAAGACTCTAATGGTCCCACCAAATAATCTCGACCCATATCTCACTAGCAAATCAGTCAACCAAACTCACTTTAGAGGAATAGTAGGGTCACTGATGTATCTCACTACTTCTAGACCAGATATACAATTTGTTGTATGCCTGATTGCAAGATTTCAGTCTGACCATAAGGAATCTCATCTCATTGCAGCCGAAAGAATCCTCAGATACCTGAAGGGTACCCCAAGTCTTGGACTTTACTACCCTAAATGTTTAGGATTTGACTCGGTTACTACACTGATTATGCTGGTTGAAACATGGATAGGAAAAGTACTTCGTGGTCCTCAGCCTCCTTGAAGGAAAACTTGTTTGTTGGAGTACTAAGCAAACAATCGTGGCTATGTCCTCACTGAAGTCAATACGTGGCGTTGCAGGGTTCTCGTACAATGTGCTATGGATGAAAAGTCAACTGGACTATGACATACATTACATGATGGTACTCATCTTCTGGATAACACCAGCAGTTATTGCTATCTCCAACAATCCTGTCCTTCACCAAAGAACCAAACACATTGATATCAGATACCATTTTATTAGGTAACATATCATGAAAGAGACATATAGAACCCATTTCATCCCTACAATATCAGCCTATATCTTCACCAAACCCTTGGATGAACCTACCTTCAGGAGACTGAAAGTTGAATTGGGAATGCTTGACATTGAAAGTCAGTAACCTGATAATCAATCCCAATCTCAGCAGTTCTCTTTGGTAAAGTTCCTGGTCCCTGAATAAAAAATCCCCCAAAACATATCTTCTCACTGAATGAGTAAGACTCATTCAGGATCCCTGACATTTGATAAAGAACATATTAAATGAGTAACTAAATGCTCTAAGTATCTCAGTTACTTAATGTCATAGGTTGGTAAACAAGCCAATTTAATATAGGAATATATGTCTCTTAACCTTTCTGTCATCCATGTCATGGGTCCTTATAACCCTTACCTTATCCCACTTGGCATTTAATGCCTACACTCACAACAAATATCCTAAGGATATTTTATTTGTGATATCATCTCTGCAAATGCACTTTTACTCTGCTCTACAACTGTTCCCTTGAAAATTGGGAGAAAACTGTGGGTAATGGAATAGATGCATTTAATGAGGAAAATGAAGCGTTTTCAAAAACAACTTTACAAATACTCACATGTGCAAAATCAAACCTCTCACCACTCTATAAATACCCTTCTCAAAAACAAGAAAACACACACACAATTGTTTTCTGTAATCAAACTCTGTCAAAAATATTTCAAAATCTAAAAAACTGTGTGTTCTTTGTTCTAAAATGGTTTAAGCAAAAATTCCTTTCATCTTTGCAAACAACATTCAAAGGTTTCTTCAAATCTCAAACTTTCAAAAAGAAAATTACCCTCTTTGACTGTTCTTGTCAAAACCAAAACCCTAAATTTTTTTCTGAATGCAAATGGCAAGAACTCAAAGTGTTATGTTCGCACCACAGTGGGTGGGTGGTCTAGAAAGTGTTGAATTCAAAACTAACAATGTTATAGGCAATTTTGAATACCCCAATGATGTCCCAACCTATAAGGGAATCATGAAATTTTTGTTTAACTGCCCATTGGAAAAGGCCTTTATAAATTCACCCTCTATATTGTACCATAACTTCCTTAGGGGGTTTTGGGCTACAGCAGTGGCCTTTGACCCGACACCCTCTACTGATAAGAACGAGCCAAGACCCCTCAGGGAGTTTCTCATCAGGTTTTTGGTCTTAAATGAGGAACAACAAATAACTTTGGACTAAAAAACTTTTTGCTCTTTAACAAGGCTTGACTATAATAATTGAGAATATGTTGCACACCCTGACCCAACCATTGTTAAGGCTGAGTTAGAAAAAATTGCTTTAGACTCAAAGTTACTGGACAAGACCCCTGTCACCAAAAGTTCATTTCCTGTGGCTTGGAAGATCCTCACCATTTTTGTGATTCAGGTTCTCGGCGGGAACCACTCATCCACTAAACATATTAACTCTATTCAGTTGATGATGGCTTACTGCCTGATGACAGGGACCACTGTCGACATTGGAGAGATCATTTACAATGATCTCGTAACTAAGCTCCAGAGCAAAACTAGGGTGAAATATGTTTCATACCCTAGGTTTGTCTCTTGTGCTTTGCAAGAGTTACTGGGTTGTAACTATACTAGGATTACCAATTTAGCGCTTTACCTGCCACCTTGAGTCCACCAAATTTTACAAAGAACCCATCGATAGTCACTAAAATAGACTTGACGGCCCATATGGTTGTTGTAAACAACAAGAGGGAATCAGTGTCTCCAAACCCTGCTCCTAAAAAGAGAAAGGGGAAGTCTCGTGATCGACTACCAAACCCAAGTATCAGGTCCCTGAGGCTTCTGAAACACAGCCCAAGAGGAAAAAGAAACCCCAGATTGATAAGCCACCCAAGGGAGACTAAACAACACCACCCCCGGTGACAACAAAGGACACTGATATATCAAATTTAGTGCCCTTGGTCCCAACTACTACTCCCCAAGATCCAGGTGGAAACAAACAACCCGCTGGTAGGGAGCACCTTCCACTTTGCCTGATTAGGACATTCGCAGATCAACGGTTTTGTCTGAGGGCACAACAATTGATCCCAGAGACTCAGGGGGAAACAAACAACCCACTGATAGGGATCTTACTGCCACTGTCCCTACGGATAGCACTGGGAATCTCCCACCATTGCTTGAAGGGGCACAGATGAACAAATACTCAGAGGGATCCAAAACCTCCGCTGATACGGAACTCATCACCAATCCTGATCCTAGCAAAGGTACCGGGAAATACCCATCAGTGTCTGAAGAGTCCTTGGGGGACAAAGACTCAGAGGGACAAAAACCACCCGCTGATACGGAACCCATAAAACCCTCTGGCTATCTTAGTGTTGTAGAAGTTCAGGAGCTCTTCATGTCTGATGAAGAGCTTGATATTGAAAGTGCGGAGGAAGAATTTGATGTTGGTGAAGAAGTGGACGCTGAGCAACTAACCCACTGAACAAGAACATCAGCCTGATCCAAAAGAGACTGAAGAGTAACCCTTTCAACCTGACGATGACTCTTCTGCCTCTTCAGACTCTGCAGCATCTTCCTGCCCTGAAGACCTAAAGAAGTATGATAATGTTTTTCCCCTCACTGAAAGACAATTGGTGAAGTTTCTAAGGAAAGCTACTCAAAATTTGTATGCTGGTGTTATTGACGAGCTATGGGATAAGAATGTGGAGGCTGCTGCAAGTTAAGCACATCTCAAAGCTAAAGTGGTTGAAAACTTTGAGGCTTTGAAGTGGTGAACACAGGGAAATCATTTACCAATCTCTTGACACCCTGGATGAGCATCTTAAGAAGTTCCTCAAAGCCTTTCAGGATGCTCACACCAAGCTCGATCAGATCAAAGAAGCGGTTAAGGAAGACCCTGCACTAAAAAAAAGGTGCTTGAGGCTACGGAGACGTATGTGAAGAACTCTTCAAGCCTGACTGAATTGATCACCATTCTTAACAACTCTAATGTTCAGGGTCTCAACTCTTCAGTGGAGGCCATTCAGTCCTTTTTGTGTTCGTTAGATAAACAGGTTGCGGATTTGGCTAAGTCTTCATCTTCTATGGCCTCGAATCTCGGGCCTAGAATGACAAAGACTGAAATCTCGTGCCAATCTTGGGGAGAATTTCACTGGTCTTTAACAAGACACTTCAGAGATCAATTCCATGTTTTCTGAAATTTTATCAGGCTTTCAAGGGTCAAGCAACTCCCTCACCCTCAGTGCCTAGGTCAACTCTTGCTATCACTGACGGTCAAGCAACATTTGAGGGGGATAGAACCATTGAAGAAACTCCTTCTCACACTGAGGGGGAGCCAACTCCATCAGTGCCAATCTCCCAAATCCCACCAACAACATCAACAACACCGCCAACTCCATCAGTAACAACATCAACAACACCACCGTCTTCATCAGTCCCTTCTCAAGAGAAAGGAAAAGGCATAATGACAACGCCTGAGCTTGTCAAGATCCCTTTTGAAATAAATGGCAAAAATTACTTATTGACTCCTGAGCAGTTGAGCACCTATCTTGAGAAGGAGGAAAGAGTCAAGAAACTGGCTAAAGAAGAAAGAAAGAGCAAGGCTTCCCTGGCCAAGGTAGTTCATGAAGAGGCTGATAAAATTAGGATAGATTCTAAGTCACTGGAAAGTGGACAAGCCGGCCTGAAATTCAATGCTGCTCAGGATGCTGAGATGCTTGTTCTAAGAAAGAGAAGGGATGAAAAGGCTAGGAAAGCTACAAAGCTAAGGAAAGAAAGAGTGGATCATTATAGCTGGACGACGTCTAGCAGAAGAGATCCTAAGCCTATCACTGATTTTAAGATCATTCATGTTAGGATTTAGTAAATCCGTAAGTGAAAGACTCGGTCACCTCAAGTATTTGTAAGCATTAGAAAGCTCGTAGTCTTAGTCGTTTAGTTATTATAATTAGTTAGTTAAGTAACACGGAGGACTCCGGACGGGTCTTTACCCACAGATACTGATCACAGCCCGTAGAGGGCGATTAAGGTAGAGGGTTGGAGCTTTCATTCACTTAATCTATCATTCTATTTTTCTCTCATTTTCTTTCTAGAAAGCCTCCCAACTTCTACTTCTCTAAACTTCTTGCATAATTCGAACCATACTTGTGTTAATTTGTGTTATGATAACCAATATCTATACCCAACTCCAAGCCAGCCTTGCAATGAATGTCTCTACATGGGAGTGGACAAGAGGTATTTGAAGTTCATGATCCTCTAAAAGTTCATGTGACTTAGATCACTTCAATTGATGGACTTGGTCCTATCATAGAAAAGAAGAGAAATTTGTTTGTCAAAGACCTAATGAAATCTTTAAGAAGAAGGTATGAAAGAATAAGGAAGCGCCCACTCAAGCTTGGAATACACTGCTTCTCCCCTAAGCCTGCACTCAACCCCAATCATCCCATAAAAAGAGAAAAAGGATAGACCAACCAAAGCCAAAGTCCCCGGATTTGATTGTACTGCAGAACCTCAAGGAGTAAAGTTTGTAAACAAATTTGTCATCGAGCAAATTAAAGAGTACTCTTCTTCATTGATGTCTATGGAAACCTCAATTTCGTGAGATGGAAATGTATTACTGATCTAATAAAGTTACAATGGTAAGTTACTGATGTGGCATCTCAAATCAAGTCCCCGAGAACATCAAGTTCTACAATCGCCATGAATGCAAAGATAAAAGACCATTATGATAAAGAAACTTCCTCGCTAAGAAGCCAAAGTCGAAGCACTAGGTTACCACATGGACTGACATCACTAAAACAACATATATCACTTTATATATTGTACTAGCAGTTAGGAACTTGTAATGACTATGAATAAATGATGTATTTTTTATATCGTTGTTCCTTATTATGCTTACTAGTACATTCAGTGTAAGAAGAAGCCTCTTGCTCACTTACAATAATCAAAACATTAGGCTATTTTATATCTAGATGGGGAGACTGTTGGTTCAAAGGGAATACCCAAACCCCTTAATTCTAGGATTTGAATAGAAAATACCCAAGTGTTTATAACCTAAACACTAACAAGTCATTGAGTGCATAACCATCAGTGAGTCATCTTCAGGACGCCAAGACAAGATCGGATAAACATCAAATTAGCCTCGATATTTTATATGTCAAATTCCCTTGTTTATGGCCTCATTTGTATTAATATGGTACTTAATTCGTTCATATTCGCTATATTTTCATTTCGTGATAAATGAGGCGCTACAAAAAAGATGTGATATAAGGCCAAATATATGTTCTAAGATTGATTTACGAGGGCTATGAATTATTT
>OU343219.1:136451637-136471888 GCA_910596185.1 Chrysanthemum makinoi
TCATGTTAAGTTAATCTTGAAGAAATCTCCAAGATTCCCGCCTTCGTCGTTAAAACCGCCAAACATGCAGTTGAATTCAAAGCTACCAACAGCCGTCCATGTCGTTAATGATTTTAACTCACCCAACCAAAACGATCCCATCGACCCAAAAAATCCGCCTTTTAAAACTTCGCCAGAACGCAACGTCACGACATGGACCATAGCAATTTGTCAAAGTAACAAAGAAAAACTAAGGATAGTGTTAAACTAAAACTTGCCGCTACATCGAGTAGGATTTGCTAAAATGAATTTAGATCAAAGATTACTCAACAACGACGTGAAAACACCTTTTGCCAAACGCTTCTTCCTAAGAGTAAAACCACAACTGCATAACCCAACTATCAACACAACGGTTGGAATCATAACTTCTAGACCATATCAAATCAGATACACGTGCCATGACCTATTCATCAGCCACGCTCTGAACATGAATCAAAATATAATGGTATGTTTAAACGACCAACCATGAGATATCGGGGACCAAACGCTTGAGTTATTTGTTTATTAGGTGCTTCGAAAATTGTATTGGAACTTGATGATAGATAAAAGATAGTGGATGCACACAACACATGATCGGGCAACAAAAGTCTTCTTTCTCATCATACCAAGAGTATGATCGGAAGGTAATGTCACTTTTTGGTAGCAATCTCAAAAGCAAAATCATTGGCAAAATAAGTTATAACTTCCTAACTATTGAAAATGTTGCTCATGTCAATAAAGGTTAGGATTTAACCTACTAGGTATTTAGCCAATTATGCTATAAAAGTATAAAGTACTATTTGATGAAAATGGTAGTAAAATACCAAAAGATGGTATCACCATAGCTAAAGGAGTTAGGAAAAATAACATACATGCTATGAAAATAGATAAAACATCTAATGACAAACTTTGTCTAACAACATTAGATGATAGCTCAAATCTTTGGCATAGACGCTTAGGTCACGCAATATGAGACTTATACAAAACCTATCTTCAAAAGAGCTAGTTAGGAATTTACCAAAACTTAAATATGATGGACATTTTCATGACGCTTGTAAATTGGTAAACAAACACATAGTAGTCATAAGTCTAAAAATATGGTGTCCACATCTAAGTGTCTAGAACTTTTGCATATGGACTTGTTTGGTCCATCCGCTAGAAGAAGCTATGGAGGCAACTTTACTATTGGTCATAGTAGATGATTACTTTGTTTACTTGGACGCGTTTTGAAAACCAAATGAAGCTTTTGATAAATTCTTGGAAATTTCTAGCAGAAAATCCAACCCAACGCCCAAACTGTGTCTGGATCCCACATCCTTTTCCCCAGAACACTTCAACAAATGGAGTCAGAACTTCAAAACAGAACAACTGAAATGAGTAGAACAATGCTTAATGAACAAAACATTCCTCAAAAGTTTTGGGTGTAACTATTGACACTTCTACATATATTTTAAATAGAGTCTTGATATGCCCTTCTTAAATAAAACTCCATATGAGCTTTTATAAAGGTAAAATCTTTAGGATATTTTAGAGTCTTTGGATGTAAATGTTTATCCTTAATACTAAAAGATTACCTTTTTACAAAGAATTTAAAGTTCTTTATTCTCAAACTTTAAGAGCTTTTAATTAAAAATGAGATCGAGGAGTCGTTGACTGACCAAACCACCCAACCTCTACATCACCTGATGACTCAACTGTCAACTTGTAGAAAGTCAAGAAATAATTGAAAATGACAAGGAAGATGAACCATTAAATAATGAGATTATAAACATCAAAGAATCAAAAGTCACCCTTTAGAAAAGGTCATAGGTCAACTACATCAAAAGAACCTTGAGATCACAAGCTCAAAATCAAAGTAATCATTTTTGTTTTGTGTCTACCATTGAACCGAAAAACATAAATGAAGCAATAAAAGATGAATCTTGGGTAATTGCTATGCAAGAAGAGTTAAACCAATTCATTAGAAATGATGTTTGAAAATTAGTTCCAAAACCTAAAGATCAAACTATAATTGGAACGAAATGGGTTTTTCAAATAAAATGGATGAAATGCATGAGTGTCTAGAAACAAGGCTAGGCTTGTTGCACAAGGTTATAATCAACAAGAGGGGATTGATTATGATGAAACTTATGCAACGGGTAGCTAGACTTGAATTTATTAGAATATTACTTGCTTATGCATGTGCTTATGACTTTAAATTATTTCAAATGAATGTTAAGAGCGCTTCTTAATGGGTTTATTAACTAAGAAGTATATGTTGCTCAACCTCCCTTTCACCGACTTGAGAAACCACATCATGTCTTCAAACTAAAAAAAGCGTTATACGGTCTTAAGCAAGCACCAAAAGCTTGAACGACAGACTTAAGACTTTTCTTGTTGAAAACAAATACACCATGGGATTAGTAGATAACACTCTTTTACCAAGAAAAGTGGAGTCACACATTATCATTGATCAAATATATGTTGATGACATCATATTCGGATCAACTTGTCAAGAGCTATGTGATGATTCCTCTAAAATCATGCACGATGAGTTTGAGATGAGTATGATGGGTGAATTAAACTTCTTTCTAGGACTCCAAATTAAACAACTAGAAGATGGCATATTCTTTAACCAATCTAAATATATAAAAGATATGCTTAAGAAATTTGGTCTTGGAAGACAAAAACCAACCATCTAACACTAAACTCACCAAGGATGAGGAAGGTGAATCGGTAGATAACACTAAATATAGATGAATGATCGGTAGCTTACTCTATCTCACGGCTAGTAGACCCGATATTATGTTTAGTGTTTGTCTATGTGCTCACTTTCAAGAAAATCCAAAGGTATCACACTTAGAAGCTTTGAAAAGAATATTTAGATACATTAAGGGAACGACATGTTTAGGATTATGGTATCCCAAAGGAACGGGTGTAGAAACTATAGTGTAAGCCGACTCGGACCATGCCGTGACTATGTTGATAGGAAAAGGTATTTGTACTTTTGTTGGACATTGTTATTCCTGCTCATGGTTTCTGCAAAACGGCTTTAGCAATCTCAACCATTGGGCGAATATGTCCCAGTGCATGTCAACAAGCTCTTGACAAGCTGCCGTGGACTACGGAATTCATCTCAACCGATATATATTTTATACAACAAAGGAGCTATCGATCTCAAAAATCTTGTCCAACATGCCTGCATGAAGCATAGAATCTGGGAATGCCCAGGAAACATCTCACTTGGAAAGTATCCTAAGACAACATTGCTGGGAGATTTAACGCAAGCCTCTCAAACGAGAACCATTTAATCTGATTAGACTTGGTTTGGGATTAATGGAACCAAACATGTAGGTAAAACATAGCATAAACCTTAGAACAAACAAAACAAAACAAATTTTGTTTTAAACCTGCTACTATAGCCACAGCACCAAACGACAACAAAGACGGAACCAAATTTTTGGTGCCGTCTGGTCCGTGGTGACTACAGTTGCAAAAATAATACCTACAAAACATCTTCTTCCTCACAACCCACTTTACTAAAATGAGTAAACATTAGACCTAGCTCTTTGTTGACATATTCTCACCCACTAATCACTGGAGATAACATCATTGTAAGTATTCTAACTACATTTTATCTCTTAAATCTGAGTCTAGGATTCTAATTTGTGCACAAAAACTTTACATGGGGATTATGTATAATTTTGTACAAAAATGGATTCAATTAGCAAATTGCATAACTAGTCATTTATATTAGGTACTACATTGTCATTTTGCATAAACAAATCATGTTTTCCACTAATCAAAAGATAATGACTATAAGCATGTTATTCAAATATCCAAACACCCCATGTCAAATTTTTTGAAAAGCTTCTCACTTGTAGGAAAACAATTTTTCATTGTTAATACAAATAGAAACGTTAGATTTTCATCACTTGCATGCCTTTTGAACACCATATACTCAAATGAAGCCACATTGAAGGAGCATTTGGGCCGCCGCCAAACACCCCACTAAAACCATTTTTGTTCATAAAATGAGTCGAGATAACCGCAACTCCAAATCTTTTTCATATAGGCACACCTTAGAACCAAAACGTTAAGTTTATTCTCATTTTTAACATGTTAATTCTTGCTCCTAGGAATAACCATGGTACGCTAATATTCTATATGATCAAGGATACCCTTAACTACATTCCCAAACATCACAAAACCAAGGGACTCACCAAGGAACAAGTCGAAATCATTAAGAGAAACAAGGTACTTCCAATGGGTAGAACCATTCACTCCTCTTAATCAATACCAATCTCCAACCAAACTATCCAATTCATCATTGTATCCTTGACATCGATGAACCTATTTGTCCTAGGTTTGTGTTAGAATTCTATGCGTGTCACCGGGTTTCATTGATGAAGATGATGAGTTTAGCCTTAGGTTTAAGATCAATCAAAATGACTACACCATCTCCTTAACCAACTTTGCTCAAGTACTAGGAATTCCCAACCGAGGACGTGTCTACTCGGATAAGTGGTCACTCACCATCCTTCCTTGATGCAATCAATGACTCTCTTTATACCAAACACCTTTAGCGAATAAGGATGTCATCCGTGAGCCTATTTATCCCAAGTGGGAGATACAACCCGAAGTACCCAAAGGAAAGGAGGTGAACCAAGATCCATATGGAATGGAGCTCAATGAACTTAAGCCCAAATTTAAGAAATGGGAAGAACTACTTAGAGCCAACGTCATTAGCACCAAAGGGAATAGGGATCACATCAATGCTTTCCTTTGTCACATGCTCTACAACTTGTCCACCCGACAACCATTCAATTTAGCCTACTACATCGCTAGGAGAATGATTGATATTCCAACTCAAGGATCGGTTGTTCTTCCGTACGGGATGCTTCTCACCCGTCTCTATAGAGCCTTTGCACCAATTCCACCAAGCCCAAAAGGGATGCACCTTCACTATAAGCTCATCCCTCACATTTTGTGCCCTCGAGTGACGAAAGAAGCTAAGACAAAAGGCAAGAGAGCAAAATCTCCAACTCCATCATCATCATCATCAAATAGCTCCGAGGATGGTCCTCCAACCCTCGCTTCCACCTCATGAGTATTATGCATCTCTTCCCGAGATTGAGAATGAATCCCAGAGTTCAAGAAACCAAGGATGTTCAAGTGCCCTAGGATAATGGTGATTAGAAGGTGGAATTGGCTATGGAGGGTTTTAAAAATACATTATCTTTAATTTTGATACAATTTGGTTGTTTTATTTTGTAGGATGATAATATAACTCAAAACAATTGTATGCTAACTATTTCATGCAGGGATAGCACAAGTGTTATCAAATTTTACCCATTTTACCAACCGTTCATCCTCAATTGCCTGTTACCACGTAAATCGTAGCATGTCATGTTTTGAGCAAAATGTGCTCGCAAAATGTCCCCACCCTAAAAAATACGCTGTGGTGACTGTGTCCACGGATCATACGCACCAATTTTTTGGTACCTGTTATAAGAATTGGTACTGCACTGCACAGCGGACCGGAGGCACCCTTTAAGGGTTCCGCATGTAAAATTTTGGTGTGATTCTCTAGGTAATTTTCTCAATTTCTTATTTCACTTTCCAAATTACCATACATTGCTTGTAAGTTAATCTTGACTAGTTTTACCCATATTAGAACTAGTATAACATACTTAGGCATATAGGAAATCCACTTCCCACCAAAATTCAAAAATTTGAAACTCTACCCAAGTGAATTGCAGAAAGAAAGGAACCAAAATTTGGCCCTCAAACAACCGGTAATCGATTGTGGGATCTTACAATCATTAGAACACATTTACAAACTTTTGTCTTCTACTCCATCCTTCTGTATGGCTTGACTTGAGTGATATGACTAGCATTTAACCCACTTCCAAATCATTAGGAACCTCATCCCTTCTATGGTTTAACATCAAATCAAACACATTTCTCCATAATTTTCACTTCTATAAATTGAGAGGTTTTACCATGATCATCCTCACACCTTTCTCATTCTTACCATCAACTAGCAAAAACTCAAGTCAAAATGACAAAAACTTCACCTTCAACCAAGCCTTGCAAGAAAACCGCTAGGATTAGCGTAAGACCTTGTTGCTTTGTCAACTGAGCTCTTCATCCAGCCTTCCACTCACCCCATCTCCCATAAGGGATGATACAAACCTCACCTTAGCTACTCCTACACCCATTACCATCACCACTCCACCACCAAAAAAGACCCAAGCTCACCACCACGGCCCTATCCAAACATCCAAAACACCATCACCTCCAAAATCTCCAACACTCATCCCATTGGAGTTATTTTCTACACCACCCACTTCACCAAATCCTTTCTTGGAGGACTTGGAAGATTTGCCTCCTAGGCCCAATCATCCACCACCATTGCCATCATTTGGTACTATTGAGCGAATTGCTCATGAGTCTCTAGATAGATCATTTGACCCAAACGCCTCGTTAGGGGCCAAGACCTTCTCTTTCACCCCATCCATGTAAGATAGACATCTATATGGTCCTTAGGCTGGACAACCACTTGGGAAGATCACAGCCCATAGAGGGAGATTGGGAAGCTCTTAAGAGGGAAGATCCGCCACAATCCCACCATTTCCTAAATGGACTATGCAAATGCAAAGTGCTTTGCTAGCCTCATTAATCACTACACCAAACACCAACATCAACACTTCCACCATTCCACCACAACAACAACATACAACATACTACCCTCCTAGGCATGGTTGCTCAAATTGTGAGCAAAACCTAAACAACCTAACGGACCCAAGTGATGGTCCATGAGTTCCAAGAGGAAATGAGGTTCATCCTTAATCACGCCCCCGGCCTCCCAATGCTCTTACTCAATAGGAGGGTCCTACTTTATTCTTTAGGCACTTTTATTTAGTCTTTGTATTTTCTAGGATTATTTCCTTTTCATTGATTCAACACTTATTATTCTTTTTCATGATCTCAAATCAAGTTTTAACAAATGAATGATGTTTTCTATATTGTTGCTTATTACATAGTGTTTGGAAATGCTTGTCATGATGATTATTACTAACATTTTTTTGTAGCTTTTCATAATCCATGTCTCCTTCCATTGGCACCCAATTTAGGGAGCTGTCGAGGGGAGATAAGCTAAGGGCTCATTACACATTTCCTTGAAGGAGCAAGTGGAGAAAATATAAACTTGTTATATTTGACTTTTCAAAGTCAAATTGCATAAATTGACTTTCTAAAAGTCAACATGATACTTCATTGGTAATATTTGACTTCTCTCAAAAAGTCCAACATATTTTGACTTTCTAAAAGACTGCACATTTTGACTTTCTGAAAAAGTCAACATCATGCTTCAACTAGTGAAGCCTTGACTTTGTGAAAAAGTCAAACATCATATACTTACATTATCATTTCTCTTTCAAGTTCTAAAAATTAATATTTTTATAACTCTTGTACTATCTTTACATCCTTTATAAAAATAAAATTTATATTTTGTCCTCAACAAAAAGGGGGAGATTGTTAATACAAATATCGTCATTAAACATTATTTATATTTTTGATCTTTACCTAAGTTTTGTTAACGACAAAAGTAAATATAATTTTTATAAAGCTTAAAGCTTGTCAAGTCTAATAGATATTAAAACAAGCTTTTCATCACTCACGCATTTAGATTGTGATTAATCATAATGTATGATAAGATTTTTTAGAATGTCTTAGTTTCTTAAAAACTAAAACATTACATATGTATTTTCATATTTCAAAAAATAGAAAAACAAACATATGACATCATGTGATGCATCATTGAAATCATTGGAAGATTTCACAAGATTCTTTGTGTAGATTTAGGCTCTACATATCTTACACAATCTTGCATAGATATGGTTGACTTTGGCAACATTTTGAGATCTTTACGCCGCAATGGCACCAAATTATAACGGGGAACCCTTTAAAGGGTTCCGTGGTGCCTCGCTGAGTTTTGGCTATAAATAGCAAAGCCAAAATGTAGTTTTCATTTCTATCTTCTCAACATTTCAACTCTCTACCTCTCTCATTTTCATATCATATTAGTGATCTCTTTTGTAGCAAATAAGATCAAGTCACATTCAAGCTTCAACGAGAAGTTGGAAGTCATGTTTGTTTGGTGTTGTATGATCTTGTGTTGATTCATACTTCATTGTTGTACCAAACTATCATAATCTTGTGAGTGTGAGTGGTTAGTAGTTTAGTCCTCAAAATACATTGTGTGTGGGAGTGGTTGTACCCTTGGAAAGAACTTGACATTTAGCTTAGTGTCGGAAATAGTGTAAACGAAGTGTAAAGGTTTCTCCGCCGTGAAAGGAGCTTGCTAGGTAGTGAAGTTAAACTCCGAGTGTAAACCCTAGGGTGGAGGAAAAGAGTCCTTGTAGACCCAACCACTATAAACAACTTGTTGTGGTTTGATTGCTTTCCTTATCTACTCTTTACATATTGTTTACATATTTCATTAACACATCTAAGATCAATATCAATTGATCTTTCAATAAGTTTCAAAACAAAGTTTTTAATCGGTAAACTATTCAACCCCTTCTAGTTTTCTACAACCCCTTAACCTTTGTCGGCCTATCCATAATTTCAAATTTTTAACTCTTTCTAGGGTAATTCATGGCGCTGATAATATATGGTACATGATGGTATGATTGAGTGATCACCCAAATTGACACTTAGAATAGTTGAGAGATTTGAGTGTTTCTGCTCTCATTTCATGAGGTGTTCGGCTTTGTTTTATTCTAGCATAAGGGATTTGTAAACTTATATTTTCCTGGTAATGGGAGATATCTTTTTAGGAATCTATCTAATAAGGTCTACTTGAGGGCAAGTAGAGTTCAAGTTGGGGGATATTTGATAACATCAAATAATCCTAAATATTAAGTGTCAATTTCCCCCGATAATGCTTGTAATTTATATCATTTATATGGATTTAGCTTGTTTTCCATTGTTTTCCACTTTCGTAAATTACGAGCATGGAGCTAAAGAGACGCTGAATTGGAGAATTATTAAAGATTTATCGAGTATTCTCACTTTGAAGAAGTTAATGCGTAACTCCTCTCCTCTCATATTCAATCGTAACTAAAGCGTGACTCGTAAATCCAACTCATCGTGAAGGTTACGGCGAACTCTCCCAAAAGACTACGACGAACTATATTAGGGTCAAATGAGGTTCCACGCCGTTGATAACTACACCGTAACTCTTGCATAAACTACGCTGCAACCATGAAAAATATTGAAGATATGGCGTAACCACCCCCTTAGGTTACCGCTGCCGCAATTTAGAAGAATTGGATATATGAATGAGCTATTATATGCAATTCTGATTTGCTGTTTATATTGTTTTATAAATGGTGATGGGGTATTCGATCCATCCGCATATCTATTCCAAGTAGCATTTTATCTTTTCTTTACTTTGATTCAAACAATTGAATATTGAATTGATTTGTATGGTTAATATGATGGCTAAGCCCTCTAGCCTAGTTATGATTCCTCAATTGTTCTGCTCACTTCACTTACCTCGTAAATATTTCTAAGTGCATGCATAGTTTATTGGTAGCTACCCTTGTAGTAGTTTTGAATGGCATGTAGAGGCTAGTTGCTTAGGAGATATGACCAACCCACCTCTCTAGAGAGTGACTGAGACCCGGAAGGGTAAGATATGACCAATCGACGATCTTTTCTACGAAAATTTGACCAATCGATTACCTACCGCTGGATGAACTTAAGAATTACGAGGTGAATGTTTGTTGCTAACGCCAGGTGCACTCACTATTATAAATCTATCATGTGAGGAACTTAATGACTTCCGCTAGCAAACAATTGGACTTATGAAGGGACACTCTTCTTAGTGGTGGCATCTTTGCCGATAGGTTAGGCTAATTGACCAAATGTTTTCCTCTCGATTTTGACCCCACCTGAAGTAATTGGAAGTAATTAGACGTAGACATTACTAGCTAGGATGATTAACTAGGTTAGCACCACTCTCCTTTATTGATCACACCTTTACCTTTATTTGCTTTTATCTGCTTTAGTAGTTTATTAATTAATTTCTTATCAAAATCATATTTAAATCTGTGACACCTAGACTTAGTAATAATCCAACACACATAGCTCTGGGACTAATTCCTTTTACCAAATACTACACTACACACGCATCGGGGTACACCGCCTGCTAGTGCATTAGGGTAGACCATAGGTATAACGACAATATAAATATTAAAACTCAGTCGAGAAACCGCATCACTACCTCATCAAATGAACCTCATGTTTCGCTCCTCCAACCCCTGAACCCATTCCTCAATTTATAGTAACCTCATCAAGCTCTCGATCCTAGACCAAAGTAAGTGGACAAGATCTCAAGATATTGATCTGTAAGCGCCATTGAGAGCTCCATCGGCTGCATGCACACAGGATATGGTCGATAATTTATCGGCAGCCTTCAAATTATAATCGGCGCATGCACTTTCTCTCAGAAGTTGAACCCAAAAGTGTCACAGAGGCTTTGAAACATCCTAGCTGGGTTCAGGCTATGCAATAAGGACTTCATCAGTTTGACAGAAACAAATTCATGACACTAATCAAATGTCCTCAAGATGTCGTTACAGGAATGAAGGTTTCGTAAACAAATCGATGAAAACGACATCATATTATAAACAAAGCCAGACTTGTAGCTAAATGTTACAATCAACAAGAAGGCATTGACTATGATAAGACATTTGCTCATGTTGCTAGAATGGAAGCCATCAGGATCTTCCTCTTTATATGCAAATATGATGAACTTTAAAGTTTACCAAATGGATGTTGCGCTTCGGAATCCTGGCCCGTTAGTGAGCCACCATGTATGCAAGCTTGACAAAGCCCTATGGATTGAAGCAGGCAATGGTATGAAACTCTCCTCCCATCTAAAACAAAGTTTGGTCCAGGAAGATAGACAACACCGCTTATCTATAGACAAAACAAGATGTAATATTGGTCCAAGTATATGTTGATGACATCAACTTTGGCTCAACAAATTATACTCTTTGCAAATAGTTTGAAAAATCGATGACAAAGAAATTTGAAATGAGCATGATGGGTGAACTCACATACTTCCTTGGACTACAAATCAAAATCACAAAGGTATCACCATCGGAGAGAAATACATCGAAAATCTCTTAAATAAATATGATCTCTCGACAGTTTTCAAGAAAGACTCTAATGGTCCCACCAAATAACTGCATATCTCACTAGCAAACGCCAACCAAACTCACTTTAGAGAATAGTAGGTCACTGATGTATCTCACTACCTAGACCGATATACAATTTGTTGTATGCCCGATTGCAAGATTCGGTCAATCATAAGGAATTCTCATCTCATTGTAAAAGAATCCTCAGATACCTGAAGGGTACCCCAAGTCTTGGACTTTACTACCCTAAATGTTTAGGATTTGACCTCAAAGGTTACTCTGACTCTGATTATGCTGGTTGAAACATGGATAGGAAAAGTACTTGTGGTCCCGCCAGGCCTCTTGAAGGAAAACTTGTTTGTTGGAGTACTAAGAAGCAAGTCAATCATGCAAATGTCTCACTGATTGGCCACACGTGGCTTAGGTACCTCGCGCTGGAAGTCAAGTCAAATGATCATGACATGACATACATTACATGATGGTACTCATCTTCCGGATAACACCCAGTTATTGCTATTCCAACAACTCGGCCCTTCACCAAAGAACCAAACACATTGATATCGTATACCATTTTATTAGGTAACATATCATGAAAGGAGACATAGAACCCATTTCATCCCTAACAATATCACTAGCTCATATCTTCACCAAACCCTTGGATGAACCTACCTTCAGACCGAAAGTTGAATTGGGAATGCTTGACATTGAAAGTCGCAGAACTCGATAATCAATCCCAATCTCAGCCAGCTTTGGTAAAGTTCCCGTCCTCAATAAAAATCCCCAAAACATATCTTTCATCAATGAGTAAGACTCATTCGGATCCCCACATTTGATAAAGAACATATTAAATGAGTAACTAAATGCTCTAAGTATCTCAAGCACTTAATGTCATAGGTTGGTAACAAGCTTATTTAATATAGGAATATATGTTCTTTTAATTCTTGCTATCCTGTATCCTGCTTGGCATTTTGCCACACTCACAACAAATATCCTAAGGATATTTTATTTGTGATATCATCCTCAAATGCACTTTACTCTTGCTTCCAACCTGCCCCTTGAAAATTGGGAGAAAACTGGGTAATGGAATCGATGCATTTAATGGAAAATGGGTGCTTTCCAACTTTACAAATCCTCACATGTGCAAAATCAAACCTCTCACCACTCTATAAATAATTCTCAAAAAACAAGAAAACACACACACAATTGTTTTCAGAATCAAACTGGCAAAAATATTTCAAATCTAAAAAAGCTGTGTTCTTTGTTCTAAAATGGTTTAAGCAAAAATTTTTCATCTTTAAACAACATTCAAAGGTTTCTTCAAATCTCAAACTTTCAAAAAAAATTACCCTCTTTGACCGCTCTTGTCAAAACCAAAACCCTAAATTTTTCAATGCAAAGAACTCAAAGTGTTATGTCGCACTCTCACGGTGGGTGGTCTAGAAAGTGTTGAATTCAAAACTAACAATGTTATAGGCAATTTTGAATACCCCAATGATGTCCCAACCTATAAGGAATTCATGAAATTTGTTTAACTGCCCATTGAAAAGGCCTTTATAAATTCATCTATATTGTATAATCCTTCTTTTGGCACAGTGGTTTGATCCGACACCTCTACCGAGAAAGAAAGCAAGACCCTCGTGAGTTTCTCATCGGTTTTGGTCTTAAATGAGGAACAACAAATAACTTTGGACTAAAAAACTTTTTGCTCTTTAACAAGGCTTGACTATAATAATTGAGAATATGTTTGCACCTCGACCCAACCATTGTTGCCGAAGTTAGAAAAAATTTAGACTCAAAGTTACCGACAAGACCCCGTCACCAAAAGTTCATTTCGTGGCTTGGAAGATCCTCACCATTTTGTGATTCGTGTTCTCGGCGGAACCACTCATCCACTAAACATATTAACTCTATTCTTGATTGATGGATACTTCACGATGACAGGGACCATCGTCGACATTGAGAGAGATCATTTACAATGATCTCAGACAAGCTCCAGAGCAAAACTAGGGTGAAATATGTTTCACCCTAGGTTTGTCTCTTTGTGCTTTGCAAGTTCCGGGTTGTAACTATACTAGGATTACCAATTTAGCGCTTTACCTGCCACCTTGAGTCCACCAAATTTTACAAAGAACCCAGTCACTAAAATAGACTTGACGGCCCATATGGTTGTTGTAAACAACAAGAGGGAATCAGTGTCTCCAAACCCTGCTCCTAAAAGAGAAAGGGAAGTCTCGTGACGGACTAATACTCAAACCCGTATCAGTCCCCGAGGCTTCAAACATGCCCAAGAGGAAAAAAATGCATTGGTGGCTGATGGAGACAACAACCACCCCTTTGGACAACAAGAGAACTTGATACAAATTTAGTCCTTGGTCCCAAACTACCAAGTCCCCGGTAAGGACAACCCACCTTGCCCGATTAGGGACACGCATCAATCGGTTTTGTCCGAGGGCACAACACAATTGATCCTGAGACTCGGGAAACAAACAACCCAAGGGATCTTATCGCCATCGTCTCCTACTGGATAGCACTGGAATCTCCACCATTGCTGAAGGGGCAGATGAACAAATACTCTAGGGATCCAAAACCTCCACCTAACGGAACTCCACCAATCCGATCCTAGTAAAGGCAACGGAAATACCCATCGCGTCTCAAGAGTCCTGGGGACAAAGACCGAGAGGACAAAACCACCACCGACACGGAACCCATAAAACCCTCCGGGCTATCTTAGTGTGTAGAAGTTGAGCTCTTCATGTCCGATGAAGAGCTTGATATTGAAAGGCGAGGAAGAATTTGATGTTGGTGAAGAAGTGGACGCCGATGTTCAACCCATCAACAAGAACATCACTGATCCAAAGAGAGTAACCCTTTCAACGGGACGATTTCTCGGCTTTCTGCCAGACTTCTACTCAAGATTCTTCCTCACTCAAGACCTAAAGAAGTATGATAATGTTTTTCCCCTCACTGAAAGACAATTGGTGAAGTTTCTAAGGAAAGCTACTCAAAATTTGTATCGTCGGGTGTTACGGATTGCTGGATAAGAATGTGGAGGTCACGGGCAGAATAATGACATCTCAAAGCTAAAGTGGTTGAAAACTTTGAGGCTTTGAAGTGGTGAACACAGGAAATCATTTACCATCTCTTGACACCTCGATGAGCATCTTAAGAAGTTCCTCAAAGCCTCGGATGCTCACACCAAGCTCGACGATCAAAGAAGCTGTTAAGGAAGACCCCGCACTAAAAAAGGTGCTTGAGGCTACGAGACGTATGTGAAGAACTCTTCAAGCCCCGACCGAATTGATCACCATTCTTAACAACTCTAATGTTGTGGTCTCAACTTCTTGGAGGCCATTCCTTTTGTGTTTCGTTAGATAAACAAAGTTGCGGATTTGGCTAAGTTCATCTTCTATGGCCTCAATCTCGGCCTAGAATGAAGACCGGAAATCTCTCGAGCCAATCTGGGAGAATTTCACCTGGTCTTTAACAAGACACTTCACCCCCAGGACCCAATCCACGAAGCATGGATTGTTGGTATCAACTCCTTTGCTTTAGAAAGGAGCAACTTTATCACTGGACGGTTGGTGAAGAGGGATAGAACCATGAAGAAACTCCTTCTCACCGAGGGAGTCAACTCCATCGTTCCAACCCCAAACACCCAACCCAAATGCACCACCGCCTTCAATTCCTCTCGCCATAAGTTTGTTACCATCAAAATCGAAAGGTTAATAAATGCCAAAAACTTTGTCCGACCCGTCGTTGAGCACCTAACTCTAAGTTTCAAGGAAAGTTCACAAACCGCTAAAGAAAAGAAACTTCCGCCAAGGTAGTTCTAAGGAAGAGACAAAAGACCTAAACTGATTTAAGTGCCCAACTGGAATTCAATGCCGCCGGATGTTGATGCTTGTTCTAAGAAAGAGAAGGGATGAAAAGGGTAGAAAGCAAAGCTAAGGAAAGAAAGAGTGGATCATTATAGCTGGACGACGTCTAGCAGAAGAGATCCTAAGCCTATCACTGATTTTAAGATCATTCATGTTAGGATTTAGTAAATCCGTAAGTGAAAGACTCGGTCACCTCAAGTATTTGTAAGCATTAGAAAGCTCGTAGTCTTAGTCGTTTAGTTATTATAAGTAGTTAGTTAAGTAACACCGTGGAGGACGGACGGGTCTTTACCCACTGTATACCTGATCACAGCCCGACAGAGGGCGTATTAAGGTAGAGGGTTGGAGCTTTCATTCACTTAATCTAACATTCTTATTTTTCTCTCATTTTCTCTTTCTAGAAAGCCTCCCAACTTCTACTTTCTCTCTCTAAACTTCTTGCATAATTCGAACCATACTTGTGTTAATTTGTGTGTTGCGATAACCAATATCTTACAATTCCCAACTCCAAGCCAGTTGCAATGAATGTCTACAGGGGAGTGGACAAGAGGTATTTTGAAGTTCATGATCCTCTAAAGTTCACAGACTTTGGGATCACTGAATTGGATGGACTTGGTCCTATCATAGAAAAGAAGAGAAATTTGTTTGTCAAAGACCTAATGAAATCTTTAAGAAGAAGGTATGAAAGAATAAGGAAAGCGCCCACTAAGCTTGGAATACAATCTGCTCTCCCTGAAGCTCAAGGCACTCAACCCCAATCATCCCATAAAAGAGAAAAAGGATAGAATCTGAACCGAAAGCCAAAGTCCCTGGATTTGATTGCAACAGAGAACTCCCTGAAGGAGTAAAGTTTGTAAACAAATTTGTCATCGAGCAGTCTGAAAGAGTACTCTTCTTCATTGATGTCTATGGAAACCCTGAATTTCAGAGATGGAGCGACATTGACTTGGCTGGTGTTGCTACAATGGTAAGTTACTTGATGGTGGCATCTCAAATCAAGTCCCCTGAGAACATCAGGTTCTACACTGTCATGAATGCAAAGATAAAAGACCATTATGATAAAGAAACTCTCCTCGCTAAGAAGCCAAAGCTGGAAGCACTAGGTTACCACATGGACTGACATCACTAAAACAACATATATCACTTTATATATTGTACTAGCAGTTAGGAACTTGTAATGACTATGAATAAATGATGTATTTTTTTATATCAGTGTTCCTTATTATGCTTACTAGTACATTCAGTGTAAGAAGAAGCCTCTTGCTCACTTACAATAATCAAAATACTTAGGCTATTTGTATATCTAGATAGGGGGAGACTGTTGGGTTCAGTGAATACCCAAACCCCTTAATTCTAGGATTTGAATAGAAAATACCCTAAGTGTTTATAACCTTAAACACTAACAAGTCATTGAGTGCATAACCACTCAGTGAGTCATCTTCAGGACGCTCAGTACAAGACTGATAACATCAAATTAGCCTGATATTTTATATGTCAAATTCCCGTGTTTATGGCCTCATTTGTATTAATATGGTACTTAATTCGTTCATATTCGTTTATATTTTCATTTCAGGATAAATGAGGCGTTGAAGCAAAAAAGATGTGATATAAGGCCAAATATATGTTCTGAAGATTGATTTACGAGGGGCTATGAATTATTTGTGAAGGTTACGCCGTAACTGCTTAATTATGTTACGGCATAAATATGATGCTTTGAAGGATACGGCGTAACCAACTCTTATGGTTACGTCGTAATTATTTTTGTGAAGGTTACGGCGTAACATGGTAAATTAGTTACGCCGTAGAGATAATTTCGAAGTGGATAATCATGAGCATATGAAGGATTACGGCGTAACTTGGATAATTAGTTACGTCGTAATTAATTACTTGGGCGCTCAGTTTTGAAGTCCAGGGACTGGAAGCGGCAACTTAATATTTATTTTATTCACTTCAAGGACCAAGTATAAATATATCAAGAACGAAGAGGGGCTGAAACCGTAAATATCTTATAAGTATTATTAAGGCTTTTGGTCTTAATTTGAATCCACGCGCTACTTCAGGGGCCAAAAGCGTCAACTAGTGCAATAAAGTTTCAAGAAACTTATAGGATGAGAAAAAGTACGTAATTCAATTTATGGGGTAATTACATTGTTTAGTTATGGCGTAACTTAGTTACGACGTAATTTTTCGTGATCCAGATTTCGTTGCGCCGTCATTAGTTACGGCGTAATTTGCCCTTAAGGTTACGCCGTAACCATGCCGGGGCCTATAAATACAGCCCTAAATCTGCATTTTTTAGTATCTCTCTTCACCCCTCTCCTAGGGGTCGATTAGGGCACCACTCCAAGGCATTTTCCAGCAGTCCGAAGCCAGTTTTGAAGGAAGAATTCACTCGCAATCATCATCATTTAGGTTTTCATAAGTAATTTGTATCAAACATTATATTTAATTCTATTCATGTTCTATTCATTATTGTTGGATTAATTTTCTATATGATGGCTAAGAACCTAGGTGCTGGCCTAGTTATGATTCCTTAATTGTTTTGTTTGCATTTACATAGCTTCCATATAATTATTTCTAAGTGTATGCATGCGTAGTTTATTGGTAGCTACCCTTGTTTCGGTAGTTTTGAATGGCGGTAGAGGCTAGTCGCTTAGGAGATATGACCAACTGACCCTAAGTGAGTAGACTGAGACGGGAAGGATAAGATATGACCAACTGACGACCCTTTCTACTTGTGCGATTTGACCAACTGATCACCTACCGTTTGGATGAACTTAAGAATTAGGGGGTGAGTGTTTAAGTTGCTAACGCCCGGGCACTCATTATTGTAAATCTAGCATGTAGCGGTACTTAATGACTAGGCTTAGGGGACCAGGAACAACGAGACTTATGAGGGGACACCTGACTTCCCCTGTGGTGGCATATTTGCTGATAGGTTAGGGCGAATTAACCAAATGTTGTCCTCTCGACTTTGACCCCACCTGAAGTAATTGGAAGTAAGTAGATGTAGACATTACTAGCTAGGAAGAATATGTAAGATATTGGATTTCACAAACACATCATATCATGATCAAATGGGGCGTATAATTCAAGGTTTTAGAGAGAGAAATAGTTAGAGGTTTGGGAACTTAGTGAGAGAAAATGAAAGTATTATTATCAGCTCCAACCCTCTACCTTGGGAGGTAGAGGGTATTTATAGTCTTACACAAATCTCCACCTACGGGCTGTGGATCAGGCATACAGTGTGTGGAAAACTAGAAGGGGGGTTGAATAGTTTTACTAATTTAAAACTTCCTTTTAAATATTTAGATCGACTTATGTCAATCTATTTGGTTGTTTATGTTGGACGTTGATAGATAGATATATAAACGTGTAATGAAAGATAAAGAGTAAGGAGCACATCACCACGACACAAGTTATTTATAGTGGTTCGGATACAAGGACACCTTCCTTGCTCTACTCCACTCCCCGAGTCACCTACTCGAGAGTTCGTAAGCACTACACCAATCTCCTTATGGCGGAGAAGCCTTCACAATGTCGCTTAACCTTTTTCCGGTACAAAGCTAAATACCGAGTTCTTTCACACCAAGGCGAACCACACCTAACACAACGTCGCCTACCCTTTATACGGTGCTAGGCTAACCACCGAGTTCTTTCCCACCAAGGAGAACTAATCCTATCACAACGTCGCCTACCCTTTATTAGGTACTAGGCTAAGCACCTAGTTCCATTACTATGGAGGAACTACTACCCTTCTCAACACAACACCTAATATCAAGGAGATCAACTCCTTGTTACACCATCATCAAGGATATCACCATCCTTGGAAATAAATAAATACTTATATGTATAACGATGCACCTCATCGATTAAACGACCTAGGCATTCTTCCCAAATGCGACTTGATTTGATTATTCGGCATCTTTCACTAATGCCTTTGACACAACGCTTGGCACCCTTCACTAATGCCTTCGTCTTGACACCTTTAGCATTCTTTACTTAATGCTTTGACACGGATGATGAGCACCTTTCACTAATGCTTTCATCTTGACACTTTCGGCATTCTTCACTAATGCCTTCAACCCAACATCTATGGAGAAAGGAAGAACTATCAACAAGAGAACCTTAGTTGTCTTGATGATGACGAAGCATGACAACTCATGGACTTGAGCTTGCATGTCTTCAAGAAGTGGTGATCTCGCCTTTAAGAGGAACCTAGAAGATCACACAAAAACAAAAGACAAACTACATAGATCACTTAGATCTGAGGTTAGAGGGTTAGAATACTTGGGGAAGTATGTGTGTGAAGTGATGAGTAGAAAGGAAGAAATGGCTCTCTATTTATAAAGAAAATTCTCTACTGTTCCCCGGATCCCATGGATCCCTTCCACGTAGGATCCGGCTAGCACAAAGCTAGGGATCCGTGGAACGCTCCTCTTTGCCCATGGGTAATTTTGGTTATGGGTCATGGGTCATGGGTTATGGGTTGATCCATGGTTTTCTTTTCTAGATACAATGAACTTGCTTAAGTGGTATATATAAAACCATGGGTTATGGGTCAATACCATTTGCTAGTTTTTTACCCATTTAGTATATACTTGTTTTTACCCATTTTAGTATATACTTGTTTTTACCCATTTTAGTATACTTAGTTTAAGTATATGCTAACCCAATATGTAAACACTAGTTGTTGTACATATGCATCTAAATTATAAAATCACTTATACTTGTTTTAGTGTTTTATGTGAAAACGTAAGTGTGTTAGGAAACTATTGACTCAAACTATTTACGTATTCTTTTTGTTTCATTGAAATGATTTTATAACGTAAGTGTGTTAGGAAACTATTGACTCAAACTATTTACGTATTCTTTTTGTTTCATTGAAATGATTTTATGTTTGTTATCGACAAAACATTAAAAGATCGTAAAATATAAATAAACGTTTTACGGCTTATTTGTATTAACAATCTTCCCCTTTTTGTTGATGACAAACATAAAATTATTTAAGAAAAACTAAAATTCGTAGTGGGTTTGAATTAGTAGTTTTTACTTTCTTCTCCCCCTTTTTTTCGAAACAAAAAGTGGTAAAAGAAACTAACACGATTTTTATAAGAAAAGATATGTAAAAATGTAAAGAGAGCAAGTGACGGGAATGGT
>OU343219.1:136471988-136500343 GCA_910596185.1 Chrysanthemum makinoi
GGACATGGAAAACATGCAAGCATACACAATTAATCAAAGACATAATTGTATTAATGAAGTAAACATCTATCTTGGTGTAAGATAGTTAAACCCTAAAAAGATCGTATACATGTACCTGTACCCAGTTTAGGTTTTTACTCCAAAAGACTACACACCAAATACTGAAAAATTCGGATTCTATATATAATATTACACATGCGACGGCGTCACCTTATATTTGTGACGCCGCTGCGTCGCCATTAGGTTTCGTCTTTACACGTTAGACTTGCGGACGACGTCACCTTATGCTTGTGGACGGCCCTCTTCACCGACGCCGTTCGATTACATCTAGGCCGTCTGAGTTGCAATGCGCCTACTCTTTTTATAACTTGATCGTCGTCACTTGAAAATAAGAGTTTTGGCTTCGCCCCGTCACAAAATCCTCCTCACGGCATCACACTTAACTCGCCGACCACACCTTATGTTTTCGAGCTTTGAAAGTGTTCCGATTCGACTTGGCCATTTTCTTCGTAATCGCCTTTTCGTCCAAATAAGTGCCATTCCGACATTTTGCCTTCAAGAGACCTAAAAGTGAAAAGGAACGATATTAAGCAATAACGGATACAAAAGTGATCAAATAAGGGCGTAAACGACCCCTCAAAAAGGTACCTTTGAAAACCTTATCAAATATCCCTACACTTGGTATTTGCTTGTCCTCAAGCAAATGTGCTTTTACCAATTAATTTATAAGTTAGGGGTCATGAAGCATTGGTTTAGAACAATCTAAAACACATATAAGCCCAAGAAAAGTCATAACAAGCACGGAAATTACATACTAGCACCTCACATGGGGTGTTTGGATACTCACATCTCTCTCCGGTGTATATGAAATATAACAAATTGGAAATGGAAGATAAACACTCATTAACCGGTCCTAGTACATAGATTACCATAGGCTTGAGAATAGATCAAACCTCCGTTGCTTTGGCGTAAGAACCTAGGAAAGACTATCAAAGATGTCTTTAAAGGGTTGTAATGTTAGGCTTCCGGTAGGGAAACAAAGGGTTTGGTGGGATAGGCTATATAGTGGTGGTAAGTCAAAAATCTCTTATGTTACAAGCATACGAAGAATGGCATTGCTAAGCCAAGACTTGACACTCTAAACTCTAGCTAACTGAAATAAACAAACATAAAATTAAAGGATATAGATGGTAGGTGAGTAGCCGTTTTTGTTTTTTTCAAACACTATTTTTTTTCTTTTCTTTTTTTCTATTTTTTTCATTTTTTCATACACTTTTACTCTACCATCCTCTATGGTAACATCAAAATGATAGGGATTTATAGGCACATCCCTACACTTGAGTTTTTATTACTCTAACACTAATTTGACCCGAATTGAAAAATCAAAACACTTGGGGTACATTATTATGCAAACAAAGGGAATTTGAATTTAACGTTCCCTTCCTGTCATTTCATAAACTTTAACTTTTCCCATGAATCCCAATCGTCCCCAAAACAGGATATGACTCGACTTAGCAACTCATGCAAGCAACTAGATAATTGAACTAAGGGTTTAAGGTGATAACAATAATGCACTAAAAGTGAGTACATAGGTACAAGGAAGCTGATTTGGGTGTACATTTAGGTGGGGTGTAAACAATGCTCTTCATTGATATTCCTAAAACCGAAACATCACGAGAACGCAAAGGATAGGCTCGAGGGTTAACTAGGGTATCGTGTACTAAAGATGAGTACAAATTAGTAAGTGGGGGAATTACTCAACCGATGTGGGAAGAAGTATTACGTATCAAACAAGGGTTATCCTAATGTCTCTTATCATTTAGTTATTCCTAACTACACAAGTGTAGTCTTACTAGCGATCTCGGAATGCATCACAAACCAAGTTCTAGAATCTAATATACTATCGGTTTACACTCTAAGCATTAAAGATGAATGCTTTAATTCCTACTAATATAAGGGCGATCCTCACATTTTGGGTGGAATTTAGGTGGTAAAGGGTTTTTGTGCTAGTCATATAACTTCCTATCCGTGAGATGCTTTTGTTAAGACTAATGGCCCACTCCTATATGTCATGAAAAATTAAAAATTTGGTGCCAAAATTACCCTAACCGACATTTTCTCATGGTTTATTACACAAATACACTTGGACAAAGAAAATAATCAAGGATAAGCATAGTTTCAAAGTTCCCGTTTTATTTTCCTCCCACATTAAACCGAACATTGTCCCCAATGTTCCCCGAAAGTATCAAAGTTATGATAAAGGAAGGTAATAAAAGCGAAAAGAAACTAGTACCGATTAGCTTCGGTAGGATCCGGTGTGTGAAGTAGTGGTTAAATTCTTTCCAAGAAGAATTTATGCGTGAAAAGCTCCTTCCAATCTTATGCAACTTCTTCTGATAAATTAAACTCAGACCTTTGAAAACAGACGAAACCTTCGTAGCGTAAAATGGCGGTAATAATATATATAAGACTCGATTTAAACTAGGATATAATGCTTGTGGAATGAATGTTTACAAAATTTGAAAATTAAGACACGAAAATTCCAATTTTTTTAAGTAGCTCTAAAACGAGAAAAAAGTAATCATTGTTTTACTCCTTCCTCGACCGTCGTCATGTATCTGCACAAGTCGTTATCTTGACAAAAAGCGTCTGCGATTTTCAAAAATTCGGAAAACTTACATCTTTAGAACTGAAAAAGTTTCGCAAAACATCCATTACGACACGATACAAGCATTTGACTCGAACAAACACACAAATATATCTTTTAATGAATTGTTATTCTCATGTTTACGTTTCCTTGAAAACGTGTGTAATCCTCCTACACTTATCCCTTATGTAAAATACCTTTATATGCAATTAAGACGAGGTTAAAAACAAAATAAAGCATTTTTACAAATTTAAATATGAGAGTAAACAATCAATAAAAGATATATGACACTAACAAGCAAACAATTAAGCATGGGTTGCCTCCCACGAAGCGCTTTTCTTTATTTAAGAGTCTTGTAGCTAGACTCGTAGTCGTGCTCCTACGTACCTATATAAGTAAGCCTATCCTCCACAATTTCATAAGGATCAAACTTATCATTCAAGTTCCTAATAGTACGTTCGGTTAGATATGCCTTTTCAAACTTTTCTCCATCGGGATCATAGATTGTTATCCTAATTTGCCATTCTCCATTACCGTCACTAGGCGGTCTATCCCAATCCCATTTGTGTTTAGATTTCTCAACTTTCCACTTATTCATGACAAGGTTGACGGGCAAGCTTCCTAAGAACTCGGTCATCTTCCTAAATACTAAGGCGTCCTCGAATGGGTTCACTTCCATATCCCTAGCCATTTCTTTCTTAAGTTGTTTACTAGTGAAGACTTCATCTAGGTAAAAAGGTCTTTGGGGGCCTATGAGGTTCTTATCTATCCAAGGTCCATATCTAGAAGGCTCTCTATCCAACTTAATCTTATGTGGGATTTCCTCTCTTCTTTGTAGTAATGTGATGTTTTTTGACATCGTAAATTGACCTAGTACCCTCTTCTCTACCACTATTTTGGACATCTTACAACCAATGATGGCACTAGCGGTAGCTAAGAATCCCTTTCCTACTAGTAAGGGCATGTCGGGTCCTTATTCATGTCTAGTACATAGAAGTCGCCAAAAGAGTCAACTCTCCTAATGTACTACCATGTCTTTTATTATTCCTACGGACGCAACTACCGTCCGCAGACCTAAGATGGTTTCCGTTGGTTCTATTTTACCTAAGTTAAGGCTTCTATGGAGGGACAACGGAACAAGATTGATGCATGACCCTAAGTCGCTAGGAGCGCCGAGAGGTTTGGAAGTTCCAAGCCTACACGGAAGAGTGAATAGCCCGGATCGCCTAACTTCTTAGGTAAATTATTTCGCAAAAAAGCGGACCCATGTTTTCCAAGCTTAAGTTCTAACTCATATTTTTCTTTTAAAGCATTATAATAAGGTGCATGAGCTAAGACCTCAAGAATCGGGTTTTCTTGATGGAGTTCCTTGTACTCCTCCTCTAAACTAGGTTTGGATTCTTGATTGACGGGTTTCTCAAGAGTGGGTTCCACCAACGGCTGGGGCCTTGGTACATTTTGGATTGCTTGGAACCCTTTTTGATAGCATTTACCGAGTGAACCGTTGGGTGTGAGGGGCATGGATGTGTGTTCTCCCATGGTGAACAAGAACATGTAGTCGAGCGAGATCGAATTCACTTTTGGGTTCTTATAGTGTCACTTGGAGTGCTCCAACTTCCCGTTCATTGAAGGCTTTTAAGAGGGCATCAAGCTTGTTTGTCATCTCGCTTTGTCTTTTCTTAAAATCGGCTTCAAGCTTAGTCAATCGAGTCTCTTGAGATGACAGGAATCTAGATGAAATTGCCTCAAGATTAGTGGTTCCTCGGTGTTTAAAGAGTTGAACCTATTAGGTGGACTAGATGAGCTTTGGGGTGTGCTTGAGTTTTGGTTCCACTTAAGGTTAGGTTGATTTTTCCATGAGGGGTTGTAAGAGTTTCCTAAGTTGTTTTGTTCAGCTTGAAAGTGTACCACTTTTCTCCCGGCCCGCCGGCACGCATGGAGGTAGTCCCGAAAAGCTTGTTCTGGGAAGTTCATCCCACGAGTGTCATGGGGACCACTACATAACTCACAAGGTAGAGTGATTTTATTCACTTAACGTGAGGACTTAGGATTTTCGTAGGAACTCATTAGGAAATTAACTTGATCTTCAAGTTCGATCATCCTACGGTCGGAAGGAGGTAATGAGATTGCCTTAACGTTTTGGGCACTACCACGGTCATCCCAACTTTCGTTCATAGAGGTGAGGGCTCAGGTCCTCATGTTCATTCTTCCGGTGAGATCACTAAGTTTTCCACCGGCCTCTTGGTCAATGGATCGCTTGGTGGGGAAGTTGACATGATCATAGAAAATTTGGACTTGGAGCCAACGATCACGCCGTGATGAGGGACTTTATGAAGTAAGTCCTTAAATCGAGTCCATGCTTCGTAGAGAGATTCACCTTGACGTTGTTGGAACATCAAGTTGTCATTCCTAAGCTGGTTCTCCCCCCAAATTGAGAAGAGCAAGCGAGAGGTAAGATCATCCCAACTTGAGCCGGCGGGAAGTCGCCAAGCCAATTACTAGCTTGGTCCCGTGAGAGAATTGGAAGATGCAGCGCTGCGGGTCCCCGAAAGTAGTAGCATCAAGGTCGATGGAATCGAAAATTTTGAGGAAATCCCTCGGATGTTTGATTTGGATCTTCGGAATGAAGTCCATGGAATGCACATCCGTTTTGCACCAACCGGATGGTGTCGGATTCAGGGCAGTAGTTGGGCTTGGTCGGAAGCTCAATGGTGTTCCTATAGCCTGAGTGGCTTGGTCTTGAGTATCACCAAGAGTACGGCTCTTGGCGGTCAATTGGTGGTGGGTTGATGAATGGTGGGTGGTTATCATCTTCCATGATGAAAAGTGATGGGGCTACGAACAAAGGTCACGAAGAAGGGGGATAGACTAAGAGGAAGCTAAAAATGAGAAAAAGGTTTACTTGATAGGAATCAAGTAAAGAAACCTAAACGAGGTGGACTACTAAATAGCTATTCTATTCCCGCGTGGCGCTAAAACTTGATAACGCTACACGCGCATTCGGGGTCAAAGGAACTTCCTTTTCGTCGAAGAAGTTTTTCAACACCCTATGCAGGAACCTAATCGTTGTAGTGTAGTATTAGGTAAGCCACGGGTATTGATATCGTTCTCTAGGGGAATAGGAATGCTAGTGAGAAGTTACAACACTAAGGTTGTGGTTGAGGAAGATTATTTTTTTTATCTTTTTATATTTTTTTAAGGAAAGGAAAGGTACGAATCTTGGGGTTTGAATTTGGGGGGGTTGGTATTGCTACCGATTACTCTACTTATCTAATTATCTAATCTAAGGTGTATGTAGTCTATGTCTAATTATTGTGTGCTCGTATGATAGTTTAAAGATGTGTTTACTTAGGTTTTACTACTCCTTAATTATCTCCTATTGGTGGTTGAATTGTCACGTCCTTATTCCTAGTTACGTTGTGTGTCTAAAGTTGTAGGGTATGCGATGTCCCTAACTCTTTGAACTTACCACAGGGTCTCGTCTACAAAACCCACTAGGGATAATAAACTCTTACTCTAAGGCACTCTTTGGATGGTTTAGCTTACAACTACTCAAAGAGTCATATTCTAAGGTTCACAAAGATTTAATCAAGCATTAAGTACACAACTAATGACCTATCGCATTACTAGATCATTAATCAACTAAGATAAGAGACAACCAATCAATTTTCAATAATTAAGTTTCATATTCCCTAAGCAAATACACAAGTAAATTAGCCGGACATGGAAAACATGCAAGCATACACAAAAATAATCAAAGACATAAATTAATGTAAAACACTTATCTTGGTGTAAGATAGGGTTTGGAACCCTAAAAGACTGTACAAGACAGCCTTGGTTCGGTTTAGGTTTTTACTCCAAAAGACTACACACCAAATAAAAAAATCTGATTCTATATATATATTGCCGTTATTTATTTTTGCGTTGCCTGACGCCGTGTCACCGTCATTAGGGTTTTGTCTTGGCCACATTAGACTTGCGACGGCTTCACCTTATGCTTACGCCGCCCTCTTCAGCTTCCGACGCCGTGCGGATTACATCTAGGCCGTCTGAGTTGCGACGGCCTACTCTTTTATAACTTGACGTCGTCACTTGAAAATAAGAGTTTTGGCTTCTGTCACTTCACAAAATCCTCCGTCAAGGCCACACTTAACACCGACGCGTCACCTTATGTTTTCGCAACTTTGAGTGTCTCGATTCGACTTTGGCCATTTTTTCTCGTAACGCCTTTTCGTCCAAATAAGTGCCATTCCAGCATTTTGCCTTCAAGAGACCTAAAAAGTGAAAAGGAACGATATTAAGCAATAACGGATACATAAAGAAATAACATAAAAGCAGTGATGAGTTGTACGTTACATAAAGAAATAACGTCGAGGTTGATACATTGACGAGTTGTACGTTACATACAGAAATAACATAGAGGTCGATACAGTGACGAGTTGTACGTTACATAAAGAAATAACGTAAAAGCAGTGACTAGTTGTACGTTACATAAAGAAATAACGTAGCAACAGTTATGGGAGCATAGCATAGTGCGATATTGTAATAGTGAGTATGTTACACAGTTTAACATAGAGGGGTAACATGTATAATCATTCGTAGTCTACTCTACACTCTCCTTAAGTTAATTATTCCTTAATTTCATTATTGTTACATCAACATTATTCTCATTTAAACTTTGCGACCCAATCAAACAAGAACAGCCTTAAAGTTTAAATGAGAATGAGTTTATACACATTTAAACTTCGCAACCCAATCAAACAAGAACAGTCTTAAAGTTTAAATGTGAGTTAATTAAGAAACTTAATGACTTTGAGAACTAATTAATTTAATTCAAATGAGAGTTATATACCTAACCTAAAATAACACATAGCACGACTACATGCGTGTAACGGTAGGCAAGGCATGGCGGACATTGGCATTTGTATGTGTTGGAAGTGTTTTAGGAAAATTTGGTTATAGTTTAGGTTTTGAAAAATACCTAATTTCTAACCCTGCTCGATACCAACTGTAACACCCCAAAATTTGCACTGTAAGCGTCGGGTCATGGGGTGCTACTAAATCAATATACACAACACAAGGTAATAAAGAATGAAAATTTTATTCCATTTTCAAAATATAGATTTATTTAAGAAATAGTTTTACATCATTGTTTCAAAGTGCGGAAGTAAAGCCCATAAAAATATATGTTGTCCCATTAAAAGTTGTATTAGATATGCGTGAAAACACTTCGGATGCCAGTCTTCAACGAATGCCTTTGCCATTGCCCAAGCCAATAAGTAAACCTGAGAAAAACATGCTAAAATGTCAACACAAAGGTTGGTGAGTTCATAGGTTTAAGTAATCAAGTTTCAAGTTGGACCACAGTTCACATATAGCATCTCCGTGAATGACACGATATGCAAAAAATACGCTAGTACCAAGTTCATGCGATCAAACTATGAAGTGTGCATGCATCTAGAAGCATGATAAATAAAAGCCCGGCAAGTGTATTTCAAAGACACTCAATCAATACGATATCATGTACGCCCGACGTTCGCCTATCCGGTCAAACTCGAACAGAGGTTTCATCCCCAATAGATCTATCCATAACAATCGCGCCTCCCCAAAGGGAACTAATGGTAGCATAGTTGGGATTCAAGGTTGTTTCACGTAATAGTGTTTTCAGTTTCATGTCCGAAAAGAGTTTTGCATGTTTCTCACCCCACAGTTTTATAAAGCAAGTAATAAAAGTAAAAGTGGGGCTATAAACTCACCTTAGCGGTGAAAAAAGCACAAAGAAATCAAGTAACAAGTGGCTCCAACACGCAACCTAAATGATATGGCAAGTCTTAGTTTACAGTTTTGTGTACTCACGACTCAAAGTGTTTAAATATATTTAAGTGTTTACAAGTGGTTGTATTTAGTGTTGCTTGTGTGGTAGAGTTTGCATTTAAATCGTTTCAAAGTTTTTGTGAAAAATGATACGTTGTCGGTAAAATATAAATAAATACTCGAGGTTGAATATTTATATAAACAACATTGAGTGATATGATATGTATGTATATAAATGAATGTGTTTATATCTCTATATCATATATAACAGGAGGCATTTGGCATTAATGCCACCTTAATGCCACCTCAATGCCATCTCAATGCCACCTCAATGCCACCTCAATGCCACATAATCCAATTTCATGCCACATAAGCATTTGTTCTCCAACTAAGCATTTTTTTAATTTTAATTAACTATGATTTAATTTTCGGAATTTTTTTAATTAATTTTTGGATTTTTTGGATTTTTTTAATTAATTTTCAAAATTTGTTTATAAAAAAGGAGCCTTGCAAGGATTGAACCTTGGTTATTTGGATAAATAACTTGTGTGTTTACCACTAAGGCAACACAACTTTTTGGAATATATGTTGCAAGTCTAAAATTATAAATATATGCAACCAATTATGTAGGAGAATCACTACAACTTAGGTAACCCTAAACAAAACATATATGTGAAAACTTATATATGGTTCATATAATCCAAATCCATTATTAAAAAAACATACGTATATTTTTTAACCCTAATCATCAAATCTCTCTAGAAGAAGAAAACTCCATAACTAAGGTTTTAACGATTTTTAAAGTGTTGTTGTTGTGTTTTGTGTTTGAGCTTTGATGCGAAGCTCGCTTAGTGACATACATAGACGATTAAGGTACATTTGACTCCTGGTTATCTGGTTGTTTTATAATAAGTCGCCTGAGACATCAACAAATATGCAAAGATTTCTAGATTATTCCATGAATTGCAACTTGACACCGAGTTGAGATGCATAGACCTATGTACAATGACAATATGTGTCATGCCTTTAACCTCTAACTGACAGGGTCCTCTTCCCATGATGGATGCAAACTCATATTCTCAACACTAGGTAAGGCTTTAAAATTAATCGTGTTCATAAAATTGCAAAAGATATACACTAGATTTTGATTTTTATTGATTTCTAAATCTTATACGTTAGTTGTAGGATTTGATAAGTAAATTATAATTTTAGTTTATATAGGATCTGTTTATATAGAAATCCATAACTTAAGTTTTGTTTATATTGATTTCTAAATCTTATACGTTAGTTCTAGAAAACCAAACTTAAGGTTTAGAAACTGTTTATATTGATTTCTAAATCTTATACGTTAGTTGTAGGATTGTGCACCGCACAACGGTGTAAGACTTTTAACACATGGTACACAAATCCTATACTGTGGTGGGAGATGCGGATGTGATTGAAGATGTTGGCCCTCACGGTTTCACATATGTTTATGTTGCTAACTATGTAGGCTTTAACTTTGGTACTATGGTGATATAACGATCCTCTTACACAGCCTTCGGCAACCCAAGACGTAATTTTAATTTTCAAATTCTTGAATCATTTGGTAAGTTTGAAATATAATAATTTGTATTACTGAATGTAACTTAAAGAGGAATATTCCCGAAGAGGATGTTGATGCACCCTTGCAAATTGGTGTTGTACGTGTTTTCAAGCAACCAGGCATTGAATGCCCAAGTGATGAAGATGACTTCATAGAGGTGAGCTCAAAACAACAAATGTGGAATGATCGACAATGAGCAGAGAAAAAAGAAATCAAGGCAAAATCATGTGTTACAAAGGTTTCTGTTTATACATTAATCACATTGAAAGTTTTATTTTCTATTCATGTTTGATGATGCTTACATTTGTATTCTAATTTATCAGCAACCACGGAAGCCACGCCCTTCTTTTCAAGGTTCTGTAGTTTCTACCGGTTCAAATAAAATCTCTTTACCATTCGCTGGCGAATCATCAAGCGACATTCGTTCTGAGGGACGAGGTATGGCGAATCATCACCAATATTAGCTTAAGGTCTGTGAATTGTGAATCACTATGTGTTTATTAGATTCAAGTTTGGAGATGTGTGGTATGTTTTCATAAAGTAGGTTTAGGTTTAGGGTGTTGCTGTTGAAGCATAAAGCCGGTGATTTGGTTGCGACGGTTAGCATAGAATAACAGGTTCGTGATTTTTGATTTAATATAGGTTGTATATAAGATGTACTTGACATTTAGGTATCTTTATACAGTGTTAGTACGAGGTTTTTGTGACTGTAAATAAGTTTGAATTGATAGGGAATGAGGATTACTATTTCGTCTAAACCTCTTGACCTCCTTAGTGAACATCTCTTTTCCTTTTTTAACTGTATCAATGCAACTACTGTTACTGACATATGCCAATTTACTTTACGATCAGAGATTATAATCCTATTCTTTTGATAATGTACATGAATTAGGTACAGTACTTGGTGATTGATAGCTCTTTAGGCTGCAAAATGTACTCATGATTATCACATGTTGTATACTAGAGATTATTGATATACTGTTGAACGACAATTCCCCTGGGGTGGCTGGCGCTACTGCTGCAGCAGTTGCTTCAGTTTATCGACACAATTTACCTTCATTTGGTAGAAATTATAGAAGGGTATGTGAGATTCTTCCTGATGTTGAGGAATAGGGTCAGATAGTGCTATTTGACTTGCATCTTGATCGAGCTTTAAGAAAATGTATTGGTCTAACGAAATGTTATATTCATATAAGCAGTTCTTTTTTGGTAATTTTGCTTATTTACGGATTTGAGAGTAAAATTATGTGAAGCTGGTAAGAAGTTTGAGAGGGAATTTAAGAGGGATATAAAGTAAGAAAAATATATATTAGATGTTTAAATGTTGGCAAGTATGCTTTGGGAATGAATAGATGTTTTGCATACTTTTAAGATGTGATATTCTACCATGATGCTGCAAGTTCTTCTATGCAGTGCTGTTTAAATGAGGGTTTTTTGGGCAACAATAAAATAGTACAATATAGTGTTATTTCAGGCTATGTTATCTTACTTTCAAATCTGACCCAAGTTTTCCAGCCAAAGCCAAAAGTAGTGTTGTTTTCCAGAGCTTGTGGGCCCAATAGCAAAGTCATTCTGCATAAACCATACTTATTATGGTTATTGGTAACATGCTTTAACATAGTGGAGAACTGATTATGTCAAGTTTCTCACCTCCCAGGCTTGATAATACCACTGACATCATGAAGGATTATTAAGGGGATCTTTCTACTAGGAAGAAGATGCAAATAGTTTAAAGATCCTTGAAAAAAAAAGATATTAGCATTGAACTTTAAACTGAGCTGAATCTTTTCAGGTGTAGAAATGGAAAGTAGAACAACCTCTAGGATGTTAACTAGAAAGTTAAGTATGGTAGGCAGTGCGATTCATGATGAACACTAAGATTACCGGTCAATGCGATCCTTGAGCTTTAACAAGAAGTTCTCATTATCTTCTTCTGCTATTTTCACAAGTCTTTCGAAAAGATTCATTTTTTTCAACTAATCCAAGATTCTTTATATCAATCTCTCGTGGTTGCCGTTTTCTGTTAATAATATCCTCTTTCTAATCGAAGATTTGTTGGTAGAGTTTTAATAGCAGTCCATTTCAAAGCTTCTTCATCATCTTCTTCCACTGAAGATCTTGAAAATATATCTCTATCGCTATTTCTCCTTATGTTAGAACTACTTATACGAGCACTACTAACTCTAAACACTTCTCCACCACCCTCCATCACAAAGGAAAACGCATAAGTTCTTTTGAGGGACTTACAAATGGTGGAGTTTGTCTGATTGAGCCAAATGAGTCTGAAGGGAAATGGGGTACCTCACCGGTCAAAGTGTGTGGCCAAGTAATTGTGGATCGGCAAATACAATGATCAATCTCACCCAGTGTGTTTTTGAAACTTTTCAGAGCAAGATGCAAAGATATAGACAGGCGATGATATATGGAACATAGCTTTATAGAGTTCAACTTAGATGCGGCACCAATATCTGTTCATTTGTTGCTGTTTTTTATTAAAACCGATCATCATATCACTTAAGTTTTGTGTAGGTCATATCTACTTTGAAGCAAATCAAATCCATGAGGGTAAAATTTCTCAAAAGTTTTTATAATGATTTGTACATATGTAATGTTGTAACTACTTTACTAAGATCATAATATCTTGGCGATTTCTGTTAATGTTGCAACCTATTGCAGTTGCAGGCACAGACTATAATCCGGGTCTGATCACTGTTATTTCAAATGAAACTAATACTTTTCGACGCAACATAATCCAAGGTTAGTTACAGTATTAATCATTTAAATAACAAACGCGCCCATTACATTATTGACAGTAAGTACCTTCCCACACAACTATCGGCTGCACAAGAATCTTGCTGACACGGAGTCACACATCAATAGGTATAGGTGCCATACACATTTGAAAGCCACCCAAAACATACTTTACTAATATTAATATTAATTGTAGTCTTGAGTCAAAGTCTGGCTTTTTTTTTTAAATATCCCATATGCTGAAACGCTCATTAAGAAGGGTTTGTGGAATGAGTTACAAGATTATCTTGGAGGTTTCTTTACGGCTGGTGATCATGGTTCCAAAGAGATACACTTTAGAATAAAAAAGCATAAAATATATGAAGCATTTGTAAAGTAATTCTTGATTAGCTGTGTAGCTGGTGTTGAATTGCTTAAACAGTTTAATAAAAGGTTATGTTGCGTCGAAAAGTATTAGTTTTATTTGAAATAACAAAGGATCGGACACTTTCGGGAAGAAGGTTATGGACATTGTGGTGAAAGGCTACTTACGTCCTAATCTTGAAGATGTAAAGGCAAAAAATGATTATACGGTTCAAATCAGGAAATGGCTAAATAGGTACTATTAAGTTTTAATTAATTTCTGGTATGTATGATGATGCAGTGATTTAATGAAGGACATTGCAGGTAAACTAATAATCAAATGCAAGTGAACCTGTCTCCGGTGGAGAAAGTAGAAAGCTGTGCAAGGGCAATTGTGAAACAAGCCTTCACTGGAGAACGGTTGTGACAGAACCGTCGCACGTGTGGAAGGTATTATGGCCAGAGGTTGTGGAATGGGTCAACCACTTGCTGTGCTTGAACTCATTTTACCATCTCAAATTAACGTAATTCGAAAATTCTTCTTTGCAGGTTGCAATACAGGAAGGTTTGTAACTAAAGCGACTTAGAGATTCTTGAGATCTATGGTTGTTATTGGATTGCTAGGCTTGCTTCGTCAAGTTCTAAAAAAGTAACATAAAGCTCGAACTCATATTACTGTAAGGATGTTTGGGTTGATTATATACTTTGTGGGTCTACTGATATAGTTATATTCGCAGGATCTGAGTCAAAATTTTGATGTACGGGCGCTTAGGCAAGGTCTTTACGAGTTTCACGCATGACAATGAGCAAAACTTTATTATACATGGGAACCGTGGAGGTAATTTATTCTATATATGGATTGCCAAATCCCTTATTCTATTCACTTGCATTTTTTTTAATAATTCGTGTATATTAATTCTGTTACTTTGAATTGTACTATAAAAGCAACACAAGTGGTTTACACAAGCATGTCATTTAGGTTAACTGCGTGGTTTAATTATTTTGTGTTGTAGGTTTTTTCTATTATAGCTACCTGAAGATCTAAAATTGCTCAAGGAGGTGCTTAGCTTGGAAATTAAAATTGAGGCAAATGGTCGATATCAATGACTTCGTATACAAGGTATACTTGTCAACCCGTCTCTGGTTCCATCAAATATATTTTCTCGATGATTCGATAATCTTTTAATAAAATCTCAGATGATGCTATCAATATTCATTCTTTCCAGAACCGTTTTATTTGTTCAAAGTCGTTTGTAGGAGTGTGAAGAAGTTCTATTCCGATGTTATGCAAGACTTGATTCTTTCTCCAAAGTGTATTGATTTGGCTGAGGCCTCTAGTAGCTCGGGCAGCCAAGTAAAGAAACCATTGTTAGATAAAAGGTAAGTAAACCAAACGACGATCCTGTGGTTCCCAAATGTGTCACCGACTGTCAATTTCTATCCTACGCCAGTTAAAGCGTATTAGCTCTGAAGTTAATGTACCCCACAAAGATGAGAATCTACTAAATAAGGTTCCGGATCAGGCCATTCAAGTTTTGCTAAACTCTTCTACAAGTAGCCAAGAAAATGCTGTGATGGAGCAATCCCACTGTGAAGATGAGAAGTGTGACGACCGCTTTTACATTGTCTCTTTTAGATTTTGTGAAGGTAATATTTTGCAATTAAGGTGGCACTTTCACCCCTTTTATCAATGAATAGGTCAATTATTAATGCATAATTATTATAATGTTAGTTTTGATATTAAGTTATGAATATCAAATTTAGTAATTGGTCTTTCACCATTGATTGACATAAAGTTATATATGATTATGTCGATTGAGCATTTGGCGGGATCGGAGAAGCTGACCAAGCACCACCGATAAAGGAGTATTTACTTTGGCAATATACACTTATGTGACGAGGTAACATCAGATAACAATGTTTCTAAGATGAAGCATGTTGGTAACGGTCGAAAGGGACAATTTTAAATAAAACGAAATAAAAAGTTTTCAACCGTAAACTAATATAATAAAATATACAATGAAATATCCGTCATTACAAATAATTTACCGTTAAGTGAAATTTAACTAATACAATAACAAAATACCATCAAACCATAATTACAATTCATGACCACATCCTAAAAAGTAATCTTCCGTTAAATAACACCATCAAAATAAAAATTAAAAGTCATGCCCATCATGGCTGCTCGAAAACTAGTATATATATATATATATATATATATATATATATATATATATATATATATATATATATATATATATATATATTTATATATATATATGTAAAGTTAGTGAAAAATATTTTTATTACTTTTGTTTTAAATATTCCCTTGTCTTTTAGTCGGGTTTTAGTATTTGTTGGATCGATGTACTCTAACCAAACTAACTTAAATAGCTTGTTAAGGGTTTAACAACCTCGGATAAATCCTAAGTTATTAACAATGAAAACACTGAGTAATCTCTATTAAGTACGCGGAATTTACTTAACAAAGCTAAGAAGATTTAACTTTATTAATAACTCTAAAACTGCTTATTATGCATATTCTTTAACAACTCTAAAACTCTAAATAATAATCGTACTTTAGGATTCTAAAACATATATAAAAACTCGCAATTCTAATGCTAATCTAGGGGTCCTTTTATAGGCTTAAGGATAACCCTAATCGGTTTACAATTCTTATCCTTGTACGTCAAGTAAACAATACATAGAAAGTTCTAGATAAACATTACTTTCCATCTATTAATCAATTACAACCGACTTTAACCTTTGTAGTACTTTGATGAATAAGCAGTACTTTGACTTTTACTTAGCAGTATTTTGACTTCTTCAAGACTTTGTCTTCTCAAGCAGACTTTGTTAATCTTCAAAGACTTTAACTCATCAAGACTTTGACTTTCTCAGATCCCAACAATCCTCCCTAACTTGAATTCTACTTGTTTGATTTCAAGTTCCTTTGTATATTTAGCTTTAACATCTTTTTCTTCAAAGAGGAATTGTGACTTTATCTTCAAATTTTATCTTTGTAGATTCTGTGCTTATATCTTCATCAAAGTATTCTTGAAAAAATATTCTTTACAAAGATCATTCAACAATCTCTTTCTTTTCAGAACATTCCAAGTTCCATCTTTTCAAAGAACATAAGACAATTTGTACATTAATTCTTTAAGTTTCAGCCTATTCTCATCACTTCAGGTGTGTAAACTCCCGTGAGAGGTGAATCATTGAAAATTTAATGGATTTAATGTCTCTTTACCAAAGCCATTAACTCTAGAGTAGCCAAATGTTTTGATGTGTAAGATCATGGTTCATTGATAACCATATGATTTTTAGCAAATCATCGGTATCAACATTTGATGTGTCTTTACCAAAAGTTATACCCTTTTGGACTAGTTAGTTCTTTCATCATGGTGAACTAATTACCATATAATGGTTTTTCCACAGCCTTTACCATAAGCCATTTTCTTGTGGGCTAGCCAACTCTTCACACATCGATATGGTGAATTGATTACCATACAACTTATTAGCAAGTTGTCAACTATAAAACGAATTTGAGATATCTTTACCAGAGCCATTTGCTCATGGATTAGCCAATCTTTTTGTGACCATGGTGGATTGATAACCTATTGTTGTTACCATCTCAAAACCATTTATTTCTTTTAACCTTTGTTTCAAAATATTTATCACTTAACAAAAGTTTTCAAAATCAAGAATCGGTTTAGTGCAAGCAGACTTTGATGAAAGTACTTGATCACAGCATTTTGAATAAAGTAATCGATATATTAAAATTTAATCAATTTAAGATTCATACCGCTTATTCATCATCGCCAGCAATAGTAGTCCATCCGATAAACAATTTGATGACCAAACGCGGTAATTTCATTATCTTCTTCAACTTCCATTCCATGCTCCAAAGATCCTCCTCATGAGATCTGATGTAAGAGGATATCTTTTATCTGCTAACATGTGAATCATAGTCCCATCTTCTAACTCTAAAACATGCACTCCGGATTCTTCAAAGAATCTCCAGCAAGTAATCTCCCAATCTTCTTGTTTTTCCAAATCTCAGCAGATTGTTTCTTCAGCTTCCCAAAGCTTGTGAGATCTCCAAGCAAGATTAAACCAAATCCTTTCGATGGATTGTGTCAAAATATTCTCGTACCACATGATATAAATGAAATAAATCCATTGATCTATTATATGCAACAAATCCTATAGCATATTGAACACCCTAAGCTTTCATCTTCTCTTGAAACATCGATAACTTCCATCCTTTGACTCTACAACTTCAAAAGTAGTTATTGGAGATTTTTTCATCTTCATCTCAAAGATCATCTTTAGAATAATCAAAATCTACAATTCTCAAGTAATTCCTCGGCTCATCATTTGTTTCGCATCTTAATTCAACTTTCTTTCGTGCCGTTGATCTTTAACTTCAGTAGTTCTTTTCTTTTAAGCTTCCTTTCTTCTTCTTTTCCGAGCATCATCATCTTTATAATCTTTGATACTATCAACTTGTTTATGATAATCTTCTAACAAAGATCATATAACTCTTTCATCTCAACATACTTTAACTTATTCAATCTAATATATCCTTGTTTTAAATACGCCATCATTGCATTCCTTTCCTTAGCAAGATTTGGTCTTCGTAGCAGTAAATAGGAATAGGTGATCGTAATATTTCAGCAGTCAAAGATTCAATTCCTCTTGCAATTTCTTAGTCGCTTTCTATTCTTAGCTTCTTCAATTTCAAGTAGCTTCTCTATCCTTAGCATTCAATTCGCTTGATTTTTTTACCGCTCTCATTCATACAAGCAACTCTCGAACTTTCCGTATAAAGTAGGTTTCTTTTTCTTCTTTGTTTCTACCAATTTACCTTTTCCTTTATCTTTTGGATCTATAGTAGGTTGAGAAGTTCTTGGTTGTTCTTCCAGAATTTCGAATGCTAACACCCTTGGCTTTGATAAATCATGCAAGATCTCAAGAATGGTTTCATCATCACTTGCAGATGTATAGGTTTTGGGTGTATCGCTTCCTTTTCGGGTATTACTGAAGGACCAACTTTCTTCAGCTTAAAAAGTTGAAGGACCAACTTCCTCTTCAAAATCTAACAACCTTGGTGTAATTAACCCTTGCCTGTAGGTTCCTTGAAGAGCAGATACTTTGATCACCAGCACCTTGATCATCGCAAGACTTTTAACTTTAGTGCTTTCTTCCTAAGTACTTTCAATATTAACCACGCCTTCAAGACTTTGAGGTTGAACATCAGTACCTTGAGATTCAGCTTCTTCATTCAAATTCTTTTCTTCCAAATTCCTCCCCAATTGGAATGAAGATTTCTTTTGAACCTTTTTGCCTTTGGTTGTCTTCTTAAATCGTCTAACTGGCTTGCCTTGCTTTCTTTGAGACTTGACCCAGAGACGATGATGTTGAACCAATGGCCAGACAAAATTCTTGAGTCTTCTAAACTTAAGCTTCAACTCCTAATGTGTAGCTTGAGCCTCACTTGTTTTCTCTCAACTTGACTAACTCCCTTGTCGAACATAATTATCCAACACCAAACCTTCCGGGGGTATAGTAGTGGATCTTTTCAAAAGAAGAAAGAATAGGTACATCTTGTTCGGTGATGCCATAGGAGAATAGTATGGTGGGATGAGGTGGGAGAAACTTAGATCTTCATTAACATCCTAACCTTGAGCAGCACCTTGTGTTGAAGTCTCGAGAGGCAAGACTGGAGCAGTTGAAGCATCTTCAGAGGCAAGACTTGAGTAGCAGTTCCTTCCGTATGCACCTTCTATCTTCACTAGCTTCAAATCAACTCTAATAGCTTGAACAATCTCCATCATTGAAGTAGTCAATGGAGTGTTCCTTCGAGTGAATAAGTCACTCTTCCTAGCCATAAAAGTGAAAATCTTGGTCGGTTGCACCACAAACGGTAATAGATCGTGAGGCTTTTGTACATCGCAAGTTGTTTGTTCAGAACACTTGAATAAACCTTGGATACATCAACCATTTTGAACCATGAGAGATGTGTGAGAGCATTCCATCTAGGATTAGTCTTGAAAAGTTGAAAATTCTATTTGTAGCCAATCCCACTATAGCAAATGCTATGTTAGACCCAAATTGCTCCCATGATGTACTTTTAGCACTAATACAATGAAGCAAAACATGAACTAAATACTTCCAGTGAGGACAAAATAAGGGTTTCTTGAATGTTTGTTCAGTTAAGGACCCTTCATACCCAATGTCATGAATGTATCCCAAATCAGTTTCTTATCAAAACGAACAGCCCCTTCTTCATCATCAAACAATAAATCTCACGAAATGAGGCTTCAACCTTCACAGCTTCTCCCGAAACTCTAGCTTGAATATACAATCATCATTCTCCATATGAACCCGCAGTTGCCCAAAATTGTTGAATCCAGGCTCAATGAGACGGTTCCACTAAACGCGTAACTAATCGGTAACCAGTAGAGAAAATCAATGATATCATGAAAGATCACATTAGCTTCAGTCTTGTCTAAATTCGCCACCAGGTTGTGTTTTGAAACCGATCACGATTTTCCATTGATGATATGTGTACACGTAAAGTGATATGATGAATAATATGTGTGAATGAGAGAGAAATATGGAAAAGATTATAAGATATCAATATGAGAGGAAATTGGAGAGTTATTTATCGGTGAGATTTAAAAATCATGCCCATTAATTAAAGTTCGTTTAGTAGTAGTTACCCCAATATTACCGTTGAACAAGCTTTGATAAGACAAACAGTCTTTTTCCATCGCAGCATTTCCAAGCAAGATTTCATAAACCAAAAGCAAGAGACTTTTCCATTCTTCATTACAATAGCAAATTCAGCAAATAAACATGAATATCCTCCCTCAACAATGCATAGGACTATACTTACACGAAATAGTCCTCCCTTAAATGTAGCTCAAGAATTAATCATGCCAATACTCACCACCAAGTGATTAAATCTTGAAACATCAAATCCTTTGGTGAGTAAATTAGCTACATTATCATCCTGTTGCACCTTGACAACATTAATGAGCCTATGCTCATAACAATCTCTGATGAAATGGTGCCTAATCTGAATGTGTTTGGTCTTGGAATGATAAACTGGATTCTTCACAATGCAAATGGTACTCTCTTTATCAATATTGATAGGAGTATTCTTGAAATTGAACCCATAATCCAAGAGTTGATTCCTGATCCACAAAACTTGTTCACAAACAGCCTGCGCTACAGCCACATATTCGTCAAAGAGAGGATGTTGGCAATAATCTGCTTCTTGCATTGCCATGAAACTAATCTTCTTCCAAGATATTGGCATCCTCCAGTGGTTGATCGTCTATCATAGTTGTCACGCATAATCCACCGCTCCCAAAAGCTTCCAAGAAAAGGTGAATCCTTTGGATACCACAACCCCAACTTAGGTTGTTGTTTCAAATAAATAAAAATTCTCTTCACCTGATTCATATGAGAGATCTTGGTGAGACTTGATATCTTGCACATAAATGCAAAACATGATATCGTGCCTAGATGCAGAAGATACATAGGACAACCAATCATTGATCTCAGATAACTTGACTTCACTGGTTGTCCATCTTCATCCTTGCCCAATGAGTTGATAGATTTAATAGGTGTAGTAACAAGCTTCATTTCATCAAAATTGAACTTCTTAAGTATGTCAAATACATACTTGTCTTGACTTATGAAAATTCCTTCCTTTGACCGCTTAACTTGAAGTCCCAAAAAGAAAGTTAACTCACCCATTGAACTCATTTGAAATTCATTCTACATCAGCTTCTCAAACTCCTTGACCATAGATTGTTTGGTAGCTCCAAATATGATATCATCTACATACACTTTAACTAGCATGATATCCTTTCTTATCTCTGATAAACAAAGTCTTATCTATAGCTCCTCTTCTATAACCATGTTGCAATAAAAAGGTAGAGAGGCTTTCATACCAAGCTCTAGGTGCTTAATGTAAGCCATAAAGAGCCTTAACAACTTTGTAGACTTTGTTTGGATGTTTAGGATCTTCAAAACCAGGAGGTTGTTAGACATATACTTCCTCCAGTAATCTTGCCATACAAAAAGGCACTCTTGACATCCATTTGATAAACCTAGAATCCCATATATGATGCAAAAGCAAGGAAAATTGAATTGTTTCAATCCTTGCTACGTGAGCAAACACTTCATCATAATCAACTCCTTCTTCTTGTCTCAGAGCCTTGTGCAACTAACCTTGCTTGGTTTTTGATAACATTCCCTCTTTCATCTCTTGACTCGAACACCCATCTTGTACCAATGACCTTCTTACCATCGGGAAGATCACATAATACCCAAACTTTGAAGCCCTAATTGAAGTAGTTCTTCTTGCATAGCTTCAACCCAACTCTCTTTAGTCAATGCTTGAGCAATATTCTTGGGTTCCACTTGAGAGATAAAGCAAATAGCATGTTTGATGGTCCTTATGATTCAACCCTGCTTTTGTTTATAGACAAAGCTAAGTAAGGCATTATGAGGTTTAGTAAAACTTCGCTTTGTGTCTTGTCATCACCCAAGTAGAAGGACCAATGATTTGATCAGGGATGATTCTTATAAATTCTTAAGATAGAGTCCTGTGGAACCCATAATTATCTTCCAAATTAGTGAAATGATTCATTGGAATCGAGAAAATACCTTCATCTTCAAACTCATCATCAGATCTTGTAAGCCGTGCATGGTAGGATCATCCAAATCATCCAAAGTGTTGTTATCAGGAAGACTTTTGGTGAAAAGTATGCCAGTACCGTGGAGTGAACTCTGCAGCCTTGTTTTTCTTTGCTTCCTCATAAGCTCCTTTGATCATCAAGATAAGAGTGTGCTAGAACATCTTGAAAATCATGTGGTTAAGTTCATCTTGAATAGCTTGATCCTCTAGAGTCAATGAGGATTTTGGCTCATCAGTAGTTTTCTCTCCTTCAACAGCTTTTAGGTTCTTCATCATGAACAATACGTGCCCATATGGACTCCATGAACAACATTATCAGACTCTTCTCCATTGTGTACAGGTTGATTCTCTTCTAACAGTAATACATTCATTTAGTCAAACTTCAAAATCAAACATCCAATCAGCATTTTTACCTTCTGATTTTCGATCTTCTAAAACTCAACATGAAGACAATCTTGAACCTTCTTGGTAACTCTGTTGTACACTCTAAATCCCTTGCTGTTGGTGCAATATCCCAATAAATAACCTTCTTCTGACTTGCCATTAAACTTACCCAAATTATCAATTGTATTAAGAATAGTGAGAGGGCATCCAAAAGGCTTCATAAAACTAATATTAGGTTTGTTTCCCATCAGCAACTAATAAGGTGTCTTCATCTCGTGGTTTGTGACTGATACTCTAAGTACATAGCAAGCAAGATTTCATGCCTTCAAATTTCGAATTGAATAGGTAATTGTGAATCAAAGCATTGTTCTCGCTTCAATCAAAGTCCTATTCTTTCTCTCGCAACACCATTCTCATTGTGTGTTCTTGCAATACATGAACTCCTCTTGATTCCTTTGTTGCTAATTCATCCATAAGCTTGTTCTTGAATTCAGTCCCATTGTCACATCTAATACCTCTAACCTTCAGTCTTAGTTGGTTTTCAAGTGCTATTATAAGATCATGAATAGCATCAAATGTGTCATCTTTAAATCCCAAGAAGAATACCCAATCAATCTATCGCAATCATCTGTCACTACTAAGCAAGATTTCTTCTTGTTCAAACTTGTAATGTAAAATAGACCAATGTACTACAGCTCCAATGGTTCTCATCACTTTCCTCAAGCTTCTTGCATGAAGCTTTATGTTGTTTACCCTTTTGCACGCCAAACAGGAGTGATCATTCTTGTAAGTCTTTGAAGGTAAAACTCTAACTAAATTCCCTTTGACCAGTTTGTTGATATTCTTGAAATTCACATGGCCCAATCGTCTATGCCATCGATGTGCTTCAAGTGATGCCTTTGCTACTAAACACGTAGCTCTTTCGTAAGAGTGAAGACTCTTCATATCCAAACTATACACATCATTGGTTCTTGGTACTTTGAGTATCACCAAGTTATCATCATCAAGCTTGAATTCAGGTGAAAGTATGAGACATTATGTGTCAGTGAATAACACATGATGCTTTTTGTCACAGATTTGAGAGACTGACAAAAGGTTGAACTTGAGCTCCTTCACCTATCTAACATTCTCAAAATATATGCTTCCTGTCTTGATGGTTCCTTTTCCACTAATTCTACCTCCACTAGCATCATTTCCAAATGCAACTCTTCCTCCACAATATGGCCTAAAATCCTACTAATCTCCTTGTCTCTCGTCTCTGTCATGCTTCCAGAGCAACCACTATCCACAATAAGATGATCTTTAAGCTCTCTCTTCCTCGTTGCCCCGCACAAAGATAAAAGTTAGTACCTTTAGGAACCCAAGCCATTACTGACTTGTGTTCCCTTTGTGAAGTAACATACTCAAATTCCTTGAGTATGTAGTCTTCTACAGCTTTTGTAGACGTAATCAAGCATTATCTTTTGTTTCAAAATTTTTGGTGAATTTTCAAAGAAAACTTTCTTTTCAACAAAACCTCCTTTTCTTTTCAACAAAATCATCTTTATCAAAAATCACCGTTTCAAGAAGATTTGTTGAAAGTACCGTTTGTTCATCATCGCTTTCTTAACCCATCGAAGTTTTAACTTCCGTGAAGAGTCTCTAGATCTAACTACTTTCTTGGAGTTGTAACGCCTTCTAGATTGATAGTAATTAGATCTCCTAGAGTTCCTATTCCAAGAGTGTGGTGAAAAGTACTTTGAGAAAGTAACGTTCTTGGCTTAGCAAAGCACCTTGGAAAGTATTTGAAGGTACTGAGGTTTTGAAAAAGGTCTTCCCGGTGAGGGTACTTATAGTCCGTGAGAAGTTTCTATTGTTAACCCTATGTGAATGATTCCAAGTCGGGTCTAGTCTCCATTGGTTTTGGTTGTCGGCTTCCGTTTTGGGGAGCTTACTTAATTAATGTGTAAGTCACAATCCTTAATCAAATGATTAGGACTAAAACAAACAAAACATAGTTTTTGATCCAGTAATTCCAAAATTTCTTCTTCTATATGTATGACCAAACCTATCCTGTCTTCTATGTGAATGATGAAAACTGTTTTGACCAAATTTATCCCAAAAGGTTTAAAGATGTTGAAAAGGTTTTCTTAAAGGTACTGGGTGTAGCATTACTTTTGAGGTGTAGCGGTATTTTGGGGTGAAAGTAACGCTTGCTTTAACATCATCTATCTTAGGTGTTTCAAATTCTTTGAGGTTTGCACCTAGATTGACCTTTAAGTTTCTTCCTAAACTCTCTAAGTCATTACTCCAAACGAGAAACATCGGCCTAAGAGGTTGATGACTACTAGTGATGAAGGGACAAAGATGATAGGCATTATCTTTCTTAAACTCAGAGGTTTTACTAATCGATTCCACATTTGATGTGTCTACATAATTAATGAATTCATCATCACTAGTGGTTATATCCTCAAAGTCACATTCATCCTGATCACTAGGTGGGTTTTCTATGCTATTAAAGTCCATACCAAAACCTAGGCCAATTTTAATGTAAGCTCTTCTGCTTTTTCAACATAAGTGACATGAGAAAGACCGATTGTCCCTAAGCAACAAACTTTTCTAATAATTCCTCTCTCCTTAGTTAGTTTCTCAATTTTAGATATCTTACAGTTTAACTTCCATTCACTTAATTTCAACTGATAACTCTTGTTCATACTTTTCTTGCCCAAGCCATTTCATTATTTTCATGTGTTATTATTTTGGCTTCCATAGATTCTAAAGTTATTTGGTAACTCTACTAGCCCTAGTCGTTCTACACTTATCTCTTTCAGTCACATAATCATTAAGCACTTTTTGATAAAAGTTATGACACTTTGAACATACCTCAGAGATAGGTGGTGAACTTGGTGAAGTGGCTACCATGGCAAGTAGAACAAGTTCACTTCACACTCCATGCTCCAAATAAAGCTTCCATAACCATCTTTAGACTCCATAGCAAAGATGTCCATGTTCCTCATCAAAAGTCGTGCTCACCAAATTCTTCCATCGAATCATCCACGCCTACCATACAAGAGGGTTACCGTTCATCATCAAACTCAAGACTCGCCAACCTCTAATAGATTCTCTTGAGCAACCAAAGCTTTTGTTTTCAGAATAGGAATTTCTTTCTACTCTAGCTTTGGTTTCAGTCATCCCTGTTGCTTGATACTTAGCAAAACCTGCATTACCTTGCAAAATGTCCAAATTTTTGACAATTGAAGCATCAATCTTGGATTTGTCAAAAGTGATTCCCCTGGTTTGGTTTGAAGTCATGCTCTTCCGCCTTCTTCATAAACTTCTTGATCCTTGCAAGGATCATAGCAACTTGCCACTGGTATCAATTTCTTCAAGAGCATCCTCTTCAACTGTGAGAGATCTTCATAAAGTAACACGTAGAGCTTGTCAGGCAAAGGCACAACGACTTCATCCGAGTGGATGGTATTAGTTGTAGATTGCCGAGCAAAAGTGGGTAGGTAGGCAACAGGATTTGAGCAACAAGATTTTGAGTAGGAGAAGCAAGATTTTTTAGTAGAAGTACTCTTTTCAAATGACACAAAGCAATATGAGACTTTGAGCTTGTTTGGCCATTCATCTCATGCTCATACACCTTCAGATGATTGTAGAGATCATCAAATTCCATGGTGTCCAATCCGTGTTGTCCTTGATCATAGTAGTAATTACATGCCATGTAGATGGCAAACTTCTTAAGAACTTTAAATTTGCATCTTCAACTAAGACCTCTCGCTTTGTACAAAGATGTTGAGAAAATTTTGAATCATCATATGCAAAGATCAAGGCTTCTCTTTCCAACAAAGAATGTTTCAAAATCTGCTTTAACAGATTTCGGCATCTTCTTGGAAGCATCATTACCTCCAAATCTATTCTTGAGAGCAGCCCAGAGTTGCTTTGCATCTTTAGCATCATGGAATTTGAGTAGGTGTCCATCGGAATGGCGCATAACAAAGATGTTGAGAGCCTTCTTGATTTTTATTGTAGCATCTCGGCAAGATGGGGTTTAGGTTGGCAAATAAGTAGGTTCTTCTTCACAACTTCATTACCATTGACAATCACATTCCACAAGCCATGGTGTATGATTGCAATATCACCATTTTCATGCTCCATAGATCGTATCCACTCTTCTTAATGATAGGAATCCAAGTGAGGTGATGGATGGTGGTGGAAATCAACATCTTTAGGTTTTGTTGTTTAACTAGTTTTAAATAGCTTTCTTCTTAGTCGAGTTTCCACACAAGCTCGATACCACTTTGTTGATCGATGTACTCTAACCAAACTAACTTAAATAGCTTGTTAAGGGTTTAACAACCTCGGATAAATCCTAAGTTAATAACAATGAAAACACTGAGTAATCTCTATTAAGTACACGAATTTACTTAACAAAGCTAAGAAGATTTAACTTTATTAATAACTCTAAAACTGCTTATTATGCAGATTCTTTAACAACTCTAAAAATCTAAATAATAATCGTACTTTAGGATTATAAAACATATTTAAAAACTCGTAATTCTAATGCCAATCTAGGGGTCCTTTTATAGGCTTAAGGATAACCCTAATCGGTTTACAATTCTTATCATTGTACGTCAAGTAAACAATATATAGAAAGTTCTAGATAAACATTACTTTCCATCTATTAATCAATTACAACCGACTTTAACCTTGCAAGATTCTTTGATGAATAAGCAAGACTTTGACTTTTACTTAGTAGCATTACTTTGACTTCTTCAAAGACTTTGTTTTTCTCAAGCAGATTTTGTTAATCTTCAAGACTTTAACTCTTCAAAGACTTTGACTTCTCTCAGATCCTATTAAAACTAAATATATTAATTTGACGAAATTACGAACGAAATATGTCAGGAATAAATTGTTTTCACATTTTTATTATTAGTTATATAAGTTTGGGGTTCAAAAAAATAGTTGTTAGAATGTAAAAGTATATAAAAAAAATTTCAAGTATTAGACTTGAGGGGTTGGAATTGTAAAGAGTTATATAGGTTATAAACTTATATAAATTTTAAGAAAAGTAACAACTCATTTAAACTTGGAGGGCTGAATTTGTCAAAGAGTGGAACTTGTAAAAATCACAATATGGCAAAACTGCCACTGCCCAGATTCAAACCTAGGGCAGTAGCAACACAACCTTACGCCCTTCCCATTGGAATAGATGTCCTACGGTGATATGTTATACAAGTTAATTGTATTTAAAGCTTTATTCACTATGTTGTACATTTGGTTAAAACTTCTCTCAGTATAACATTTACATGTATACGCTTATGGTTATTGTTTCTCTCTTCCATTTCTGTTTTGCCATCCTTCATTTTTAAATAAGCATCTCATGTTCTAAATATGCATAAGGGTTTACGAGATTGTTTTCATTTTTAGTTAAAATCTTCACTTTGTATATATATATATTCATGAGTCATTTAAGATTTAAAAATCATGTTTATAAGTGTGAGTGTGTCATATATAACCCAAGTAAGTTTCTAAATTCCACATGCATTTGCTAGTACCACCAAGCTTCTTTTAAACACAACTCACCTATGAATGTACGTATGTGAATGTATGACGCAAAAAAAATGTGCATGAGCATGTATAAAAGTGACAACAAAATGAACAAGTGAGAAAGTGTTGAGGCTCACAGTGGTTTCGAATGAGATGTCGAGTGAGCGAGTGAGAAGGGTTTGAGATGGAAGAAACCCGGCGTGCCAACTAGCTTTCAAAAGCTTATACCCAAATAGCACTTAACCCAAAATGAACTTCTAAACTTATGAAACCAAAACCGAATACCCTTTTGCCTCCTTCTTCTTTCTACCTCTAAATACAAAGGAAAAAGTGAATTTTGCAAGTGTGAGAGCTTGTGAGTTCAACAAAAGGTCTTACGAGTATATATAGAGGCAGATGGTAAGAAAAAGAGGAGATGGGGTTTGTGTAAGCTTTGAACATACGTTTAACGGCAGCCAAGGTATGGCTTGTTTTTGTGTTGTCCTAGTCGAATGAAAGAGACCATTCAAAAGCATGCTTGCGGTTAACTAGGTTTTTAGGTGTTAGGTCCAAAAGTAGGTCAAAAGAAGTAT
>OU343219.1:136500443-136558348 GCA_910596185.1 Chrysanthemum makinoi
AGCTTAGGTTGTCGTGCATGGAAGATTAGATTGATCACATGGGTTTGTTTTGTGCTTTTGGCTTCTGATCATATAGGAACAAAAGAAAGAAAAGGTCATTGGCACATGCATGATACATATAATTGACCAAGGTTGAATTTGATTCTTTTCTTTTGTTGATGAGATATCGAAATCCAACACATAAACATAGAGGAATTGTACAAATAATACTTGTGCTATTGAGTCATAAAATAATAATGAGAGATGTACTTGGGTAGGCTTTCAATTGACCAAAGGTGCATTTGTGTTGATGGCTTTTGATTTGTTTTGATGCCTCGCTAAAAACATGAAATCATAGAAATACATATCAACTTTTACTTGTTAAGTTTTGTGTCACAAGATAAAAAGAATATAGGATTCGCTTGGTTCTCGTTTTGCTTGAGTCATAGTAACGAGAAAAAGAAAGTACCAAAGTATAAGTGAAATTTGTTTTACAAATTTATCAAAGGGTGTGTTTAGGCTGTGAAATAAAAGGGCTAGGCCCAAGAGAATAGACAAGAATTGGGTTGGGTTTGTTTATACACGAGAGCCCAAGAAAAGAGTTGGATCGGGTAGAACACGCGAGCCCAATAAAATGAATTGATCTGCCTGGGTTAAGAGGCCCGGTGAGAAATAAAATATAAAAGTTTATTATATAATTAGTTTATAAAAAATTTATTATTGAGGTCAAGGTGAAAAATATCCCGTGACTTATCGTGTTTAAGGTTCGAAACAAAAGAAAAAAAAATAGCCACGAAAAGTGAAAATTACTTCAGAGGCCTCTGCAGGAGAGTTGTTCCCCAGAGAACCTCCTTTTTTCACATATCAAAAAGGCCACCCATTTGCTCAAAGTTGTGCGTAAATACTTAATGGACACGTTTGCTGCTACCCCATTAATTATATGCGATATATTTAAAAAGTAATCACATCTTAGATCCGACATTTGGTGTGACAAAGCAGCTAACACAAAGAGAGAAACCACCATTTCACATAAACTTTGCTAAATCGACAACGTGGGCCCCGCCATTTTGACATAACTTTTTTTGTAATTGATGTTGTGTTTATGTATCTCATTTTGACTTACTTTTGTTACAAAATTTTTGTTATAAAATGTAATATATTTGTTATAAAATTTTTGTTAACAAAAATTTTGTACAATGATGTTGTTATAAAAATGTAATAATGACTATGAGACCATTTTCGCTAATTGTTGTTTTAGGATTTTGCCGTTGACCTTACCTGTAGAAGTAAGCTTAGATTGATTCATTACCTTAAAAAATTTGCATAATACCAAGGAAGTATTGTTTAGGCGTGACGTGTTTGATGGATGTTTGACATAGAACAAATGCGTAGATATATTTATTACATTATATTAGTTTATGTCAAGTTGAACCTGAACTGGGAGACACGGAAGTCGTTCCATTGAGGTATGTGACTAGTTAACAACTATTAGTATGTTTTGTTTTTCTGTGCATCATGCTTTTCATTCTCAATTATCCAAGTGATGTTTGTTCTGTCTATGTATTTAAATTTTACAAGTGATGTTTGTATTGAATAGACAATATTTGAGCATGTGTTTTGTGTAAAAATAGTTTAAAGTAACAAATTTACAAGTATATGAGGCAATAATAACATAACGTTTTTTATAATGACAATATCTGATACATTTTATTTTTCTGTGACATCTCTAATTTATTTAAGTAGAGAGAGAACTTCGCTTCAAATAACACCATCATAAACACAAAAATAAGTTCATTACATTTTTATAACAAAAATTATATTACATTTTTATAACAAAAATTTTGTAACAAAAGTAAGTCAAAATGAGATACATAAACACAACATCAAATACAAAAAAAAGTTATGTCAAAAATGGCCGGGGCCCACGTTGTCGGATTTCGCCTCAAAGTTTATGTGAAATGGTGGTTTCTCTCTCAGTGTCAGCCGTCCCCACCAAATGTCGGATCCGCTTCAAATGTGAGGAGTTACTTTTATAAATATATCACGTATAATTAATGGGGTAGCGACACGTGTCCATTAAGTATTTATGCACAACTTTAAGGCGAAATGGGTGGCCTTTTTTGATATGTGAAAAAAGGAGGTCCTCTGCAGGACAACTCCTCCCTGCAGAGGCCTCTGAAGTAATTTTCACCCACGAAAATCGGTATGGAAATTTATGAGTTATTACAGCTGAGCATTCCAAGGCTTTTAGGTTCTATGTTATTGAACCTAATGAATATGTTTCAATTAACTCCATAATTGAATCAAGGGATGCAAACTTTGATGAGAATAGATTCTCATCAGTCCCTAGACCAAGTCAGAGGATTCCTAATGGAACTCATGACACTGGTATATCAGAGGTCCATGTGAAGAATCATCAATGGTCCCTGATGAGGTTGTGGTTCAACAACCTAAACCTATGCTCAGAAAGAGCAAAAGGGTCAGGAATCCAAAGTTATTTGGACATGAGTTTCAATTATACTTAATTGAGGGAACAAGGGATGAGGTCTCTGACCAATACTCTTATTGCTTCATTGTTGAGGATGATCCCAAGACATTTGAAGAAGCAATGAAGTCCCAAGATATTGCTTTTTGGAAAGAAGCAATCAATGATGAGATGGATTCCATTATGGGTAACAACACTTGGGTGTTAGTTGATCTACCACCTGGTTGCAAACCTCTGGGTTGCAGATGGATTTTCAAAAAGAAAATGAAGGTAGATGGAACTATTGAAAAGTTCAAGGCTAGACTAGTCATTCAGGGCTTTAAACAAAAGTCAGGGATAGACTATTTTGATAGTTATGCCCCTGTGGCTCGTATCGCATACCATAAGACTGTTGATTGCTATGACATCTATTCACAATCTGATTATTCATCAGATGGATGTGAAAACAACTTTCTTGAATGGTGAATTGGATGAGGAGGTTTATATGAACTAACCTCAGGGGTTCATTATGCCTGGAAATGAAAACAAGGTGTGTAAACTGATTAAGTCTCTTTATGGACTAAAGCATGCACCTAAGCAATGGCATCAAAAATTTGATGAAGTGGTTTTGTCTAGTGGCTATGTTCTAACCAAGCTAACAAATGTGTATATAGCAAATTTGATGAATCTGGTAAAGGAGTCATTATTTGTCTATATGTTGATGACATGTTGATCTTTGGCACTGACTAAAATCAGGTTAACCTGACAAAGGAATTTTTTTCACCAAGGTTCTCCATGAAGGACATGGGGGAGGCTGATGTTATCCTTGATATAAGGATTAAACATGAAAGTAAAAGAATTTCTATCTCTCAGTCTCATTATCTTTAGAAGGTGTTGAGGAAATTTAATTAGTTTGATTGTACTCCTGTGAGTACACCTATGGATACTTGTGAGAAGCTGATGCCTAATAATGGCAAGGCTGTATCTCAATTTGAGTATTCTAGGGTAATTGGATGCCTGATGTATGCCATGACTTGTACAAGACCTGATATTGCTTTTGCAGTGGTTAAATTGAGCAGGTATACTAGTAATCCTAGTGCTCATCACTGGCAAGAAGTTCAGAGGGTACTCAAGTATCTTAAGAGAACTATGGATTATAGTCTCTCATATCTTGGTTATCCTTCAAGATTACTAGAAGGATACGATGCAAGTTGGATCAAGTAAATCGAAGACAATTCGGATCTACCAGTGGCTGGGTATTCCTACTTGGTGGAGGTGCAATTTCTTGGGCATCCAAGAAGCAAACTTGCATCACCAATTCAACAATGAAATCTGAATTTGTGGCCTTAGCAGCTGCTGGTAAAGAAGTTGAATGGTTGAAAAACTTGCTTCTTGAGATTCCATTGTGGCCTAAACCTATAGCACCTATTTCTATCCGTTGTGATAATGCAGCTACATTGGCAAAGGCTTATAGCCAGATGTACAATGGGAAGTCTAGACACTTAGGTGTCAGACATAGCATGATTTGTGAGCTTATCATGAATGGGGTGGTATCTATAGAGTTTGTAAGATCTCAACAAAATTTAGCTGATCACTTGACGAAGGGTTTGGCTAGAAACTTGGTTATAAAGTCTGCTAAAGGGATGGGTTTAAGTCCAACTTAGTCACTGAATGCTAAGACACCCAACTGTCTCCTGAGGAAACTTGGGAGCTGAGTTCAATGTGGAAAGCTGAACATTAATGGAGCACATGTTTTATTTACATCCCAAGGTTGTGCTCAGAACCTGCTGAAAAGGAGGATGAAGTCTATACTTCTTAATGATTAATTTCTTTGAAAAAGTGCTTGGCATAAGCATGAATAAAGAGGAACCACCTATGTGAATGTTGAAGTTTTGCCGCTTCAGGGAGCTTTGTACTTTTAGCTCTTGCAACATTTATGAATTTGGATATGGACACATGGCTTGTAAAGTGTCAGGAGCGTTTAAGTGTTTGAAAACTTGTGTGTATTTTTTCTTCAGGTATTCAAATGGGTTGAAGGGTTCAATTCTTAGAACACCCTGATTCTCAAATATTTGAACGTGTAATGTACTAAGATGAAAATTCAATCCTCAGGATATTTTCGTTTATGCACATGTTTTGTTTGATGTTTGTTTTTCATGCAAAGGAAGTGAACTAAATTTGGGGAGGATTGTTGGAAAATTTAGTGCACTTGTGGGATTAGTTCACACCTTGTTTTGGGTAAGGAGGTATGGAGTGTACACCCATGAGGTCCCTGAACACCCTGACTCAATAGTGGTTCCTGCTGCTAGTGTATTGGTTACTACTGGTAGTGTAGTAACTGATGGTTCCTGTGGGTAGTGTATTAGTTCCTGCTGCTAGTGTATTGGTTACTACTACTAGTGTAGTAACTGATGGTTCCTACTGTTAGTGTATTGGTTCCTGCTGCTAGTGTAATGGTTCTTACTGGTAGTGTTGCAGTAATTAATTTGTTATAGCTTTGACTCATTCAAGTGGCTGTTATGACTGCTTTATGACCACGTTTAATTGGTCATGTAACCACTATTCATATGATAATGGAGGCTTATTATGGGTGATTAATTGGCCGTTAATCATTCATAAAGTTCATTGACTAGGAGTGAGTATTCTCTACTATAAATAGAGATGGACTTCATCAGCATGAATATACACAAAAACCAGGAGAAACAAACTGAGAGCTTAAACACTTATATGCGCAAGGGTTATTGATTGTGCCTAATTCAATAACTAACATTTGGTCTTATCCCAAGTAGATATTCGTGTAAACCAGGCATAGGGTCGAATAGTTTACTTTGGAAAGTGATAACACGATTCCAAGTGATATCCGGTAACCACCTAGTGGTATTGCATTGCTATTGATTATCTTTACCCTGTTCTGGGAATAACCACCAACAATTAGGACCCATAACCCGTGGAAAACGGTATTGGGGGTTACTTTACTTTACTTTTTTTTCCTCTCAGACTCTCACTTAGTTTATTCAAGTTCCGTTTATGCATATATATGGCATGTATTGAAAAAGAGTTGAAGGGACGATAATCCATATAACATATGGACTAACAAAACTCATAGTCTCATAGACACATAAACAAACTTTAATATTTTGGTCATAACTCCTTCATCCGGACTGTGATTTAATTTATTCAAAAGGCCACGAAAAGAGAAAAAGAAGATCTACATGCTGAGAGTGGGAATACGACGTATTGAAGGATTTAGATACGCCCTCACTCTTGTTCTGAGATTTGTACATAAACTTAAAATATATGATGGTTATAGTATGTTTGCAAAGTATCATGAATTATCGAGTCGTGCAAATACCTTTTCCGAAAAATATGATGGTTATAGGAGGCCTGAAGGTCTATACAGCGTATATGGGTAAATCCTATATGGCGTATAACTATACCTCTATACGGCGTATCCGCGTATAGCATGCGTGATTTAAAAAAAAAAAAAAAAAAAATGTTTTGAGGCGTTTCACGAACTATATGTCTTTGTGTTGTCTTTTCCTTATTCTTTATATTTTGCATTTACTATCTTATACATCTTTGTTTTGATTTAATTTTTCAAGTAATAGTTAAAGGGTAAGATTTTTATAAAAACATTTATTACCTGCCGTATACAGACATAATTTAAAGATTAAGTATCATTAGATTTAAACTTAACTAAGAAAATTTTATAATATGTTAAGTCATTATGGGTTAGTTTGTTAGTGACTTATTCCAGAAGCATGACTTTATAAAAAGAATTACTCCGTACTAGAGTGATGCTTTTCTGATTAAGTTACTAACGTATGCATAAGTTATTCAACATATAAGAAGGAAGAGATCCGGTGAAAAGAAAAAATAAAATAAAAAGAGTGTGAAGGAATTCTAGCCATCTATTTCAATTGAAGAGGAGAAATGTGAGCAAAGATGCATATGTTAGATGCATTTTAAATGTGTAGTTGTAATTTCTTACCATTCTCGTTTTAATTTTATTTCTCATTTGGCAATATACAAAACAAAAAATAATTGTTTTTCCAAACTACAGAGAGGTTAGATGAATTTTTTTATGCAAAAATAGTTGTTCCTGGTGTTGGTGTTGCTGAAGAAATTAAAATTGTAGTTTTTTTTTTATAGTGGTGTTTGACAAAGTAGTTGTAATCAGCACCTTCGAGACCCCCTGGCTCCGCCCCTGGCTGTAATTGTAGAGTAAAAGTGTAAAATAACATAATTGGACATACAAATAACAAATCTAATATGAATAATAATAAAAAATAAAAAGGCAAATCAATAATTTTATGAAATATAATTTTCGCTATATTTTTAAAAGCTGGTTTATGCAACTTACTTTTTAAGAACTTATTATTCTAAAATAACCTACAATCTTTATCATCCAAACAAATATTATCTTTTTAAAGTGATATCTATTTTAACAAAATAATTTTAAGTATTTATAATCGAGTAAGGTACTTTTAAGTTCATGAGAAATAAAGTTGTGATTTATGTGAGTATATATTTAAATTACAATATAATAAATATTTTGTGATTACGACCCTCTTTTATTTTTACCCATACAAATCACAACGTTACCTCTCAAATTCATTTTTGGGCAATCCTACTCCCAATCTTATGCGTCAAACACCCCGTAAAAACGTTTTGTAAAAATATACTGTAGAGGTCTATTTTTATTTTTTAGGTCAAAACAAACAAAGGTGAATAAACAGCTCTCCGGCTACTAACCGTCGTGACGACACTCTCGCTTCAGTTTTCCTCCTGATTATCATAGAAGGCACCTTTCTTACTTCATATCCCATTATCATCCTGCTTTTAACATATCAATTAGGGTTTTGTTTTCTGTTTTGTTATAGGATAATGACTTTGTTATTCCCTTATATTTGAATACTCTACTTTTTTTTTTAACTATGACAACATAAACCCTAATTTATAAGGGTTTAGGGTTTATATAAGCAGTTGTTTAAGTGTTGTTGGTATAATCAAATAAAGTGGGCGTTTGTTTTAGCTTATTTGTGGGCTTATTAGCTTATTTGATTTGGCTTATTTTTTATAAGCTCAAATTTTCTGGCTTATTTCGAGATTTATGGGCTTAATAAACTTTTATAAGCCATATAAGCCCATAAGCTTCAAAATAAGCCGGAAATTTTGGGCTTTTGAAATATAAGCCGAAATCAAATAAGCGTAAACAAACACCCCCAAAATAAGCAATCCTAATCATCCAAACACCAGAAAAGTGCTTGTATGTCTGTAAAGAACAGAAATAAAAGCCGCAATATGTTGATAAGCTGTTTAAATAAGCAGTCCCAAACACCCCCAATTTGTTTGTTTATTAAGCCTGTGTAACTCATAGTTTGACCATCATTGATAACTAATCGCATTTTTGTTATTTATAAAATGTTACTTAGTCGCTTTTTAGGTCAGTAAATATCGGTAAAAAGATAATAGATAAGCTGTGTATATAAGCAATGCCAAACACTCCTCCCAAATCTTATGTTTGTTCCGCCTCGATAGCTCATAGGTTGGTCATCCCTGATATGATGTTCGTATAACATGACTATAGCATATATTTCTCGATGTAGGGTTAACAAATATTTTTCGTAGGATTTTTTAGTTAGATAAAAAAGTTGTTACAGTATTTTGTAGTATTCTGAAAATTCTTAGTGATAGTTTTCTCCCGTATATATATTTGCAGTCAAATTATCTGTGTGTATGGCTGGGAAATTAACACAATTAGGGTGGTTTTATGGATCTTCTTTGACAACAACCTTTACAGGGAAGCCTTTTGTTCCTGTGCTAAACAACGCCGTTAAACTAAAGAAACCGTTGTTGTATCGCTATTGCAGAGCAATGTCAACCACAAATGGAACTTTGTCATCACGTCCACCTGTCGTGGTGAAGGAAGACATTGAGCTATCTGATAAAGAGAAACAAATATTTGATCAGTTGCGTCATGTTCTTAGTCACTTTAATCTTGAAACAAAGCTTCGTGTCGTTGGTGGGTGGGTGCGTGATAAGCTTTTAGGGAAAGACTGTTATGATATCGATATTGCTTTGGATAATATGTTGGGGAAAGAGTTCTGTAAAAAGGTGAATGAGTATTTGGTATCTACTGGTGAAGAAACACATGGGATTGGTGTTATTCAGAGCAATCCGGATCAGTCAAAGCATTTGGAGACCGCAAGGATGCGTCAGTTTGATATTTGGATTGATTTTGTGAATTTGAGGTCTGAAGATTACACTGAAAACAATAGAATTCCAACTATGAAGTTTGGCACTGCTGAACAAGATGCTTATCGAAGGGATTTGAATATTAATAGTTTGTTCTACAATATCAATACATGTTTAGTTGAAGATTTAACTGGAAGAGGGTTGGATGATTTGAAATCTGGAAGAATTGTGACCCCGTTACCACCAAAAGAGACTTTTTTGGATGATCCGTTGAGAGTTGTAAGAGCTATTCGTTTTAGTGCAAGGTTCGAGTTTGAAATGGTGGAAGAACTAAAGGCTGCAGCTGCTGATGAGGATGTGAAATCTGCTATTGCTGATAAAATTAGTCGAGAACGGATTGTTCATGAGGTTGATCTTATGGTAAGCGGGAACCAACCGGTTAAAGCAATGGCTTACATATCTGAGTTGGGGCTGTTTTGGGTTGTCTTTACACCGCCCACAAATTGTGACCCGTCGATCTCAGAAGAACTTGATAGGGTGTGTGTTGGATTTATGGATGTTGGATGGAAACATATGCTCGGAATTGGATGTACCTTTAGCGATGAACAAAGGAGGCTGTATTCGTATTCATCGTTGTTCCTTCCACTCAGGAAGACTGTTTACCTTGATAACAAAAAGAAAAAGGTACCCGTTGTAAACCACATCTTCAGAAATTCCCTGAAGTTAAAAACTAGTGATGCTGATGACGTTATGAGGCTGCACAACACAGCTGAGAAATTTTTGACTTTGATCCCTTTCGTGTTGTCTGGTGACGATTTGCAAACTGCTGAAGTTAAATGGGAAACAGAGGTTATTGATGTTCCAGTGTCATTGAAGTTAAGAATCTTGTTGGGGTTGCTCTTAAGGGAGATTAAAGATTTTTGGAGGGCTGCATTGATGCTTTCGACTCTTTTGTATAAGAATAGTTGTTCTGTTGATGCTATTGCCGGGGAATTGGAGGAACGAAGAGAAGTGTTTAAGAAGGTTGAACAAGAAATCTTGAAACTAGGTTTGGACAAAGTGTGGGAAGTTAAGCCTTTGGTTAATGGGAAGGATATAATAAGGCTTTTGGAGCTTGGGAAAGGAGGTCCAGTTGTTAGCGAATGGCAAAGAAAACTACTGCAATGGCAGCTGGCTTATCCTTCTGGAAGCGTTGAGGAATGCATTGAGTGGATGACTAGGCAAGCACAACTGAAGCGTGTGAAAACATAGAGCGATTATGATCTTTCCATGATGGTGAGTATATTCATAGTTACAGGCTGATTTAGAATTTGATCTAGTTTAGACGAATACCGTCTTTTTGCTTGTATGTGCATCTTTCTGACTCTGGGTTTTCTTGAATGCTTCTAATGGAGTTAGAAATATTTTGGAATGATTCATGCAAGTATATGGGAAAGCAGAACATATATAATGAAATATATGTCATCTTTATCTACTATATAAATCACCAAATTTTAAAGAGAAAGAAGGCTATTTTCTTTTAATTGTCAAGTATAATGTTAAAATAGTGGTGCATTACACTTTAGAATTAAGAAATCAACAAGAAAACAGAGCAACCGCTTGAATGCTTAATCTCAATTTTCACTAGCTCACCAAAAATAACCTGCAAAACCAAATGAAATTATACATGAGGGTCGATTTTGAAGTTGATAGTTTGTTTGGCACATAGATGTAAGGTGTTTCATATCTAAAGGATTTTATAAATGAATCATAGCACATCTTTTATGATGCAAAATGAGGCATATTAAGCATACCCGAATCATATGCTGACCAATGCTTTGCTGTTTCACCGTGTAAACTGTAAAGCGGGCATGAGTATACCTACCCTAAATTTAACTTAATATATAACATAAGACTCAATGAAGTCGCTCTTATGTGTTTGATATATCTATTTTAAATACAATACCAATAATATTATGCAAAAATGAAATCCGTAAATGAAAAAGAGACTTGTAAAATTTATTTGCGAAGCAGATCCTGTCAACTGCACAGTTCCTGAAAAACTTCCTGAAGGACCCGCTGGTGAAGTGGAATTAGCTACCCCAATGTTTTTGCAAACTCCAAAAGGCGCGCCTGCCTGCAAAAATCAGAGACAATTTACTTAATACAAGAGTTCTATTAGATAATTAGTTGAGTAAATTAGTCTAAGACGAACCTGGCAAGCAGTGACTGAAGCACACCCGCATAATGATTGGCCATTCATTTTATCCAAAGCATCGAAAACACCTCCTCCGTCGCTTCTCTGTAAAAAATTTAAAAGTTAATATATGCTGGAACAATTTACCGTTTTACCATTGTATTAAAAGGGAAGTACGGATACCATGTAGAAATTGACAGCTAAGAAGTTGGGCATCACATTCCCAGCAGACTTGTAGCAAGTGGCAACCATATCCATCAATGGAGTTGAATGCTCTTTGCAGGCTTCAGCTTGTACCGGCATTGTTGGGAAGTAGTTTTGAAGAAAAAGAGATGCACTTTTTGAAGTAAGCGCTTTTGATTCTTTTCTGTTTTGACATGATCCTTGTTGTACTCCAGGGTCACCAGCTGAAACCACATTACATTTATATTTAGTTATTGGAAAATCACAAATAACATACTCCAGGTGGCAATGTGAGTGGTAGAACCGGTTTAATGACGGAATAATAAGGGTCTGGGTTGAAACAAGCCCGGGTTAATCTGATTATTTAAATAAAATGATTAAGAAGGTTCTATGTATTTAAGAAAGATTTTGGGCGACATTTAACCTAATCGACCCAACTGATCTGTTCCCTTTTTTTGTAAAACTTTTTGTTACGTCTCCTTTGAGAAACAGCACAGCCCAAATCGATTGTTTTGTTAGCAATTGAGTTGAAATTGTCTGCTCTAACTTTAAGTTAAGGTAGCAAAAAAACTATTAACTGAAAGACCTCGGTATTACATTTATAACAAATCCAAATTGATCTTTGCCTTATAAATATTTGACCAAATGATCGAACAATATGAGTTGAGCATGCATCAAATCATATTTTGTAACCAAAACTTGGTACTTACGTTCATTTTCCACCATGTACCTCCATTGATAAGCGATACCTTCGGAAACTTCCTTTGAAGAATCAGAAGTGAACACCAACAACCTATGATTATCTTGTGCCATATTGGTTACAGTAGGCCAGTCCTCACCCTTTTTCGGCATCTTAGAAACTGGATACCAGTACTTATCCAAACCAGCATCAGCGAATAACTTAGTCAACGCTTTAGTCGTATGCACATAATCCTCAAGTATAATGGTTACAATTTCAGTTGGGTTTGAGCTCAAGAATGCTTCCACTTCCCTCAACGTGTTAATTGCAGGTTGCTGAGCAAAAAATATAAGTAAATAGCACATAATAAACTAGCACTCTTGATGTTTCAAAGTTAGATACACAATTTTGACTTTGAGATCAAACATACATTTTAGATATGAGACTAAAAATTCTTTACGAGTATTATCAGGCAAAAAAGTGCAGGGGTGTTTGGATGTGCGTTTTCAAAGTGATTCTTATTGTTAGAACTTCCGGTTTATATCGTTTTGTAACCTTAGAGGTCAAATAATCAATTTGATGTTTGTTATAATGAAACTAGTTCTCATTGGATAGAGTAAAATTACTTATCTAGCATTAATATATGATTATATCTACTATCTCCTTAAACAATATCTCCAGCACCATATTTTGTTAAAGCTAATTATTCAATATATAACATATATTAAAAACGCACATCCAAATACCTCAAAAGACAAAACACCATCTCTTTTCAGATTATGAAAAAAAGCGGAACGTAATGAGAGAAAAGATGATTACAAAGGCAGTGATGTTATAACACTGGCCACGGAAGGAGTGGCAGAGCCAAATATCATTGTCGAAGTCGTACACATCCAACATCAATCCTCTAACTCCATTCTAACGCCAATTGAAACAGATGAAACAAACAAACTTATCAGAAATAAAAATAAAATAAAAATTTAAGTAGACATCGAAATGGGTTTAAAATATAACTTTAAAACCAAGAAACATACCCTTAACTGGTTGGTGACGGTATCTTCTTGATTGTAAAATGTGATCCTTTGAGGACCCGTCAAGAGAGGAGCATCCACGATTGAAAAAGCATTGTGTGTTACAAGCCATGTGTACTTGTTGAACGGCAACCCATTTATCTGTCCTCCATTTATTACCAAATCCATTAAGTAATATTATATGGTTAAAATTTTAAACTTGTATCAATAACAGAACACAAAGAAACTACTGGTTCCCATATTTAGAGTCCTATTTTAGCAGAATGAAATAAAGAAATAAAAAGAGGGTTTAGCATTTCAAACCACAATATACTTGAAAGCTATTAAATCGATGCTTTGAGATTGGTTATTTAAACAGCTTATGCTTAAGCAGATAGTCAACTATCAAAGCAAAATAATGCAAGAGATGGTGTTTGGATTTGCCTATATTGTGTTTAGAAAGGCAATAATCAAATAGTAACACTATGAACAACAACAACAACAACATTAGTACCCAATCCTGCCGGAACGAGGTATGGGGGAAGTAGAATGTAGACACTCACATCCCACCCGAAGATCGTAATTGTTTGAGTGTTTTGGAACTTTTGTAACAGTTTATTTATTCTTCAAGTAAGCATGAACACAATAAGCAACTCCAATTTGCTTATTGGGAAGAAAACTTATTCCGGGGGTGTTTGGGCAAAGGTTAGTTAAACAATTTATGCTTATTAATAAAAATTGGTAATTAGCTAACACGATATCAACACACAACACTATGCATGACAGCATGAGATAGTTAATTGGATTGGATTGGATTATCAGCTTCTTTCAGATAAGCTGATCCACAACTTTTTAAAGCAACTTAAAAAAGCTGATAACCGTAAGTTGTTTGGCTCTATGTTTAAGTTAGCTAGTAAATATATATACTTTTCACTCTCCAAAAAACACTCCTTATTTGCAGTTAAAATGAAGAGGCAGATAAAACTTACAGTGGCAGTAGGGATATTAGCTTGGCCTCTAATACAAAAAGGCTGATTTTTCCCCAACTGAGGGCAATTCCCACAATACAAACCACCCTCACAATCAGTTGCTGCTGAGCATGACTCTAATAACTGTTCATAATATCAATTAATGATTCGTATAAAATTTAACCATAATTCAATAGATCTACACTTATGAATCATTAACTGAACAAACAAACCTGACAATCTCCATTGGAGCAAGCCAAGCTAGTGATAAATAATATATCTACACTTATCAAAATAATAACAAGAAGAACCAATGATTTCTTCATTAGTTACCTCACACACACACACAAAAGAAGAAAAAAAAGTGTGTTGTGTGAGTAAAGAAAAAGCAAAAGGTGCCAATAATAAGAATGAAGATTTTGTTTTTTCACTTTTTTAGTTTGTGGAGTTTGAATAATGTAGAAATGAGATAAGAAAAGGTAAAGTTATTTTATGTATGCGTGTATGTACTAATGAAGGTGCATTATTTTTGTGTTGTGTCAAGTGTGAAATCTTTGTGTTTTGTTGTCACAGGATATATGTGCTGTGCTGTTGCGTTCACACACACTGTGTGTGGGGGAATGAAAATGGTGGACTACTTGTCAACATTATTTAATGCAGGTTTGTCTATAGACTATAGTATATGTAGCTAACAACTACTTTATCTTGGAAATAGTGGCCAACTAACTTTATTCATGTACGTGAGATATGTTAAATCCGTATAAATATATGTAAGCATAGATTTAGTTTTTTTTTAACGGCAAAAAGAATATATAAATATATAAAAAAGGACCACTAGCAAGGAGCTAGGATCCAAGATAACAATACAATTCTAGAAAAACAAAAATCTACAAATTCTAGAACCATCCCAGAACTTTAACTGCAAAGGACGTAAAAAGGTTGAAAAAAACTTATGCCAATTACAGGAAAACCTGAGACATAAGAAAAAACCTCATCATTGAAGGCCGAGCCACCGGTTTTCACTTCAATGATGTTTTTGATACGACCCCATACAAGTTCTGAGGAGACCACAAAGAAACCAAGCTACGAAACCACAAAACTACCGAAACGGACACTCGCTCCAATTATCCCACGAAGTCTTATCCTTCCTATCTCGATTGTGAATCCAAAGATAAGAAGTGGAAACAATGGCGTTAAAAACATCCAAGTTAGATTCATGAATACCATTGTGTATAGCATTATTTCGCGCCTTCCAAATATGCCACCACCATATAAAAATAATAGCTTGAAATCTATTTCGATGAGTCGCCGAGGTGTTAAGCGAATCACACCAAGAGAGAATTCGATCCATTGAGGCGTCCGGGATGTCACACTTAGTCCAATTATTCAATAAAACCTTGATCCGCTTGACAAAGATACAAGATTGAAAGACATGGTTGGTGTACTCCACGACTTCATCACAGTTACCACACCTAACCGAAACAATGTCAATACCTTTCGCGAAAAGGTTAATGGAAGTAGGAAGGCAATCACGTCGGAGTCTCCACACAAACAAATTTATCTTCTTTGGGACAAGACGATTCCATCGAGTCGATATGTTAGAAGAAGGAAGTAATTGATGGTCAAAAAACTTCCTAAGCTTAGCCACAGAGAACTCGTTATGGCCATTAAATTGCCATAACCAATTATCCTCGGTATCATTAAGACTAGGAGGAAGGCTATTAACCATATCATGAAAATTATTAATAACCCTGCTATTCCTAATTGGACGGTTCCAACTCCAAACCCAACCCATATCATCCCTTCTATTGCTAACAACGCAATGTTTTTCCGTTTCGAGAGCAAACAATCTCGGATATTTTTTAGCCAATGTCTCCTCCCCACACCACACATCTAACCAAAATTTAGTATCATGGCCATTACCGATTTATCTTTTGATAACATGTTTATCCAAATTGGTACGAGCATGAGTATCGCCAATCGAGTCCACAATTCGTTTCCATATCCCACCATGAGAAGCCGTGATATCAAAAAAGCAATTCTCCCTATGTATGGCAGAAATGGTACGAACCCACAAGGCCTTCGGGTTGCCAATCGCTCTCCATCTCCAACGGTATAAAAGAGCACGATTCATAGAGTCCAAACTTCCAAATCCAACGCCACAATCTTTTTTAGAAGCAAGAACCGCCCCCCATTTAACCCAAGAAATCTTCTTGACAACCTTATTACCACCCCAAAAGAACCGGGACCTTATAGCTTCAAGCTTTTTATTAACCGTAACCGGCAAACGAAAAATAGACAAAAAATATATACCAAGAGAACCAAGAACAGAAGAAATTAATGTAGCCCGACCTCCAATCGTGAAGATTTGATTTCCAAGAAGAAAGTCTCTTATTGCATTTGCTTATGATCGGATCCCAAGTTTGCACACGACTTGAATTTCCACCAATTGGGATTCCAAGATATTTGAAAGGGAATTTCTCAACTTTGCACCCCACAAAATTTGCCAAACGAGTAGTTTGGACCTCGCTCACCCCAATGCCAATAATGGAAGACTTCTCAAAATTAATTTTTAAACCAGAGACACAATGAAAAAACCTGAGAGCCTTGGTGATAACACGCAAATTTTGAGTACTAGGCTCTCCCACAATGATCACGTCATCTGCATAAAATAAATGAGAAATGGAAACAGTATTAATGTTAGCACACTTAAACAAGTTACCATTCACCAAATTATCAATAGCTATGTGAAGGCCCTCCATAGCTATGATAAAAAGAAATGGTGCCATCGGGTCGCCCTGACGAAGACCCCGTTGGATAGGAAACTCCTCAGAAGGGCTACCATTAACCAAAACCGAAGCTCTAGCCGATTTCAGGCATGCCTCAATCCAAGCAATCCATTTTGCCCCGAAACCCATAGCTTTAAGAACCGAGAATAAAAATTCCCAAGATAAAGAGTCATAAGCTTTGGCAAAGTCTATCTTGAAAAGCATCAATTTTTTATTTTTCTTTTTATACCAGTCAACAATCTCGTTAAGCATAAGAGGACCATCAAGAATCTGCCTTCCTTTAATGAACGTCGATTGAACCGGACTAACAACATCATCAATAACTTTTGCTAGACGGTTAGCTAACAATTTGGCGATAATTTTGTATTGGACACCAATAAGGCTAATAGGGCGAAAGTCAGGAACCGTGGTCGGGTTGCTCACCTTAGGAATCAAAGTAATAAACGAAGCATTACAACCAATGGGAATTTTAGCATTTTGAGAAAAATCACCGACCATATCTTGAATATCTTTTTCCAACAAACCCCATTTCCGTTTGATGAAAGCAAACGAAAAACCATCAGGCCCAGGCGCCTTATCCCCCCTACAGCTATGTACAGCCTCTTTTATTTCATCAATAGAAAAATCCATCTGAATGTTCTCGGCTTGCCAATCTTTGAGCTTTCTAAACCGTGAGTCATCAATAACAAAATCAATGCCATGAAATCTTTTAAACTTATTTGTAAAATAGTCTTGAAAGCACTGTTTAATACCAATCACATTCGTTATCCACAAACCGTTATATTTAATTCCATTTAAGGAGTTTTGACGTCTCCTTTTATTGATTATAGCATGATAAAACTTGGAGTTTTCATCTCCTTCAACCCCCCACTTAACCTTTAATTTTTGATGCAAGTCACGTCCATTATTAATTTCCATTTGTTGCAGCTCAGTAATGAGAGCTCTCCTGTTAGTGGCAAGACTATCATTGTTATTCGTAGACAATTTGAGATCAATGCTAGCAATTTCATTGGTAATAGTATCTCTATTTCTTTTAGCCTTCTTTTCTTTCTTCCATACCTTAATATCATTTTTCAACGACTTAAGTTTAACCTTGACCATGTTGAAGACTTCACCATTACATTGAGCAGCCGAGTTCTTCCAACTTTTATCAACAACATCATCAAAACCTTCTAAATCGAGCCAAGAGTTGAAGAATTTAAAAGGAGTAGGCCCAAAGTCTAACTTTTGAATAAAGAGTAACAACGGTCGATGATCCGAAAGAATATCGTCCAAAGCTTCCAACTTTAACTCGGGAACTTTATCAAGGGTATCAAAAGTAACAAGAACGCGATCAAGTCTGCTTGCTTTGATGCCATCAATAGAGACTCTGGTGTATTTGTGACGTCCAAGGGGCATATCAAACAGATAGGCACTCTCAATGAAACTATTAAAATTCACGACATTCACCTTTGAAAATATCGTACCCATACGTTCATCCGGACGACGTACCGAATTAAAATCTCCACACAAAATGTAGGTACCACGATTAGCCTCCATGAATCTCTTAATTTTGTTCCACAACTCCACTTTGTTGTTCTCCTGCTGTGGAGCATATATGTTTACCATATAACAATCCAAATCAAGATGAATCCATTTGCCACGCACAATCAGAAAATGATCAAATAGAAAAGAGTCTGACTTTGCAAAAACATTAGTGTCCCAAATAGAAAGAATACCACCCGAATGCCCATCCGCAAGAATCTCGACATAATCAAACCCAAAATTACCCCAAAGACTTTTGACTCTAGCCAAGTCACTTTTGGACATTAATGTGACAACTCGTATTTTCAGGTCATATTTCAAAACATTACTCATGCTTCATCATTTATCGTTTATCGTAAACTAGGTTTACGAGTATCAAATTCACGTAACCTTAATGGTTTGGCTGTGAATTCATGAACAATCATCAAGGACATTCCATATAAACTAGGTTTAGTCTACATATCATTAGCATCATCATCATCATATTAGTTCATGCATGGTTTTGCATTTTACATTAACCGTATAATTTCATATTAAATAAACGCTATCGCGTAAATAATTACTTTGAACAATTGATCCGTTACTTTCAAAAAATTATCCCAATATATTTTTATACTCATATTAAGTTTATAAAAATAATATTATGAGTTTACCCAGTGTTTTAAATTTATTTTGTATATAAATTGTTATATTTATATATTTACGACGGTTTTCTTAAAAACTACACGATAATTATTATTTCACTCAAATTTTGCAAGAAATGTATTTTTATAATCTTTAGGACCTCAATATATTTTATCTTGACCCGTTAAAAGTTATTTTTATCTAACGCTACCCTGAATACTCAAATGTGTATTCAAGATACCACATGTCTTCAATTAACTTACATATACTTATACTTATACATTATATAAAAAAAATATATATATAAAGAGATGACTAACACCCCCTTGTCGACACAAGGGGGGTGAGTCATGAGTATTTGCAAATATCTCTAGTATAATAGTATTTGCAAATATCTCTAGTATAATCTTATTATACTCTAAACACTTAACACATTCACTTCATTATCTTCAAGTGTAAAAAGATCAAACTCTCTCATCTTTCTCTCCTCTTGCAACCGGCCACACCAAGGGACCAAGGAAGGATCATCCAAAATTTTACAAGACAAGTTTTTAACACTCTAGTATCACTCTTGATTAAGGTTGTGCAATAAAAACCTTGGGTGATTAGGAAAAATCATTTGTTCTTATAACCTCATCAAGTTTACTAGTAAGCATCCATATTCATGATCATATTTCATATTCATTGTTATATTCATTTCATCATATTTGAGAAAACATGCAAGTCTCATGGATGTTTATACCACTTTTACATGTTTTTAAGAGTTATATATATATATATGACATCCTATAATTACTCCTTGTTATAAATCACTCTTGGTGATGTCTAGGAACCCATGACACCCTAAGAAGGTGTATGGTAGGATTAGAATAGCTTCAGAGTTGTTTTGAATGGGTTAGAATAGGTTTGGCGCGAGAAAAACTCATTTCGACAAGTTTTCTAAAGGGTCTGTCCTTATTTTCGAAATCTGGAAAATTCGACAGTAGGTAAAAAAATTTTGCCTAGATATTTAGAAAATACACTTTAAAACGAAAACGTGGCCGCTTGAACGGATTAAAACGGAGCTATAACGAAGAAGTTATGGATTTTTCAAGTTAAGCGACGAAAACTATAAATTCTGGAAATTTCAGCATGTTATGTTTATTTTGTACGAGTCAAAAATGAAACTTAGGCGTCATAAATTGTGTCGACTTATCAAAAATATATTAGTATACTTTGATACAAAGCTAAGGACATATAAAACATAGAAAACGGATTTGTAACGATTAAATTATACACGTTTACAAAAAGTTGTCGTAACTTTATTATATAAGGAAAACTATTAAATTTCTAATAGGCAAGTAATACGTCAACAAGTGACCATGTTAGAGGTTGTTTTTAACATTGATGTAGAACTTTTCATAAAGTGATGTCTTCTAGTAAAAGAAAGTTCGTCAAGTATATTTTTCAAAATGTCCGACCGTTTGTTTATCGGAGTTGTAATGAATTAAATACGGTTACTTAAACTTTGCCGAAAACCATCCTTAAACTATATTTTGGGACACAAGTACCATACTTAACCTATATTTTTCTTTATGTTCGAGACCTATAGGATGGAAACTCATGTACTAAAACTTTGAGATAATGATACAAGCTTCTCAAAACCGTTGAGTACGTTTCCTAACGCTCGATGTGCACCATTTTACGACTAGCTTTTAGAGGCCATTTAGTCACTTTCATGAAAATTTCAACAACATTATTTTACGACGAAAAGTTATAATTTCATAATAAATCACTAAATGATTATCGTCGGATATCATTTCAACGTAAATACATGTGGAGTAATTTAGAAATGGTCAAGACGTTAAAAGATTATATTTTCGACGAAAAGTATTATTTTCAAAAATTCATAAGTGGTATAGATATCATCCGAATTGCATGCATAACATTACATCATAACTTATTACGTATCATATCATTCATAATAGGTCAAGTTTCGAGATTCACGCTACATTTCGGTGTACACACTTTTGTCATCGCATCAATTCATCAAGTGAGTTTTCATAGCCCCGTTGTATACGTTTATACTTATTTTCAAACCTACGGGGGAGAATACATTGCACATCATTTTATTACGATACCAAGTATATCAAATTCATTTACATTGCTTAAGTTACCTCATGCCAATTGAATGTCCCCATTATATAACATGAACCGTTAATTTCATAGAAGCGAGGGTGAGTGGATAGATCTATCGAGGGTGACTCCTCCATCCGGGTTGGTGGATTCCAACTGGTTAAACGGATGCATTTCATTTAATAACATTATTTGAGTTGTTTGGCAAACACTCTGTTGGGGCGAACATCATGATCAGTCTAGTTTCGGTGTCATGGACTTGTAGTAATTGTAACATTTTTGTGTGGCATGATTGTCATACATGGTCAATACTTGTGTAGTCGTATAAAACATTTTCATAAACCTATGATTCCTCACCAACATTATTGTTGACCGTTTTAGCAATGTATTTTCAGGTAATTAAGACATTCGCATCATGGCACGAATAAGGAACCCTCATAGAGTCGCGGCGTCGACGCGTCTCATTGTATATTATGGCATTTTCAAATCATCGTTTGGACTTGTAATAAACTTAATTCCGCAAACTTTATCAACTTTTGGGACCTATCTTGTAACTCTGTATGTTTTAAATTAATATCAAACGATGTGTTTCTAAAACGACACTTTAGGTCGTTCAATATAACTGTGATTGTGATGCTATGACAGTCAATCCCCAGGAATTCCATTCCGCTGCAAAACAGGTAATTTGGGGGTGTGACAGATTGGTATCAAAGCTTCAGTTATAGAGAACTAGGTTGCATCTTTGACCCTAGACTATAACTACATCATCATAGCATCTCATCATTTCATCATGAGTGCATGTTCACTTTACATGCGGATTCATATACATTTTATTCGAGTTATTTACTTTTATTTTACATCGGTTGTCACAGAGATGTCTTTAGATTCCGACACTATCCTTATATCATCTAACACGAACATGGAGGATGTCTCATCCGACACCAACATGAACGATGCCTTATCACACACTGTAGTTTTATCTTCTATTGGCTCTATTTCAGACTTACCACTTATAGTGACTGACACCGAGACCGAACCCTTTGAGGAGGGCGAAGTCGCACCCACACCACCTGTTAGCCCTACACATGGCCCGATTCACCCACCATCACCACTGTTATCATCATCATCTTCATCATACTATCTTAGGGAGCCTATACCTACGTTGGACTTGCCGCTCAAAAAGCGTGCACGTTTTGACATCCCTGCATCACCCTCTACAGAGCCCGAACCACCAACTAGGTTCGAGATAGGTGAGAGCTCAAAGGCTGCTGCTGCTAGACATCCTTCCACTGAGACATTAGGGGCACGTATAGATAGCCAACAGGTTCAGATAGATAGGATGTTAGGACAGTTGGAGGAACTGTCATTGGACCGAGTGGAGACCATTGAGGAGGAGGTAGAAGGCCTCGTGATAGGTAGGGTTTCGATTGATATGGCTCATCAGGGTTTAGAGTCTAGACAGTTAGAGAACCGGGGGCATATTGTTGAGTTGAGGCAGGAGATTCCTGAGTTATATGACAGAGCCGAGATGGCACAGGACGAACTTCAGCGTCAGGCTCAGGAGTTGGCATTAGCCCGTGAGAGCATTGTTACTGCACAGGGTCAGATTAGCGAGTTGAGGGGTTTAATTGCTGGTTTGACTACACAGATTCGAGATCTACAGGATCGAGCTGGCGGAGCACCAGGCGGTGCCTAGTGTAGACTTTTATCATGTATAGTTTTTATTTACTATTATCCTAGTCACAAGGTGTGTGACATAGTTTAAAGAACTTGTTGTCTTTTGGTTGTTGTACAAACAAAATATCAAGTGTTGACTCAACTATGTAGGAATGGTTTTACTATCTATGATATCGGTCCATGAAGGCCGAAATTTTCATGTATATTATCCACGTGTGTTGTGATTATATTTGTGATATTTCGTGGTTGTTCCGTTGTGATTTCATTTATATTATGCATGTTGTGGTTGTGGATATATATGTGCAATGTTTGTTTCTACTTACGAGTTCTCATAATTGTTTCATCTTATGGTTTTGAAGAGCAATGGCGCCAAAGAAAGCCACACCTGAATTGACACAAGCTGCTATGCAGAAGTATGTGAACGATAGCATAGCCAATGCATTAAGGACCGAGAGAGCATCGGTGGCGGCTGCGGCTACTGCCGAGGCCGCTAGACATGCTGCTGGTGCAGGCATTGCAGGAGGGTCCGGGGTTAGAAGTTGTACGTATAAGGATTTTAAAAGTGGAGATCCCACTAAGTTCAAGGGTACTGAAGGGGCAACTGCCATGGTTAGATGGTTCGAGAAAATGGAGTCCGTGTTTCTATTATGTAATTTCCCGGAGGATAGCAAGGTTAAGTTTGCTACGAGTACACTACTTGATGGGGCAATGTCGTGGTGGAATTCGTATGCTCAGCCAATGGGAATGGAAAATGCGTACAAGCTCACCTGGGAGCAATTCAAAAGGTTGCTAACGAGGAAGTATTGTCCGCGTACGGAGGTGAAAAAGTTGGAGACCGAATTCTATGAATTGGTAACTATTGGGTATGACATCGATACTTACATTCGAAGGTTCCAAGAATTGGCCGCGTTATGCCCATCTATGGTTTCGGATAATGAAAAGCTACTGGAGGCTTTCACTGGGGGACTTCCCAAGGTTATTCAAGGAGACGTGATTTCTTTTGATCCGAAAACGATTGAGGAATCCATTCGAGTGACTCAAAAGCTCATGGCGCAAGTAGTAAAGAGAAGCAACATCGCCAACACCAACCGAAACAACAACAATACCAACAACCGCTCCAATTTCAACAATAACCGAAACAATTACACCAACTATAACAACAATAACAACAACAAACGGAAGTGGGACAACAACAGAGGTGGAAATGTCACTCAACAACCACCTAAGAGACAAGAGGTTGCAAAGGCCTATGTTGCAGGCCTAAAGGAGAAAAAGGGGTACACGGGGATTTTGCCTAAGTGTGAGATGTGTTCAAGTCATCACAAGCCGGGACGTTGTCCTGATCCATGCGGGAATTGTAAGAAAGTGGGACATCAAACTAGGGAATGCAAGATGCCAGCTACGGGGGAAAATCAGAAACCACCAGTGACATGTTTTGGTTGCGGAGAAAGGGGACATTACAAGACTGAGTGTCCAAAGGGAAGGAACCAAGGAAGCAGGAATCAAGGTGGAATGGCACAAGGAAGAGCCTATGTCATGGGAGGTGGAGAAGCTAGGGAGGACCCGAATGTCGTCACGGGTACGTTCCTTATCAATAATCGTTATGCATAAGTTTTATTTGATTCGGGAGCCGATAAGAGTTTTGTGTCCACTATATTTGCACCTTTACTCAATATCAAACCAACCACATTAGACACATCATACAACATTGAATTAGCTAATGGTAACTTAATTAGCACCGACACCATTGTCCGTGGTTGTACACTCAATTTTCTAAATCATCCCTTCAATATAGACCTTATGACCGTAGAACTTGGTAGTTTCGACGTCATCATCGGTATGGATTGGTTATCCAAACATCGTGCAAGAATCATTTGTGATGAAAAAGTTGTTCATCTTCCTTACAACGGCGAAACTTTGATCATTCGTGGGGAACGAAGTGGAACTAGACTCAGTATTATATCATGCATCAAAACGGAGAAGTACATAAAGAAAGGTTGTTTTGCTTTCTTAGCACATATAACCGAGAAGAAGTCGGAAGAGAAACGACTTGAGGATGTACCGATTGCTCGAGAATTTCCTGAAGACTTACCAGGACTCCCACCGGCACGTCAAGTAGAATTTCATATTGACTTAGTGCCCGGAGCTGCACCAATTGCGCGAGCACCTTACCGTTTAGCACCATCAGAAATGCAAGAGTTGTCTAATCAGTTGCAAGAACTTTTAGACAAAGGATTCATTAGGCCAAGTTCCTCGCCTTGGGGAGCACCGGTCTTGTTTGTGAAGAAGAAAGATGGATCCTTCAGAATGTGTATAGATTATAGAGAGCTAAACAAGTTAACGGTGAAGAATCGTTACCCACTCCCCAGAATCGACGACTTGTTTGATCAGTTGCAAGGCTCTAGTATCTACTCAAAGATTGACCTAAGGTCAGGTTATCATCAACTTAGAGTGCGGGAGGAGGATATCCCGAAAACAGCGTTTAGAACACGTTATGGACATTATGAGTTTCAAGTAATGCCATTCGGATTAACTAATGCACCTGCAGTATTCATGGATCTCATGAATAGGGTATGCAAACCGTATTTGGACAAGTTTGTTATAGTATTCATCGACGACATATTGATTTACTCAAAGAGCAAAGAAGAGCACGAAGGGCATTTAAGAACGATTTTAGGACTACTCAAGAATGAGAAGTTGTATGCCAAATTTTCGAAGTGTGATTTTTGGAATCGCAAAGTACAATTTCTTGGTCATGTCATTGATAGTCAAGGATTACAAGTAGATCCTGCAAAGATTGAAGCCGTAAAAGATTGGGCTACTCCAACAAATCCTACAGAAATCCGACAATTTCTAGGACTTGCCGGATATTACAGAAGATTCATCGAAGGTTTTTCAAAGATAGCTAAAGCTTTGACCAAGTTGACACAGAAAAACAAGAAGTACGAATGGGGAAAGAAACAAGAAGCTGCTTTTCAGTTGTTGAAGCAAAAGCTTTGCAGTGCGCCAATTTTGGCATTACCCGAAGGAATTGAGAACTTCGTGGTATACTGCGATGCTTCACATAAAGGGCTTGGAGCTGTTTTAATGCAAAACGAGAAGGTGATAGCTTATGCTTCTCGACAACTTAAGGTCCATGAGAAGAATTACACCACTCATGATCTTGAGTTGGGGGCCGTAGTTTTTGCACTCAAGATTTGGAGACACTACCTTTACGGTACAAAGTGCACAGTGTTTACGGACCACAAGAGTTTACAATATGTTCTTGATCAGAAGGAACTTAACATGAGGCAACGTCGTTGGTTGGAATTACTCAGCGATTATGATTGTGAAATCAAGTATCATCCGGGAAAAGCCAATGTTGTGGCTGATGCTCTTAGTCGGAAAGAAAGACCCAAACCTTTAAGAGTCCGATCATTAGGAATGACAATCAGTTCACCTTTACCATCAAAAATACTCGAGGCACAAATCGAGGCACTTAAGGAGGAAAACCGACCAAGTGAAAAGCTTTATGGTATGCCTGAAAATGTAAATGGCTTTGTAAAGAGAGCAGATGGAGTATTATGCTTCAAGGATAGAATGTGGGTACCATTTTATGGCGGGATACGAGAATTGATTATGCATGAGTCGCATAAGTCAAAGTATTCTATTCACCCAGGTTCTGATAAGATGTATCGGGATCTCAAGAAACTTTATTGGTGGCCGAACATAAAAGCGGAGATTGCCACGTACGTGAGCAAATGTCTTACTTGCTCTAAGGTAAAAGTCGAATACCAGAAACCTTCAGGATTACTCCAACAACTAGAAATTCCCCAATGGAAATGGGAACGCATTACGATGGACTTTGTCACGAAACTTCCAAAGACATCGGGAGATTACGATGCTATATGGGTAATCGTCGATCGTCTTACCAAATCAGCCCATTTTATACCAATTAGAGAGACTTATTCCATGGAACAACTCACTAGACTTTATGTCAAGGAAATAGTCTCAAGGCATGGAGCACCAATTTCCATCATTTCCGACAGAGATAGTCGATTCACTTCAAACTTCTGGAAATCATTACAAGATTCATCTGGAACCAAATTAGAGATGAGCACAGCATATCATCCATAAACCAATGGTCAAAGTGAAAGGACAATTCAAACCTTAGAAGATATGCTGAGGGCATGTGTGATTGATTTTGGAAATGGTTGGGCTAATCATTTGCCATTGATCGAATTCTCGTACAACAATAGTTATCACACCAGTATAAAAGCGGCACCATTTGAGGCACTCTATGGTTGAAAGTGCCGATCACTGTTTGTTGGGCGAGGTTGGAGACGCACAACTCACTGGTCCAGAAATGGTACGGGAAACAACAGAAAAGATAGTCTAAATCCGAGATAGACTTCAGAAGCTGCGAGAAACCGACAGAAACGTTACGCAGATGTTAGACGCAAACCGTTGGAATTTCAAGTTGGCGACAAAGTGATGTTGAAAGTATCGCCTTGGAAAGGCGTGGTACGATTTGGAAAAAGCGGGAAGTTGAACCCGAGGTACATTGGGCCATTCAAAATTTTGAGCAGAGTCGGCCCTGTAGCTTATCGACTTGATCTTCCGATAGAACTTGGTCACGTACACAACACGTTTCACGTTTCAAACCTGAAGAAATGTCTTTCGGACGAATCACTCGTTATTCCATTGGAAGAAATTCAACTCGACGATAAACTCAATTTCGTGGAGGAACCTGTAGAAATCATGGACCGCGAGGTCAAGCAGTTGAAACAAATTCGTATTCCTATCATGAAGGTTCGCTGGAATTCTCGAAGAGGACCTGAGTTTACTTGGGAACGGGAAGACCAGATGCGCCTCAAATATCCTCATCTTTTCACCGACGACATCGTAGGACCCAACAAGGACTGAATTCAGGGACTGAATTCCTTTTTGGATGGGCGAATGTGACAACTCGTATTTTCAGGTCATATTTCAAAACATTACTCATGCTTCATCATTTATCGTTTATCGTAAACTAGGTTTACGAGTATCAAATTCACGTAACCTTAATGGTTTAGCTGTGAATTCATGAACAATCATCAAGGACATTCCATATAGACTAGGTTTAGTCTACATATCATTAGCATCATCATCATCATATTAGTTCATGCATGGTTTTGCATTTTACATTAACCGTATAATTTCATATTAAATAAACGCTATCGCGTAAATAATTACTTTGAACAATTGATCCGTTACTTTCAAAAAATTATCCCAGTATATTTTTATACTCATATTAAGTTTATAAAAATAATATTATGAGTTTACCCAGTGTTTTAAATTTATTTTGTATATAAATTGTTATATTTATATAATTACGACGGTTTTCTTAAAAACTACACGATAATTATTATTTCACTCAAATTTTGCAAGAAATGTATTTTTATAATCTTTAGGACCTCAATATATTTTATCTTGACCCGTTAAAAGTTATTTTTATCTAACGCTACCCTAAATACTCAAATGTGTATTCAAGATACCACATGTCTTCAATTAACTTACATATACTTATACTTATACATTATATAAAAAAAATATATAAAGAGATGACTAACACCCCCTTGTCGACACAAGGGGGGTGAGTCATGAGTATTTGCAAATATCTCTAGTATAATCTTATTATACTCTAAACACTTAACACATTCACTTCATTATCTTCAAGTGTAAAAAGATCAAACTCTCTCATCTTTCTCTCCTCTTGCAACCGGCCACACCAAGGGACCAATGAAGGATCATCCAAAATTTTACAAGACAAGTTTTTAACACTCTAGTATCACTCTTGATTAAGGTTGTGCAATAAAAACCTTTGGTGATTAGGAAAAATCATTTGTTCTTATAACCTCATCAAGTTTACTAGTAAGCATCCATATTCATGATCATATTTCATATTCATTGTTATATTCATTTCATCATATTTGAGAAAACATGCAAGTCTCATGGATGTTTATACCACTTTTACATGTTTTTAAGAGTTATATATATATATATATATATATATATATATATATATATATATATATATATATATATATATATATAGAGTTAGGATCAAATAAGAAGATTACTTAAAATAAGAAGGAATAAGAAGAACTATAACCGTAAATCCGAGATGTACCGACCTAAATTAGATGCATCCTTATAATCTTAGATGCATTATAACGCAACATATTGTGTTTTCTAGCTTTTAATCAGATGCATATACGTATATTAGATGCATTTCATGATTTCTCTTGTTTTTAGTTCCTCTGCACGTGCCGAAATCATGAAAATCAATTTGCACCATCTATACATCAAATTAACTTTCGAAACTCAAGATGTTGCATCTATATAAATAGAAATGCATCAAATGCAAGTCGTTGCATCTCAAATGCATAGTTTTGGTCACTTCTCACCACTTCTTATTTTAAGTTACTTCTCACTGGATCCCTACTCTATATATATATATATATATATATATATATATATATATATATATATATATATATATATATATATATATATATATATATATATATATATATATGACATCCTATAATTACTCCTTGTTATAAATCACTCTTGGTGATGTCTAGGAACCCATGACACCCTAAGAAGGTGTATGGTAGGATTAGAATAGCTTCGGAATTGTTTTGAATGGGTTAGAATAGGTTTGGCGCGAGAAAAACTCATTTCGACAAGTTTTCTAAAGGGTCTGTCCTTATTTTCGAAATCTGGAAAATTCGACAGTAGGTAAAAAATTTTGGCCTAGATATTTAGAAAATAAAATTTAAAACGAAAACGTGGCGCTTGAAGCGGATTAAAAGCGGAGCTATAACGAAGAAGTTATGAATTTTTCAAGTTAAGCGACGAAAACTATAAATTCTGGAAATTTCAGCATGTTACGTCTAATTTGTACGAGTCAAAAATGAAACTTAGGCGTCATAAATTGTGTCGACTTATCAAAAATATATTAGTATACTTTGATACAAAGCTAAGGACATATAAAACATAGAAAACGGATTTGTAACGATTAAATTATACACGTTTACAAAAAGTCGTCGTAACTTTATTATATAAGGAAAACTATTAAATTTCTAATAGGCAAGTAATACGTCAACAAGTGACCATGTTGGAGGTTGTTTTTAACATTGATGTAGAACTTTTCATAAAGTGATGTCTTCTAGTAAAAGTAAGTTCGCCAAGTATATTTTTCAAAATGTCCGACCGTTTGTTTATCGGAGTTGTAATGAATTAAATACGGTTACTTAAACTTTGCCGAAAACCATCCTTAAACTATATTTTGGGACACAAGTACCATACTTAACCTATATTTTTCTTTATGTTCGAGACCTCTAGGATGGAAACTCATGTACTAAAACTTTGAGATAATGATACAAGCTTCTCAAAACCGTTGAGTACGTTTCCTAACGCTCGATGTGCACCATTTTACGACTAGCTTTTAGAGGCCATTTAGTCACTTTCATGAAAATTTCAACAACATTATTTTATGACGAAAAGTTATAATTTCATAATAAATCACTAAATGATTATCGTCGGATATCATTTCAGCGTAAATACATGTGGAGTAATTTAGAAATGGTCAAGACGTTAAAAGATTATATTTTCGACGAAAAGTATTATTTTCAAAAATTCATAAGTGGTATAGATATCATCCGAATTGCATGCATAACATTACATCATAACTTATTACGTATCATATCATTCATAATAGGCCAAGTTTGAGATTCACGCTACATTTCGGTGTACACACTTTTGTCATCGCATCAATTCATCAAGTGAGTTTTCATAGCCCCGTTGTATACGTTTATACTTATTTTCAAACCTACGGGGGAGAATACATTGCACATCATTTTTATTACGATACCAAGTATATCAAATTCATTTACATTGCTTAAGTTACCTCATGCCAATTGAATGTCCCCATTATATAACATGAACCGTTAATTTCATAGAAGCGAGGGTGAGTGGATAGATCTATCGAGGGTGACTCCTCCATCCGGGTTGGTGGATTCCAACTGGTTAAACGGATGCGTTTCATTTAATAACATTATTTGAGTTGTTTGGCAAACACTCTGTTGGGGCGAACATCATGATCAGTCTAGTTTCGGTGTCATGGACTTGTAGCAATTGTAACATTTTTGTGTGGCATGATTGTCATACATGGTCAATACTTGTGTAGTCGTATAAAACATTTTCATAAACCTATGATTCCTCACCAACATTATTGTTGACCGTTTTAGCAATGTATTTTCAGGTAATTAAGACATTAGCATCATGGCACGAATAAGGAACCCTCATAGAGTCGCGGCGTCGACGCGTCTCATTGTATATTATGGCATTTTCAAATCATCGTTTGGACTTGTAATAAACTTAATTCCTCAAACTTTATCAAATTTTGGGACCTATCTTGTAACTCTGTATGTTTTAAATTAATATCAAACGATGTGTTTTTAAAACGACACTTTAGGTCGTTCAATATAACTGTGATTGTGATGCTATGACAGTCAATCCCCAGGAATTCCATTCCGCTGCAAAACAGGTAATTTGGGGGTGTGACATATTGGTATCAAAGCTTCAGTTATAGAGAACTAGGTTGCATCTTTGACCCTAGACTATAACTACATCATCATAGCATCTCATCATTTCATCATGAGTGCATGTTCACTTTACATGCGGATTCATATACATTTTATTCGAGTTATTTACTTTTATTTTACATCGGTTGTCACAGAGATGTCTTCAGATTCCGACACTATCCCTATATCATCTGACACGAACATGGAGGATGTCTCATCCGACACCAACATGAACGATGCCTTATCACACACTGTACTTTTATCTTCTATTGGCTCTACTTCAGATTTACCACTTATAGTGTGACTGACACGAGGAACCCTTTGAGGAGGGCGAAGTCGCACCACACACCTGTTAGCCCTACACATGGCCCGATTCACCCACCATCACCACTGTTATCATCATCATCTTCATCATACTATCTTAGGGAGCCTATACCTACGTTGAACTTGCCGCTCAAAAAGCAGGCACGTTTTGACATCCCTGCATCACCCTCTACAGAGCCCGAACCACCAGCTAGGTTCGAGATAGGTGAGAGCTCAAAGGCTGCTGCTGCTAGACAGCCTTCCACTGAGACATTAGGGGCACGTATAGATAGCCAACAGGTTCAGATAGATAGGATGTTAGGACAGTTGGAGGAACTGTCATTGGACCGAGTGGAGACCATTGAGGAGGAGGTAGAAGGCCTCGTGATAGGTAGGGTTTCGATTGATATGGCTCATCAGGGTTTAGAGTCTAGACAGTTAGAGAACCGGGGGCATATTGTTGAGTTGAGGCAGGAGATGCCTGAGTTATATGACAGAGCCGAGATGGCACAGGAGAACTTCAGCGTCAGGCTCAGGAGTTGGCATTAGCCCGTGAGAGCATTGTTACTGCACAGGGTCAGATTAGCGAGTTGAGGGGTTTGATTGCTGGTTTGACTACACAGATTCGAGATCTACAGGATCGAGCTGGCGGAGCACCAGGAGGTGCCTAGTGTAGACTTTTATCATGTATAGTTTTTATTTACTATTATCTTAGTCACAAGGTGTGTGACATAGTTTAAAGAACTTGTTGTCTTTTGGTTGTTGTACAAACAAAATATCAAGTGTTGACTCAACTATGTAGGAATGGTTTTACTATCTATGATATCGGTCCATGAAGGCCGAAATTTTCATGTATATTATCCACGTGTGTTGTGATTATATTTGTGATATTTCGTGGTTGTTTCGTTGTGATTTCATTTATATTATGCATGTTGTGGTTGTGGATATATATGTGCAATGTTTGTTTCTACTTACGAGTTCTCATAATTGTTTCATCTTATGGTTTTGAAGAGCAATGGCGCCAAAGAAAGCCACACCTGAATTGACACAAGCTACTATGCAGAAGTATGTGAACGATAGCATAGACAATGCATTAAGGACTGAGAGAGCATCGGTGGCGGCTGCGGCTACTTGAGGCCGCTAGACATCTTGCTGCTTTGCAGGCATTGCAGGAGGGTCCGGGGTTAGAAGTTGTTCGTATAAGGATTTTAAAAGTGGAGATCCCACTAAGTTCAAGGGTACTGAAGGGGCAACTGCCATGGTTAGATGGTTCGAGAAAATGGAATCCGTGTTTCTATTATGTAATTGCCGGAGGATAGCAAGGTTAAGTTTGCTACGAGTACACTACTTGATGGGGCAATGTCGTGGTGGAATTCGTATGCTCAGCCAATGGGAATGGAAAATGCGTACAAGCTCATCTGGGAGCAATTCAAAAGGTTGCTAACGAGGAAGTATTGTCCGCGTACGGAGGTGAAAAAGTTGGAGACCGAATTCTATGAATTGGTAACTATTGGGTATGACATTGATACTTACATTCGAAGGTTCCAAGAATTGGCCGCGTTATGCCCATCTATGGTTTCGGATAATGAAAAGCTACTGGAGGCTTTCATTGGGGGACTTCCCAAGGTTATTCAAGGAGACGTGATTTCTTTTGATCCGAAAACGATTGAGGAATCCATTCGAGTGACTCAAAAGCTCATGGCGCAAGTAGTAAAGAGAAGCAACATCGCCAACACCAACCGAAACAACAACAATACCAACAATCGCTCCAATTTCAACAATAACCGAAACAATTACACCAACTATAACAACAATAACAACAACAAGCGGAAGTGGGACAACAACAGAGGTGGAAATGTCACTCAACAACCACCTAAGAGACAAGAGGTTGCAAAGGCCTATGTTGCAGGCCTAAAGGAGAAAAAGGGGTACACGGGGATTTTGCCTAAGTGTGAGATGTGTTTTAGTCATCACAAGCCGGGCGTTGTCACGATCCATGCGGAATTGTAAGAAAGTGGGACATCAAACTAGGGAATGCAAGATGCCAGCTACGGGGGAAAATCAGAAACCACCAGTGACATGTTTTGGTTGTGGAGAAAAGGGACACTACAAGGCTGAGTGTCCAAAGGGAAGGAACCAAGGAAGCAGGAATCAAGGTGGAATGGCACAAGGAAGAGCCTATGTCATGGGAGGTGGAGAAGCTAGGGAGGACCCAAATGTCGTCACGGGTACGTTCCTTATCAATAATCGTTATGCATCAGTTTTATTTGATTCGGGAGCCGATAAGAGTTTTGTGTCCACTATATTTGCACCTTTACTCAATATCAAACCAACCACATTAGACACATCATACAACATTGAATTAGCTAATGGTAACTTAATTAGCACCGACACCATTGTCCGTGGTTGTACACTCAATTTTCTAAATCATCCCTTCAATATAGACCTTATGCCCGTAGAACTTGGTAGTTTCGACGTCATCATCGGTATGGATTGGTTATCCAAACATCGTGCAAGAATCATTTGTGATGAAAAAGTTGTTCATCTTCCTTACAACGTCGAAACTTTGATCATTAGGTGGGGAGCGAAGTGGAACTAGACTTCAGTATTATATCATGCATCAAAACGGAGAAGTACATAAAGAAAGGTTGTTTTGCTTTCTTAGCACATATAACCGAGAAGAAGTCGGAGGAGAAGCGACTTGAGGATGTACCGATTGCTCGAGAATTTCTGAAGTGTTTCCGAAGACTTGCCAGGACTCCCACGGCACGTCAAGTAAATTTCATATTGACTTAGTGCCCGGAGCTGCACCAATTGTGCGAGCACCTTACCGTTTAGCACCATCAGAAATGCAAGAGTTGTCTAATCAGTTGCAAGAACTTTTAGACAAAGGATTCATTAGGCCAAGTTCCTCGCCTTGGGGAGCACCGGTCTTGTTTGTGAAGAAGAAAGATGGATCCTTCAGAATGTGTATAGATTATAGAGAGCTGAACAAGTTAACGGTGAAGAATCGTTACCCACTCCCCAGAATCGACGACTTGTTTGATCAGTTGCAAGGCTCTAGTATCTACTCAAAGATTGACCTAAGGTCAGGTTATCATCAACTTAGAGTGCGGGAGGAGGATATCCCGAAAACAGCGTTTAGAACACGTTATGGACATTATGAGTTTCAAGTAATGCCATTCGGATTAACTAATGCACCTGCAATATTCATGGATCTCATGAATAGGGTATGCAAACCGTATTTGGAAAAGTTTGTTATAGTATTCATCGACGACATATTGATTTACTCAAAGAGCAAAGAAGAGCACGAAGGGCATTTAAGAACGATTTTAGGACTACTCAAGAATGAGAAGTTGTATGCCAAATTTTTGAAGTGTGATTTTGGAATGCAAAGTACAATTTCTTGGTCATGTCATTGATAGTCAAGGATTACAAGTAGACCCATAAAGATTGAAGCCGTAAAAGATTGGGCTACTCCAACAAATCCTACAGAAATCCAACAATTTCTAGGACTCGCGGGTATTACGAAGATTCATCGAAGGTTTTCAAAGATAGCTAAAGCTTTGACCAAGTTGACACAGAAAAACAAGAAGTACGAATGGGGAAAGAAACAAGAAGCTGCTTTTTAGTTATTAAAGCAAAAGCTTTGCGGTCGCCAATTTTGGCATTACGAAGGAATTGAGAACTTCGTGGTATCTTGCGATGCTTCACATAAAGGGCTTGGTACAGCTGTTTTAATGCAAACGAGAAGGTGATAGCTTATGCTTCTCGACAACTTAAGGTCCATGAGAAGAATTACACCACTCATGATCTTGAGTTGGGGGCCATAGTTTTTGCACTCAAGATTTGGAGACACTACCTTTACGGTACAAAGTGCACAGTGTTTACGGACCACAAGAGTTTACAATATGTTCTTGATCAGAAGGAACTTAACATGAGGCAACGTCGTTGGTTGGAATTACTCAGCGATTATGATTGTGAAATCAAGTATCATCCGGGAAAAGCCAATGTTGTGGCTGATGCTCTTAGCTGGAAAGAAAGACCCAAACCTTTAAGAGTTCGATCATTAGGAATGACAATCAGTTCACCTTTACCATCAAAAATACTCGAGGCACAAATCGAGGCACTTAAGGAGGAAAACCGACCAAGTGAAAAGCTTTATGGTATGCCTGAAAATGTAAATGGCTTTGTAAAGAGAGCGGATGGAGTATTATGCTTCAAGGATAGAATGTGGGTACCATTTTATGGCGGGATACGAGAATTGATTATGCATGAGTCGCATAAGTCAGAGTATTCTATTCACCCGGGTTACGATAAGATGTATCGGGATCTCAAGAAACTTTATTGGTGGCCGAACATAAAAGCGGAGATTGCCACGTACGTGAGAAAATGTCTTACTTGCTCTAAGGTAAAAGTCGAATACCGAAACCTTGGGATTACTCCAACAACCAGAAATTCCCAATGGAAATGGGAACGCATTACGATGGACTTTGTCACGAAACTTCCAAAGACATCGGGAGGTTACGATGCTATATGGGTAATCGTCGATCGTCTTACCAAATCAGCCCATTTTATACCAATTAGAGACTTATTCCATGGAACAACTCACTAGACTTTATGTCAAGGAAATAGTCTCAAGGCATGGAGCACCAATTTCCATCATTTCCGCCAGAGATAGTCGATTCACTTCAAACTTCTGGAAATCATTACAAGATTCATTTGGAACCAAATTAGAGATGAGCATAGCATATCATCCACAAACCGATGGTCAAAGTGAAAGGACAATTCAAACTTAGAAGATATCTTTGAGGGCATGTGTGATTGATTTTGGAAATGGTTGGGCTAATAATTTGCCATTGATCGAATTCTCGTACAACAATAGTTATCACACCAGTATAAAAGCGGCACCATTTGAGGCACTCTATGTTCGAAAGTGCCGATCACTTTGTTGGGCGAGGTTGGAGGCACAACTCATTTGGTCAGAAATGGTACGAAACAACGGAAAAGATAGTCCAAATCGAGATAGACTCGAAGCGCAGAAGCCGAGAAGCGTTACGCGGATGTTAGGCGCAAACCGTTGGAATTTCAAGTTGGCGACAAAGTGATGTTGAAAGTATCGCCTTGGAAAGGCGTGGTGCGATTGGAAGCGGGAAGTTGAACCCGAGGTACATTGGGCCATTCAAAATTTTGAGCGAGTCGGCCACTGTAGCTTATCGACTTGAGCTTCCGACAGAACTTAGTCACGTACACAACACGTTTCACGTTTCAAAACTGAAGAAATGTCTTTCGGACGAATCACTCGTTATTCCATTGGAAGAAATTCAACTCGACGATAAACTCAATTTAGTGGAGGAACCTGTAGAAATCATGGACCGCGAGGTCAAGCAGTTGAAACAAATTCGTATTCCTATCGTGAAGGTTATTTGGAATTCTCGAAGAGGTCCTGAGTTTACTTGGGAGCGGGAAGACGGATCGCCTCAAATATCCTCATCTTTTCACCGACAACATCGTAGGACCCAACAAGGATGAATTAGGGGACTGAATTCCTTTTTGAATGGGCGAATGTGACAACTTCGTATTTTCAGGTCATATTTCAAAACATTACTCATGCTTCATCATTTATCGTTTATCGTAAACTAGGTTTACGAGTATCAAATTCACGTAACCTTAATGGTTTAGCTGTGAATTCATGAACAATCATCAAGGACATTCCATATAGACTAGGTTTAGTCTACATATCATTAGCATCATCATCATCATCATATTAGTTCATGCATGGTTTTGCATTTTACATTAACCGTATAATTTCATATTAAATAAATGCTATCGCGTAAATAATTACTTTGAACAATTGATCCGTTACTTTCAAAAAATTATCCCAATATATTTTTATACTCATATTAAGTTTATAAAAATAATATTATGAGTTTACCCAGTGTTTTAAATTTATTTTGTATATAAATTGTTATATTTATATAATTACGACGGTTTTCTTAAAAACTACACGATAATTATTATTTCACTCAAATTTAGCAAGAAATGTATTTTTATAATCTTTAGGACCTCAATATATTTTATCTTGACCCGTTAAAAGTTATTTTTATCTAACGCTACCCTAAATACTCAAATGTGTATTCAAGATACCACATGTCTTCAATTAACTTACATATACTTATACTTATACATTATATAAAAAAAATATATAAAGAGATGACTAACACCCTTGTGACACAAGGGGGTGAGTCATGAGTATTTGCAAATATCTCTAGTATAATCTTATTATACTCTAAACACTTAACACATTCACTTCATTATCTTCAAGTGAAAAAGATCAAACACTCATCTTTCTCTCCTCTTGCAACCGGCCACACCAAGGGACCAAGGAAGGATCATCCAAAATTTTACAAGACAAGTTTTTAACACTCTAGTATCACTCTTGATTAAGGTTGTGCAATAAAAACCTTGGGTGATTAGGAAAAATCATTTGTTCTTATAACCTCATCAAGTTTACTAGTAAGCATCTATATTCATTGTTATATTCATTTCATCATATTTGAGAAAACATGCAAGTCTCATGGATGTTTATACCACTTTTACATGTTTTTAAGAGTTATATATATATATATATATATATATATATATATATATATATATATATATATATATATATATATATATATGACATCCTATAATTACTCCTTATTATAAATCACTCTTGGTGATGTCTAGGAACCCATGACACCCTAATAAGGTGTATGGTAGGATTATAATAGCTTCGGAGTTGTTTTGAATGGGTTAGAATAGGTTTGGCGCGAGAAAAACTCATTTCGACAAGTTTTCTAAAGGGTCTGTCCTTATTTTTGAAATCTGGAAAATTCGACAGTAGGTAAAAAAATTTGGCCTAGATATTTAGAAAATACACTTTAAAAGCAGCGTGGCAGCTTGAACGGTTAAAAGCGGGCTATACTTGAAGAAGTTATGAATTTTTCAAGTTAGGCGACGAAAACTATAAATTCTGGAAATTTCAGCATGTTATGTTTATTTTGTGCAGAGTCAAAAATGAAACTTAGCGTCATAAATTGTGTCGACTTATCAAAAATATATTAGTATACTTTGATACGAAGCTAAGAACGTATAAAACATAGAAAGCAGTTTGTAACGATTAAATTATACACGTTTACAAAAAGTTGTCGTAACTTTATTATATAAGAAAAAACTATTAAATTTCTAATAGGCAAGTATTACGGCAACAAGTGACCATGTTGGAGGTTGTTTTTAACATTGATGTAGAACTTTTCATAAAGTGATGTCTTCTAGTAAAAGTAAGTTCGCCAAGTATATTTTTCAAAATGTCCGACCGTTTGTTTATCGGAGTTGTAATGAATTAAATACGGTTACTTAAACTTTGCCGAAAACCATCCTTAAACTATATTTTGGGACACAAGTACCATACTTAACCTATATTTTTCTTTATGTTCGAGACCTCTAGGATGGAAACTCATGTACTAAAACTTTGAGATAATGATACAAGCTTCTCAAAACCGTTGAGTACGTTTCCTAACACTCGATGTGCACCATTTTACGACTAGCTTTTAGAGGCCATTTAGTCACTTTCATGAAAATTTCAACAACATTATTTTACGACGAAAAGTTATAATTTCATAATAAATCACTAAATGATTATCGTCGGATATCATTTCAGCGTAAATACATGTGGAGTAATTTAGAAATGGTCAAGACGTTAAAAGATTATATTTTCGACGAAAAGTATTATTTTCAAAAATTCATAAGTGGTATAGATATCATCCGAATTGCATGCATAACATTACATCATAACTTATTACGTATCATATCATTCATAATAGGTCAAGTTTTTAGATTCACGCTACATTTGATTGTACACACTTTTGTCATCGCATCAATTCATCAAGTGAGTTTTCATAGCCCCGTTGTATACGTTTATACTTATTTTCAAACCTACGGGGAGAATACATTGCACATCATTTTTATTACGATACCAAGTATATCAAATTCATTTACATTGCTTAAGTTACCTCATGCCAATTGAATGTCCCCATTATATAACATGAACCGTTAATTTCATAGAAGCGAGGGTGAGTGGATAGATCTATCGAGGGTGACTCCTCCATCCGGGTTGGTGGATTCCAACTGGTTAAGCGGATGCATTTCATTTAATATCATTATTTGAGTTGTTTGGCAAACACTCTGCTGGGGCGAACATCATGATCGTCTAGTTTGTGTCATGGACTTGTAGCAATTGTAACATTTTTGTGTGGCATGATTGTCATACATGGTCAATACTTGTGTAGTCGTATAAAACATTTTCATAAACCTATGATTTCTCACCAACATTATTGTTGACCGTTTTAGCAATGTATTTTCAGGTAATTAAGACATTAGCATCATGGCACGAATAAGGAACCCTCATAGAGTCGCGGCGTCGACGCGTCTCATTGTATATTATGGCATTTTCAAATCATCGTTTGGACTTGTAATAAACTTAATTCCGCAAACTTTATCAACTTTTGGGACCTATCTTGTAACTCTGTATGTTTTAAATTAATATCAAACGATGTGTTTCTAAAACGACACTTTAGGTCGTTCAATATAACTGTGATTGTGATGCTATGACAGTCAATCCCCAGGAATTCCATTCCGCAGCAAAACAGGTAATTTGGGGGTGTGACAATTAAAGTTTCCTGAATCGCAAGAAAATTAACTTGATGTTTACTTAAAATGCCACGCAGCTTGTTTCTTTTAGACATACACCCGTCCATACATGTTAAACGATATAATATTCATTGGTAACCTTCCAACTCCACCAATTGAACACGTTTAATAGCGACCTCTTAACTACAAGAGTTTTGAATCCCATATTCTCCCTATCTCGAGAATTTCCTTTGGATCCAGTGGCATATTGCTAGACTCAAATGTTGAAAATGAGTCACCCTCCTTGTGTTCTTTATTTGTCTTTAAAGAAGACTCACACTGATTGACTTGAATTTTTTGAATAACCCTTTGTGAAACCAGGTGCTCCAAATGATTACGGACGTGAATCCAATTTGAGTCATCATGACCTACCTGTTGTCTCTTTTCCTTCTTCGAGCGCATTTTTGGTGGGCAAGAAATTAGCTTTCTTTTTCGGACAAGTTCTTTCTCAAATATAGCATCCAACGAGAAGATGTCATCGGGGTCTTTTTTTTGCTCGGCTACCTGTGAGACACCATGATTAACTGATGCACCACATCCTCCTCAACAATTGGGGAGCATGCGCAGTAAAACCTCCATGGCAATCTTTTGAATTAGAACCCGACTTCTCATCATTCGAATTACCAAAGTTTGAATCACGATGTTTCACCGACATAAATTGTGATCAAATTGTTAAGCTAGGAATCCCATCGTCATCATTAAATTCGTGCTTACTTCATCGATTATCTTCTTCACATTGGCTCGACATTTGAGAATCAGATGAATCACTTTCGGTCCCAAAATTATAGGTTCCAGCATTGCAAATTCTTTCATCCTGCGTCATATTTCTTGTTGTCGATCTCCACTTGTAGTTCCTCGACTACATATTTTTGGGAGTTAGCTAAAATACACACTTTACAAATGGATAGCTCTCTCTCCCGATCATCCAAAAGAATACACATTTACCCAGTCACCAATTAGCTCTTGAATCGATTCTCTTACGCCGCACACCAAGTGGTAAGCCGAAACTTCGACCCATACCATTAAGTTCATCGGGGGACAAAGCATGCACTCGGTGTCTTAAAGGCACTAAATCTGCATCTCAACAATTCGTTAGCCATAAAAAGCTCCTTGGCTTCCATCGAGGAGAAAGTGATGAGAAGCCATGACGCCCAATATAAGATATTTTAAAATCATAAAACCTTCATCTATCGACCATTGGTAGGATTGTGGGATGTTGCAAGGTTGGCAATCTTCACTAACATCGACAAATTGGGCTTAGCTTTTTCCTCAAAGTCATTTGAACTACTAAAAGAAGGAAGCTTAACAAGCCTACGTTCTTGAAGAGAAGAATAAGCCTTACCAGAATTGATGTCCACATTGATCGTGCTTTTGGTCGGAAAGGACCTCAGCGTAAGACATGGCGGGTTTGCTAACCCCATGCTCTCCTTTATCGAAGCCCCTATTCCCAGTACATTTACGGTTTCTTAGTATTAGGTTTAACATTGCGATTTTCATGGATTCTACTATATTTAACCAAATCCGCAAACACATGATATGTTCGTTTATGGGTCAAGATACCCCAACATCCCATGAATTGATTCCCAAATACCTCATAGGCGTGCCCCCCCTTACCATTGTCCCTTTTTTTTTTTTTTTAATTGTGTATAGTTTATTTTGTGTGGTATATTTAATTTGTGTAGTTTTTTATATTTATAGTGTATTTATTTGTGTGGTATATTTAATTTGTGTAGTGTTTTTATATGTATATAGTGTATTTATTTGTGTAGTGTTTTTATATGTAGAGTATTTATTTGTGTATTGTTTCCATTTAATTAAACAATAACAATAAAATATTTTATAAACTTTTTTTACGTTACTTTTTATAAACTTTTTTTAAACTTTTTTTACGTTACTTTTTATAAACTTTTTTTTTATAAACCTTTTTTTATAAACTTTTTTTATAATTTTTTTATAAACTTTTTTTATAAATTTTTTATAAACCTTTTTTATAAATTTTTTATAAAAAAAGTTTATAAAAAATTTATAAGAAATTTATAAAAAATTTATAAAAAAAGTTTATAAAAAAAAGTTTATAAAAAATTTATAAAAGTTTATAAAAAAAAAAGTTTATAAAAAGTTTATAAAAAAGTTTATAAAAGTAGCGTAAAAAAGTTTATAAAAATTTATAAAAAAGTTTATAAAAATTAGCGTATTAAAATAAATAACATATAAAAAGCATTACACAATTAAAAGCTATCACATATAAAAGCATTCTGAAATAAATACACTTATCATATCTTACAAGCATTAATTAAATTAAAAAAATAATGGTAGCGTAAGCGTGTGGGGAGACGCTTAACCGCCGCATGTGGGAGAGAAGCGATAAATAGAATGCGCATGGGCCCAGGTACATGGGTGCCTGCGTATCATGACCCTTGTTTATATATCTTAGGATGTTCGGTTCTTCATTTTTGTCTCTATAATTTGATGCCTAAATTTCACCATCTATAGTTAACAAATTTTAAGTTTGGATGTCTAAATCAAAAGAGTAAAGTAACCATTTTGAACTACCAAACTTGCCTCGAAAGAAATAGACTCTTGAACGGATGACTATTGAGGAGTTTATCTTTAATAGAAGTTGGCATGGCTAGGGAAGTTACGCAATGTATGCTTTAGAGTAATGATATAAATAAAAAAGATAACTGATCTTCTAATGTCTCTCATCAACCTGTCTCATGCTCAACACCCAAAGAATAAATGTATGATTAAAGGATAAGGGACATGATTTGAACCTATGATTTTCGTTTTACGCTCATTGGGCTACTATTCAATGTAATGATATATCCTTCCATTATGAAGATTGTGTCATTATTGATTAACAAATGGCTAACGAGTCTTCCATTTTCCAAGATATGATTTCATGCGAATAGCTCATTAGTAGCTTCTGTTTTGTAATTAAATAGTATATAAGAACGAGTGAGAATCTTTACATGTAGTTGGTGCATAGTGTCACTAGGTATAATACCCGTGCACGTACGGGGTTTTGACAAAAAAAAAATTGTATTAATATTAAATATTGTGTCTTTAAAGGTAATTGCATATAATTATATAGTTATAAGTTTAGATACTTGCACTTGAAGTTCTGTATCATCAAATTTATTTTAACATTTTAGTTCGGTATATACACATATAAGAATTTCTATGCAAATTGTGATATAAATCTATATACTTATCTTGCGAGTTTTTATTATGCATTAATATCTATTATAATTTGGTAAAATATTTGTAAAAAATTATGTTACGTAACTCAAGATTTAATTTTATTTAGCTGACAAAGATGTTGATGTTATTTAAATTTATTTGATATTATGTTGTACACATGAGCAAGTTTATCTGCATAATGGCGTTGATAAAGTTAAAGTATACTCCTTAAAGTTTTTAAAAATGTTTTTCTAGATATCTTTATATAAATAAATAAGAATTATATGAGTCATTGTTATAATACTGATAATCGCGTATATTTATTTTTATATTAAAGTAACTTCGTCTTCAATTTGATAATTATATTCCCGATTTCAGTAACTTAGCCGTGTTTAAAATATAAACTCGTGTAAACATAGGTTAAACTTTAAAAAATGAAATAAATTAGTCCTTATTGAACGTATATAGTAAAAAAATTGACACTTACAATCTTATGCAAATTTATATGTTGTTATTTTAAAACAATATGTACATTGTACGTAGTATTTTTTAAGATATAAAATATAAAGGGTTTAAAGTATAAGGGGGTATTTGTTTATAATCCAAAGTTATAAAAAAACATGAAGGCTTAACTTAACTCTATATAATTTTTTTTAAACTCAACCACTAAAGTTTTATTAATTACCTCATCTTTTTTTAAGTTTTTGTTTTCACAAATTTGACACATGTATTTTTATGTGTTTTTTTTATTAATCAAATTTCTTCACCAAATTTATTAAAGTTTGACCAAAATTAATTTAATTTTGACTATTATTAACCAATCACATCATGCTCACGATTTTTTTGCTACTGTGGCGAATTGAGAACTTCTATTAGCCCGAATTGTTTTTCAATAAAATGAATTAATGAAAATGTTCCGAAATAATGTAATTCCTTTATTATATAAAAGATGTTCGAATTCATAACTTTATTAAATGGTATAGAGAAAAGTCTGAAAATAAAAGCCAAAATCTTTTGAAATTTAAAAAGCTTTGTGAAATTCAAGTTTTAATACGAAATAATTCCAAATGGTGCATGCTTAACCAGATTCGATTTCCGCTATTTCCCAGAAATTTGCCACGTGTTCAAATGAAAGTACACTTTTTGTACTTTTTGTACTTTCATTTGGACACGTGACGAATTTTGGGTGGAGACTTCTGGGAAAATTCTTGTAACTTTACGACACAACATTGAGTTAAAAAATGACCACAAAGGAGACTTCAAAAAATATTTTGGCTTATTTTATCTTTTCTTTATTATGTGTCTAGTTAAAATCCATAATGTTATCCTGATAACACGTAACAGAACAAGTTTTATAATTTTTATTAACTTAATAAACCACAAATGTTGTATATCACACTGTCCTTTGAGAAAAGATATATTGCTCTTGTTTCAGCCTTTACTTTTTTATTGCAACTCGCTAAATCCCTCATTCGTAATATCGAGAGATTTAATAGTATGATTAATTTTGCATAAGCCTGTGTATCAATATTTAATTACTACTTGTGAACACTTTAGCCTTCAGTTGCAAGCAACAAAATTTTATCACACAAGTTTAAATATAAAATTAAGCATTATATTTAGAGCTCTCATTTTTCTCTGTTTCTAATAACTATTGTATTAGTCAGTTTGGTTCATATAGTTCACAAAAATGCTTTTAGCTACGGGATCAATTATTAAGGATCAATAAATATTTAAATTAAAACGTGTTCTAGGAGGCACAAAACTTTGACAATCGATTGTTAGACCAGGGCCCAGAATTAAACTTGATAGATAACCGACAACGACTTTAACAATAAGAAGTTACCACACAAAGAACCTTCTGTTATTTATTGAAACAACCTAATCCTACGTACCCATTTCTACACCTAAATTTTATTATAAACTTAGAGCTCACAAATTAGAAGTAAAAAACAAAATTGCTCCAGATTCTCTTTTAAACCATGTAAAATTTAACCAGACACTAAAAAACATGAAGACCCCAAAATCCTTTATTGTTACAATGTTGATGACAAAATTGAGTAACAAAGTAAACTAAAATTTGGGAATCTTTTAACTTAGTAAAAGCGTTGATTATTTCAGCCAATATAAAGCTGGGGAAAAATATGATGGCCGGTGGTCAACAAATTGCAAGTTCATTTCTGTAAATATCCAATGTTACAAAATGGTAAAGAGTCGTGTTAACAAAATGCACCTTACAAGTAAAATCTGATGCAAGATGCAGTGGTCCATTTTTGCACGTGTACAACACTTATCCCCTATCTTGGTGCGAATAAAACTCATCTATGAAAACAAAAGAACTCTCGAATGGAGGTGATGACTACGTTTAATGCACCGGGGAAAAACAAAAAGAATTACCTATGAATGGTAAAGAATTGCTAAAATGCTGTTAGGTTAATGGATATGGGAATTAGCATCTTGTAATCATCAAGCAAGCTTCTTTGCACGGCCAGTAGAAGGAGCAGAGTGTGCGTCTTTCTTTGTACCAGAGGACTCGGGTTTCTTTGCCCAAGCAGGAGCCCTATCTGGTTCATAACGATAATTCGTAGAAAGTTCTTCCCCAGCACAGATACGTTCTTTAGCAAATATGCCAACCCTGTGATCTCCAGCCACCATAATAACCTGACCAAAGTTTTTAAGACGTCAAAACTTGTGTGTAGCAAACCACCAAGTAGTGCATTATCAGTTTATGATATGTATTTTAAAAAGTCCAAAAAATCAAAATAGTATGTCAAAACTCAAAAATCAAAGTATATATTGTGGAAACAGGTCCAGCGTGTTTCGACCGCCATATTAGACAACTGGAATATTATGAAACAACTGGATTATTATTAAAATAACTATAATATTGGTGACCATATTAGACAAGTAATTATTCATAGTTCAAAATTGTGCAGAAAATGTTTTGGTTCAACCAGATTGGACCTGCACATAAATACCTGTTTCGACCCGCCATTGTTGTAAACAGTTTCCAGTTTCCAACATATATAGAATTATATTATACGTACAGAAAACACTTTCTGCTATATGTTACACTAGGGGTGAGCATGGTTCGGTTTGGCTCGGTTTTTGTATAAAACCGAAACCGAACCGAAAAATTTCAGTTTTTGATTTTTAGAAACCATTCGGTTTCGGTTTTGTATGGGTTTGGTTTTTCGGTTGTCGGTTTTTTTCGGTTTAGTTTTTCGGTTTTTTCGGTTTCTATACGATTTCTCGAGCTTTGCTTTTTCAAAGTAGATTTGACATATATCATAAAATAGAACCATATCTTAAACGGTGGTACAACGGTACTAAAACGGGTAAAGAACCGTCTTAAATCAAGTGCCAACATTCTCAAAGTTGCCTCCAAGTTCCAAGGATTTGTTAGAGCTTGAAAGGTACATTGAAACAATTGAAGGGTGTGTAAACGAAAAAAGAATGATGTTGGAACAAGTTCTTCAATCTTTTGATGTAATTGCACCATCTTCAACAGGAACAACCATTAACATTCAAACTTAATGTGTTCTTGTGACATTTGTGTACCATTTTTTTTTTTTTTTTTTTTTTTTTACCTTAAAGCACATTTGTGTTATGTATATTGTTATGAAATAAAATATTAGCAGAGTTATCACACATTTGAAATGCATCATTGACAACTGTAATGTACGAACAACAAGGCAAGATATATTATTTTGACTTTAAATGTCGGTTCGGTTTCTATTGGTCGGTTTTTAAAGCTAAAACCAAACCGAACCAAAAACTTCGGTTTTTTCAAAATATAAAAACCGAACCGTCGGTTTTTCAATCGGTTTCGGTCTTTTTGGTTTCGGTTCTTCGGTTTTTTTCGGTTTAGGTTCGGTTTTTCGGTTTCTTGCACACCCCTATGTTACACAGGGAAATTTCAGACAGATACCTTTGCATAACAATTTGGAACTGGAGAATGATTAGCAAACTTCAATTTGTCGCCTTTACGGTAAGCATCAAGAACATACTGCATATTCAAAACAAAATACCATATCTCTCGTAAAGTTTACTCAGCGGAAAAAAGAAACACACAACTCAAAGAAAGAAAGTTAGTTTTCATACTTGGTCATTAAGGTTGAAGAGGAAGGATGAATTTTCACGATCGTAGATCTTTCCACGCTTGTCAGCTTCACGATGTGAGATCAACTCTCCGGTGTACTCACCCAGATACTCATGTTTAGATACATTATTCTGAAGAGCAGAAAAACATGAGTTGCTTGAAGGAAAATAATCAATATAATATTCAACACCAGTATCCTAATTACCTTTAAGAAAGCTCCCCAACCTGAGACATCAGATCTTCCTAGTAAAACCTGTTCATAATATATGCCACGCACCAGTGTAACCTTCATTGTCTCTTCTAAGCTTCAAAATCAAATTTTGCAAAACAGCAGAGAATAACATAATTACCCGTTGTTGCTGTTTGAGAAGAAGCTTCATATTTCTACATTCATAATTATCACCTCTTTGGCCTGGAATTCCTAAAGTGCCATCACCACATCTGCAGAGTAAAATTAAGGTTTCAATTCACTTGAACTTAAAAACAGGAATATAATTTTCATGCACATATAGCTTATCATGAAGCATAGAGCAAAGGCTTTGATTTGGATACTCTTAATAGTTATCACTCCAATAAATATTTGCATACATTACAAGCACCCAGAGGCAAGTTGCACACATATAGATGCTGCATATTGATTATTCCTGTCCTCATTTAAGGCCAGAACAGGTATTTAGTTTCTACATCCTCGCAACAAAAGCAGTTGTAGATTTCAAGTTTTATAATAAAGGTCATGCAGATGCTCCAGTTACGGTTTAACTCAAGGACTACAAATATGAGTTTCATAGATCAGGTCCATTTGGAATAGAAATAATTATGTGTATATGGTTGAACTTTATCATAACAAAATACAGCGAACAACCAAAACAACTCACCCAATCCAGCAATTCCGGCACACGTCTGGATCACACTCTCTACCAGCAGCAAAGCATGGGCACTGACGACTTCTACATTGGCTTTTAGCACAATGGCATCCTCTAAAACGGTTTTTGCACGTTTTTGGACATCTAGTAAAACAGAAAGTGATCATGAGAAGAAAATAAAATAGGACAAACAACAACAATACCCAATCAGGGTATGGGGAAAAAGGACAAAGATAAACCAAACAAATTATGAGGTGTCTTACCCACAGTACTTTTCACAACAGGTCCCGCTCACATGACAGGAACACTCCTTTCCACAGGCGGATTGACACCCACATGGATTGTATTGGCGACAAGGCAGCTCCTTTTTATCAGAAATGCGCTTTCTCATTGAATGATATCCAGCAGACTTCCAGGAATACTTTAACCGGCGAACTTTACCTCTTCTGCGTAAGAATCTGGATCTTCTTCTTAATGCAGTACCCTGATGTGCAATTGACCATTTAAACAATGATATATAATGATTGGAAACAATATCAAGTTATCAATGTAGCAGTATAGTATGACAGCACTAACCGTATTCTCATTACCATCAATTCTGGATCCATCTAGAAAACTTGTGCCATCACCCCCTTGAGAAGATAGTTTATTCTCAGAGGAATTCATTGCATAAAACACCTCGGCACATGTCTTCATACCATTCATAAGGTTTCTAGCTATTAAACAGCTGCAACAATTAACAATTAATAAAAAGCAATTAAAGAATGAAAAAAGATCTCATAATATGATCCTAAAGATTGCAGTTGATATCATACTGAATTTACATGTTTGGTTGATAAAAATCACAATTAGAAATGCCCAAGGGTTTTTTGTCAGTTGTAATACCAAACAGCCACACACCTCAAAAGAACATGCTGAAGGAGCAAATGGGCAAGTTCGGTAACAGGTCAAAAAGGGTAAGTTTATGAAAGGACCAAGACGAGCCAGGTAGGGTTGACTCTGTCGTCCAAATAATGTAATTGTTTTTACAAATACTTAGTGTGTCAAACATGATTACAAAACTATATTGTTTTGTATCGAACAGTTTAGGCGGTTTTACACACTAGAAATATACTTTAGGCAACTAATACGTTTCGACCAGTTAGACCCATTTCAATTCTAGCTACATGTAAGAAACCGTATCCTACAACAGAACCGAACGCAGGAATAATTTCTAACTTTTTGCTAGCTCAGATCATACAAGTGATGACTTTACCTGTTCCTGCCAAAAATCTCGAGACCTTTTTCAAAAAGAGATTTTTCAATAGTTTTCCAACATTTGAACTCAACTGCTTCATGTCTACAGATATTCTCATCCACAAACTCTTCTTTCTTCCATTTTTCGTTGCTATTGATCATTGGCTGGGCACTTGTGATCTCTTTTAATGGACAATCAGATGCTTCAGCCTGAATGGATCTATCACCACTAGGGACCAATGAGTTTTTCGGCCTACCCCTTCTACCAGTCAAAGATTTTCCCTTAAGAGATGTTGAACTAGCTTCTTCGTTATCTTTAAGTGAACTCGACCGAACCCCTATATCTTTTGATCCAAGGCTTCCACTTGGAACAGAATCAGAATCAGAAGCAACAGCCAGCTTCTTCTGTCTTTTCTTTATTGCAACCATAACATGATCGTGATGCGTTTGCTATTTCTTTGACGAGTTCCACGCTTCTCAACAACTTTGCTCTTATGTGGTCTTGTCTCAGACCCACTACTATCAGATATATTTCCTGGATTTGATGAAGCATTTTCACTCTGAGGAGACTTTAACCTCCTCAGTAGAGATCGACCATTGGACTTTTTCCTTGATGCCTGAATACCAGTACCATCTGATGAAGGCGGCTTTTGTTCATTATTGATCTGCATAGGAGATGCTATCGCATTGCCCTCCATCTTTTGAACCTACGAAGAGACAAGTACACGGTTCAAGATTAGCCATCAAAAACCAACAACCTAATGAAAGATATTGTAAACATCTGAAAGTAATGCAAAATATAAATACTAGTTATAAGACTAAACTTTAGTTCCTAAGAATCACCCATGATTTAAAAAAAATAAAAATAACAATTACCCGTCGATAACAATGAGGACCACAAGGTCCCTTCTCCTCATCCATGTTCTTCAAAGTACAATGTTTTTCAGCCTACGTACAATTTGAGGGTTAATAATTAGTCTTCATTTATTAAAAGCTCCAAACCAAAGATTCTTTAGCAACGAGAGATAAGAAATTATTGACCCACTTTTAAACTCTGCAAACTACAGCTAATATACAATTATCTTGGGGTTTATGTATACACATAAAAGTAAGAGATTACACCATTCGTCCTCGTGGTTTGGCTATAATAACATCACAAATCCCTCGACTTTCATTTTTGCATGGTTGATCCTTATAATGAAGTTTTGTAACATCATTCGTCCTTATCAGTTACACCGTTCGTCCCTGTGGTTTGGTCTTAATAACATCGCAAGTCCCTCGACTGTTAGTGATAAGGACAAATGATGTTACAAAACTTCATTATAAGGACCGACCATGTAAAAATAAAAGTCGAGGGACTTGCGATGTTATTATGGCCAAACCACAGGGATGAACGGTGTAATTTACTCTAAAAGTAATGACATGCTATAAATGCGTGAAATAGTTTAGAAGTAATAAAAGTTAACGTCTAAGTATGTCTACGGAATAAAAAACTTTCACTTCCAAATGTTTAATAATAATATGAAGATTGAAAAACATAAATAAAATAAAATAAAAATAAAAAATCTTGCTTACAAGCACCGAGTACGAAGTTTAGGAGTTTGGAATGTTTTCAATTTTCCGCACTTAAATTTAAGTAAACTATCCACAGTTCAAGTGTAGAGATTTACAGGCCATTTGCCATGCATAGTTTCTCAGAGAAGTTCGTAATCCGATAAGTTTCTTAGTGTGTGTGTGTGCCCCAAAAAGTGTCTAGAATTAATTGCTTAAAGCTTCTCTCTCCCAAATAAGAGGTTTATATGGAACCACTTAATTTGGTAAACACCCCCAACACAGTGAGACAGAAGGAGTAAGGTAAAGTGAACTTACAGGAAATATAAGGTCCTGTGAACATCCATGTAGTTTACAGTCAAATACCTGCGAATAGAAAACACAGGAACAACTTATTAGAGCTAGTATAGCACCAAACAAGTTGCAAGGATAGAGGGTGTGAGTATACACGTGTCACACAGATACCAGGATTCTCCGGTTGAAAAAAATTGAAACTGAAGGAATGTGTTTATAAGTGCATGTGTCAATATACAAATATCCAAAACCAAACTAATAAAAGTAAGAATTCTAAATTTAAAATTTAACACCTTTTTTCAACTGCAAACTCACACAAGCACCTACACTACAACTCTTTACCAGACATGGCTTAAACCCTAAACCCCTTGGTGGAAGAACACCTAGATTACACCCTGCTTACTAGACTTCGAAAAGAAATTAGTGGGTCGGCTAGCTGTCATTGATACTATTGAAGCCATAAGTGACAAGATGAAGTTCCAAACCAGTTTCTACCCTCGGATTGTAACTTAATTATTGCATTTCATCTCTCCCACTTGTTTAAGAAAAAGATTGACCAAAATTGCACCTCTCAACCCATAATAATTTTCCTGCGTCAGTGGTGAGAAACTGATCAACTCCTCAAAATGTTTACAGCCACCCAAACCCCCTATAGAACCACACCACCAAGCACCCGATAAAAGATAGAAGCACCTCTGGATCCAATCACCAAACCAAAGAAGAAAATATGTAAATAGCAATACTTACAAGGCATCGGCGACAAAATAAGTTGTCAAATGAGTCTAATGCTGCTTCAAGATCTTTATCAAACAATGAACTCATATCAAACTCAACATTTCCTTGTTTAGAATCTTCAACAGCATTCTCTCTATTAACAAGATCGTCATATCTTGCCTGTGTGAGATGTTCGATGGGTGTGCAAAGCAAACACGAAAAAGAAGAAAAGGCTGCATTAGCATTTGCACTATGACTAGTCCCTACGTCTAATAAAAATACAGGAAAAAAAGAACATACAACAAAACAAAATAACATATCTGGTAGCTTAGCGCTTACCTTGAGTTCAGAAGGTTTTCTAGACAACCTCTGCGCCAATAAATCCAAAACAGCATCAGATGAGCCTAGCTGTTGAATGGTCATTCTGGAATAATTAAAAGATATAAGCAGTCAGTGATGTAATTCCATTCATGACTGGAAGTGGTTATTACATTTGTATAGGACATCTAGAAAGCATAATATCAAAAATAGAATTTAGGTCCCCAACTGGATACCTATAAGAGCAATAATGATGGGACATTGCAAAAAAAGCTGAGGTCTATCGGTATTGGGTAAAGCGACAGACCAAAACAACAAAGTGATTGCTTAAGGTTTAAACCAGATAGTAAATACAAGTAGGAACTAGGAAGTACGCTTGTAGCCAATCACAGTTACAGGAGTAATAACTTGGTCAATAAAGTTATCATTCTTTATAAGACTAATAGAAATTGACTATCATGTATACAGCAGCACTGAAATGTCATAAGAGAAAGAAATACACGAGTGTTAAAACAGACCAAAATGATTACAGCAAAGAACTAAAACAACAAAGAAGTTGTTGCTTTAGGTTTGATCCAGATAGTAAATACTTGTAGGAACTAGGAAGTACTCTAGTAGCCGATCTCGGTTATAGGAGTAATGACTTGGCAAGTAAAATTATCATTCTTTTTATTGACTACAGAAAATTGACTATATACGGAAAGAAACATGTGAACATTAAAAGGTTCATGAGGGCAAAGCAAGAATGCAAACAAAAATCCAACATAGAGGTAACAAAGTTGGCAGAAAAGGACAAAGATGCAAGCGTAAACTCTCACCATCCCACTTTTTACTATGCATAGAGTTTGCCAACTAGAAAGGTATAAAGAAATTGTTTCAGATCTGCAAAGCGAGAATCATATGCATATACCGACAGGAAGCATGGACAAAGCTACCTTATATATACCAGAAGTAAACCAAGCCAGAACTAAATGCCAAACAACAATATAAGTTGATGGGACCACAATAACATATACTAAAGAAGTAGACTAACCGGATGATGTAATCTTCGGAGTCGACAAACTCTTTCTTTTCCTCTTCTTCATCGATTGCTTCTTCTTCACTATCACTGGCAATTAGTGCTTCACCCCCATTTTGATCATAATAAATTCTCCTGCGTCCTACTACAGACTGGTCTTCTGTCATTCTTTGATTTCTGCATCATTCATAGTTTGGATAAAAGGCCATATTAACTTCAGTTTAGACCAATTCTGAGAAGTAAACATAATTAATAGAATGTGTGTCAACATATATAATCTGAGGACAGCGGTAATCCAAATCCTAGCTTTCTAATTCATAAAAAAGAACTCGCAGTCTTAGAACCACAATAACGAGACCCTTTATAAGAAAGGACGAAGATAATATCTGATATAGCAGCATGTTCAATTATTTTATTTAGAGCTGAGAAAGGCAATAACGAAAGAGTAAAGGTGGTTATGAGCAGTGGCGGAACTTGGCATCTTTTCTTGGGAGGGCCGAAATATTTTTGGATGTAAAACGTAATTCTTTATGTATTCAAAACCATTCATATATGTATATACAAGAAAGATAATAATTAAACTGCTTGTTCAGGCATAGTTGTATATCAAAGGATTCGGTGTAGTTATATACGAAGTATAATATCAAGACATTAGTTTCATAGTGTTCAAAGTTGCATATACCAACTTAAAATTTTGACTAGCTAATGTATACCTGTAGTTAAATGTCGAAACCGTAACAAGACTAAGCAACACTTTGCTATGTTTTATTTATAAAATACAACACACTAAAGTATACGGAGTTACGGAGCATGTAGTCATTAAGAAAAAATTTGAAGCTAACTATTAGCTTCACAAACTATCAAGTGACAACAATTCCTTAAAACACCCCACTAATACTACTATACCTAACAATATTTCATTTTGAGCCTTAAAGTATTAACAATAATTCAAATTTTTGGGAGGACCAGGACCCTCCTCTGCGTCCATTATGTTCCGCCACCGGTTATGAGTTCCTTGTTTAGGCACAAATGGGTAATTAAGAAATCAATATAGCTAGACGTTTCCAGAGAAGGCAACATGTGATTTTCCAAAATACCGAAATTCTGAAGCTTGAAGAGAAATTAGCTGTTGTATAAAAGTGTTATTATCTTAAATTATGGCATGTCTACATAATTCAATTTTAGGAGTAAAAAGAAAGGTCCAACTAAGAAGAACTGAAGACAATACTATCGGCCTATCGCATAACAAGCTCTCAGTACTGACTAGTACCATGTTCTTAGTTAAAACAGATATCAGGCATACATTTTACTAAGTAAAGGCATTACCTAATAAATACCTAAAATAGGCTGCTGGAAACAAGTTGTTACATAATTAATTTAGTAACAGAATTAGCAAACATGTATGTATATGCACTTGAACTTAACAGGCACAGGGAAAGATCACCTATCCAAGAATATCCATGTAGTGTAAGGAGGTAATTTATTCACTTCTGGAAGCTTGATTGGCCTGACAGCATTCTTTACTGCAATGCTAGATCCTAAAAGAACTGCTGAAGCATGCCCATCTTCCTGGGAGCTAGAACTGTCACTGTCACCATTGCTTGCATTGACGCCATTTTGCATATCAATTGCATCTTTCTGCCTCTTTGTCAACAGATCAGGAGTTTGATCTGCACCAGTTTTCATGAGGTTTCTTTTTTCAGCTGACAACTTGAGATGGTTGCTGGTCGCTTCAGCCAATTTAATCCTGTTCTCTTCCATTCTTTTCTGTAAAAATCAAAAACATATCAAAACATCATGAATATCCTTTGCCAAACTAGGAATGGTAGGTATGTAATGGCATTACATTGTTCAGACTAACCTTAATATAAACACAACGATCTGCATCGATCTTTCTTTCTTCAACGACTTCGATAACCAGTGAAATTTCTGGGGAAGCTATAGCTGCTCCCTGTGGTCCCACAATCTGAGCAAAAAAAGTACTAGTTCAGTTTCCAAACTTCTAATATACAGCTCATATGGTAACAGTAGAGGCTGTGTCCAAAGGACAATGAAGAATGATGCATCCTATTAATGAACTTCAAGTTTTTGTTTCTACAAAATCAGTTGAGGTGTCTGGAGCATCTTTATACTTATTTAGGCCTCTTATCTTCGTTATGCGCTCATGATAGTAGTAGTTGTTCTCTTTGTTAGGATGTTATTTTTATCCCATCCTAATGCCTCCAATTCCTCAAAAGCATCATATCCTACGAAAGATGCTATTGCAAGTGTATTGCACGGGGCTGTTACCTCAATAGAGGTTGGCTTCCATTTTTCTATTCACAACTTAAAGTTCAATACCACACCAAATTGTGCACGAACACCGAACACCAGCTTGCCCAGGCATTTAAAATTATCATTCAAACCTTGATTTGGTATCATCATGACCTTGGATAAAGATATAATGGCTTTCTGTCGCATAATTCTCATACAGCCACGCATGTGCCAAAGGCCATGCTCATTTATGCAAGACGCTGCATATTGCTTTGGGGAGCGACCTACCTCTTGAAAGCAGTCTGATATCGTGTTTATTACTAATTTCAATATCATCCTGAACAATACTAGGTTAGGTACTATCAGAGTCAAGGTTTGATTGGTTATCTATATATTATACACAAGGCTGTCCAGCCTGTCCTTGAAAAACATTATTTAAATTAAATTAAATTTTGCGATGGTGCAAACTGAAAATTAGAAAGTATATCAAAACTTATGTAATTTCCAGAGTCAGTGTGAGTGTTCAATTTTCTAACTTTAATCACTATCATCACTCTTCAGCTTGAAGAACTAAAACAACGTTCTAACATCAACTAAGGTAGCCCTTCATCATGTCGTGCAATAACATGAGTTGAATGAACATGTCCATAAAAAAAACGGATTGAGCATAGGTAGGTCTACTAGATGCTTCTTCATGATGGAGTCCCCCATTCCGAGCTATCAATATTAATATCCTAGCCTGGCTAGCCAACTAATGTACCAATTACATGTTCTCATATGCCACAAGTTTGGAGCATATCATTCTTAGCCATTTTTACCTGTGTTTAAAAAAGCGCGCATCAGGCGCGCCTGATGCGTGATGCGTTGCGATGCGAGGCTTTGTTGCATCAGACACCCTGATGCGTTGCGTTTACGGGATCGATTGAGGTGATGCGCCGCCTACAGGGCATCGGCATCAGCTGATGCTCGCATCAGCGCTTTTTTGCGCATCATGTACTTTTGGCCTTTTTTATTTGTTTTTTTTATTTTTTATTTTTTTTATTATTAATTGGACTTAATAATGTGTATTGGGCTTCTTCTCATGGGCTTTACTTTTAAAATATGTGTCCAATTTGACCAATTCCTTATAAACGATTAGACTTTTGATCTTAGTTTTCGACTATTTATGGATTTTAGTGATATAGAATCGTGAACTATGAACATGCATGGTATCTTTTGACATTAAATGTGTTATTAATGTGTTTTGTGCACTATATATAATTTAAATATTTTTTTATAAATTGTCGCCTCGGGTACGTGATGCGCGCGCATTCGCCTCGGCGCCTCGCGCCTCGGCTTTTTGACCCTTATCGCATCGACGCGCATCGCGCTTTTTAAAACCCAGATTTTTACTAGCTTCTACACTGTCTGTTACCATAGACATCAAAGCATCTTACACTCATCATCTCGTTCAAGGCACTCAAGATAACACATATAGATGTCGTGTCTAAATCTTCCATAGCTGTTGATAATTCAACATCTTTTTTGCTCTTACTTTCTTGCTTATTATAGAGTCATGAGGTTTTACAATCCTCTTCCGTGTGTTATGTGTAATGTAAAAAACCTAGCACACTTAGACATAAAACTTTTAAACAAATCCATATCTCTACCGATCACAAAGCTTATAACTTCAACCTCAAAGTCCCCATTAAGACATAAACACTTCAAATGGCTTAAATTCAATATAAAAATCTATACGCAAACGCAATCATGCATAAACCTATAGACACTTCATCCAAATAAACCTCGATAAAAAATTTGTTATACTTCAATCAAGGATCTTTCATTAAAAATAAATAAATAAATAAATAAATAAAAAATAAAAAAAATGCATTCACTCCGCTCAATCATTTCCTCATAATACAATATTTATGACCTGAACTTGCATCTAATACTTCTCCGAGCATATTAGTGACCTAGTTTTGATATACTAATTGCTAAAAATCTAATTAGTGTTCTTATACGCTATCGACTTCTAGTTTGAAACCTGTTGTCATAAATTCGATACATTCTCGAGCACCGCAACACACGAGACTTCCTGATGAAAACCATCACATCATCATTTACATGTAACAACACAATGTTGCTACATAACAACTCCTCACAACTCACATTTCAATATATTCCACAATATACAATAACGCACAATATATTACTAAAAACTAATGAAGAGCATGATACCGTAGATACATCTGTAGACTCCGATCGGGCGACGGCGGCGACGACGACGGTGGAAGACGGCTGAGTGGCCTTCGGCGACGACATTTCCAGCCGCCGATATATTAAGGTGTTATGAGATC
>OU343219.1:136558448-136600667 GCA_910596185.1 Chrysanthemum makinoi
CTCTGGGTTTTCTTGAATGCTTCTAATGGAGTTAGAAATATTTTGGAATGATTCATGCAAGTATATGGGAAAGCAGAACATATATAATGAAATATATGTCATCTTTATCTACTATATAAATCACCAAATTTTAAAGAGAAAGAAGGCTATTTTCTTTTAATTGTCAAGTATAATGTTAAAATAGTGGTACATTACACTTTAGAATTAAGAAATCAACAAGAAAAACAGAGTACAAACCGCTTGAATGCTTAATCTCAATTTTCACTAGCTCACCAAAAATAACCTGCAAAACCAAATGAAATTATACATGAGGGTCGATTTTGAAGTTGATAGTTTGTTTGGCACATAGATGTAAGGTGTTTCATATCTAAAGGATTTTATAAATGAATCATAGCACATCTTTTATGATGCAAAATGAGGCATATTAAGCATACCCGAATCATATGCTGACCAATGCTTTGCTGTTTCAATCGTGTAAACTGTAAAGCGGGCATGAGTATACCTACCCTAAATTTAACTTAATATATAACATAAGACTCAATGAAGTCGCTCTTATGTGTTTGATATATCTATTTTAAATACAATACCAATAATATTATGCAAAAATGAAATCGAAATGAAAAAGAGACTTGTAAAATTTATTTGCGAAGCAGATCCTGTCAACTGCACAGTTCCTGAAAAACTTCCTGAAGGACCCACTGGTGGTGGAATTAGCTACCCCAATGTTTTTGCAAACTCCAAAGGCGCCTGCCTGCAAAAATCAGAGACAATTTACTTAATACAAGAGTTCTATTAGATAATTAGTTGAGTAAATTAGTCTAAGACGAACCTGGCAAGCAGTGACTGAAGCACACCCGCATAATGATTGGCCATTCATTTTATCCAAAGCATCGAAAACACCTCCTCCGCCGCTTCTGTAAAAATTTAAAAGTTAATATATGCTGGAACAATTCACCGCTTTTACCATTGTATTAAAAGGGAAGTACGGATACCATGTAGAAATTGACAGCTAAGAAGTTGGGAATCACATTCCCAGCAGACTTGTAGCAAGTGGCAACCATATCCATCAATGGAGTTGAATGCTCTTTGCAGGCTTCAGCTTGTACCGCATTGTTAAGTAGTTTTGAAGAAAAAGAGATGCACTTTTTGAAGTAAGCACTTTTGATTCTTTTCTGTTTTGACATGATCCTTGTTGTACTCCAGGGTCACCAGCTGAAACCACATTACATTTATATTTAGTTATTGGAAAATCACAAATAACATACTCCAGGTGGCAATGTGAGTGGTAGAACCGGTTCAATGACGGAATAATAAGGGTCTGGGTTGAAACAAGCCCGGGTTAATCTGATTATTTAAATAAAATGATTAAGAAGGTTCTATGTATTTAAGAAAGATTTTCTTACATTTAACCTAATCGACCCAACTGATCTGTTCCCTTTTTTTGTAAAACTTTTTGTTACGTCTCCTTTGAGAAACAGCACAGCCCAAATCGATTGTTTTGTTAGCAATTGAGTTGAAATTGTCTGCTCTAACTTTAAGTAGGTAGAAAACTATTAACTGAAAGACCTCGGTATTACATTTATAACAAATCCAAATTGATCTTTGCCTTATAAATATTTGACCAAATGATCGAACAATATGAGTTGAGCATGCATCAAATCATATTTTGTAACCAAAACTTGGTACTTACGTTCATTTTCCACCATGTACCTCCATTGATAAGCGATACCTTCGGAAACTTCCTTTGAAGAATCAGAAGTGAACACCAACAACCTATGATTATCTTGTGCCATATTGGTTACAGTAGGCCAGTCCTCACCCTTTTCGCATCTTAGAAACTGGATACCAGTACTTATCCAAACCAGCATCAGCGAATAACTTAGTCAACGCTTTAGTCGTATGCACATAATCCTCAAGTATAATCGTTACAATTTCAGTTGGGTTTGAGCTCAAGAATGCTTCCACTTCCCTCAACGTGTTAATTGCAGGTTGCTGAGCAAAAAATATAAGTAAATAGCACATAATAAACTAGCACTCTTGATGTTTCAAAGTTAGATACACAATTTTGACTTTGAGATCAAACATACATTTTAGATATGAGACTAAAAATTCTTTACGAGTATTATCAGGCAAAAAGTGCAGGGTGTTTGGATGTGCGTTTTCAAAGTGATTCTTATTGTTAGAACTTCCGGTTTATATCGTTTTGTAACCTTAGAGGTCAAATAATCAATTTGATGTTTGTTATAATGAAACTAGTTCTCATTGGATAGAGTAAAATTACTTATCTAGCATTAATATATGATTATATCTACTATCTCCTTAAACAATATCTCCAGCACCATATTTTGTTAAAGCTAATTATTCAATATATAACATATATTAAAAACGCACATCCAAATACCTCAAAAGACAAAACACTATCTCTTTTTAGATTATGAAAAAAAGAGGAACGTAATGAGAGAAAAGATGATTACAAAGGCAGTGATGTTATAACACTGGCCACGGAAGGAGTGGCAGAGCCAAATATCATTGTCGAAGTCGTACACATCCAACATCAATCCTCTAACTCCATTCTAACGCCAATTGAAACAGATGAAACAAACAAACTTATCAGAAATAAAAATAAAATAAAAATTTAAGTAGACATCGAAATGGGTTTAAAATATAACTTTAAAACCAAGAAACATACCCTTAACTGGTTGGTGACGGTATCTTCTTGATTGTAAAATGTGATCCTTTGAGGACCCGTCAAGAGAGGAGCATCCACGATTGAAAAAGCATTGTGTGTTACAAGCCATGTGTACTTGTTGAACGGCAACCCATTTATCTGTCCTCCATTTATTACCAAATCCATTAAGTAATATTATATGGTTAAAATTTTAAACTTGTATCAATAACAGAACACAAAGAAACTACTGGTTCCCATATTTAGAGTCCTATTTTAGCAGAATGAAATAAATAAATAAAAAGAGGGTTTAGCATTTCAAACCACAATATACTTGAAAGCTATTAAATCGATGCTTTGAGATTGGTTATTTAAACAGCTTATGCTTAAGCAGATAGTCAACTATCAAAGCAAAATAATGCAAGAGATGGTGTTTGGATTTGCCTATACTGTGTTTAGAAAGGCAATAATCAAATAGTAACACTATGAACAACAACAACAACAACATTAGTACCCAATCCTGCCGGAACGAGGTATGGGGGAAGTAGAATGTAGACACTCACATCCCACCCGAAGATAGTAATTGTTTGAGTGTTTTGGAACTTTTTTAACAGTTTATTTATTCTTCAAGTAAGAATGAACACAATAAGCAACTCCAATTTGCTTATTGGGAAGAAAACTTATTCCGGGGGTGTTTGGGCAAAGGTTAGTTAAACAATTTATGCTTATTAATAAAAATTGGTAATTAGCTAACACGATATCAACACACAACACTATGCATGAGATAGTTAATTGGATTGGATTGGATTATCAGCTTCTTTCAGATAAGCTGATCCACAACTTTTTAAAGCAACTTAAAAAAGCTGATAACCGTAAGTTGTTTGGCTCTATGTTTAAGTTAGCTAGTAAATATATATACTTTTCACTCTCCAAAAAACACTCCTTATTTGCAGTTAAAATGAAGAGGCAGATAAAACTTACAGTGGCAGTAGGGATATTAGCTTGGCCTCTAATACAAAAAGGCTGATTTTTCCCCAACTGAGGGCAATTCCCACAATACAAACCACCCTCACAATCAGTTGCTGCTGAGCATGACTCTAATAACTGTTCATAATATCAATTAATGATTCGTATAAAATTTAACCATAATTCAATAGATCTACACTTATGAATCATTAACTGAACAAACAAACCTGACAATCTCCATTGGAGCAAGCAAAGCTAGTGATAAATAATATATCTACACTTATCAAAATAATAACAAGAAGAACCAATGATTTCTTCATTAGCTACCTCACACACACACACAAAAGAAGAAAAAAAAGTGTGTGTTGTGTGAGTAAAGAAAAAGCAAAAGGTGCCAATAATAAGAATGAAGATTTTGTTTTTTCACTTTTTTAGTTTGTGTAGTTTGAATAATGTAGAAATGAGATAAGAAAAGGTAAAGTTATTTTATGTATGCGTGTATGTACTAATGAAGGTGCATTATTTTTGTGTTGTGTCAAGTGTGAAATCTTTGTGTTTTGTTGTCACAGGATATATGTGCTGTGCTGTGCTGTTGTGTTCACACACACTGTGTGTGGGGGAATGAAAATGGTGGACTACTTGTCAACATTATTTAATGCATGTTTGTCTATAGACTATCTATACTATATAAAATGGAAAAATGGTCAAAGTGGAAAAAGTGAAAAATGTTGAAAGTTGAATGTTGAAAACATGGTCAATGGAGAGAGAAATAAATAATATAATTAATACTCTTATTAAAACACCCCATTACTTAAAAGTACAATAATTTATTCACATCAGACACCCAATTAAAAGCACATATACCAAATTAAAACAACCAATTGAAACCGATGCACTGGGTTAACCCGTTGAAACCGATACCGGTTGACTGTTGAAACCGATACCGGGTTGACCGGGGCGCTTCAAACCGGCGCTCACCCGGTTTAATTTGACATTTTTTGACCCAACCTATCGGTTTGACTTCGGTTTAAATCGATGTTTTTATCGGAACGATTCAACCATTGAACCACCGGGTGAAATCGGGTTTCAAATTTGACAAAATTGTATGAGAAATGATGAAGTAGTTGTGGAACCCGTGACAATTTTTTGAAAGGAGAGACCAAGTAATTGTAGTTTTGGTTTATTTTGCTTTGACACATGTAATTTGTCATTTGTATAATGTTATTTTAAAAAATGTTGCTCTTGCACCATTTAAGGGACTAGCATATATGAATCGTCATTTAAAAGTTAATATATATTGTATAGCCCTTTGTCCAGTGTATCAATAATGTTTTGTAAGTTTATTAAAATCACAAAAATAAATAGTATTGTTATATTTAGCGATAATTATTTGTACCTCAAACAAATTGCATTGAACAATCCATAAATATCTATACAAATTGATAGTACAAAATAATCTTATATGGTGATATCCAATTTGCAAAGTTACAATTTAAAAAAAAAATAGTTATCACTGCCTAAATTACTGACAAAACAAGAAAAAGCGGTCACACATGTTGGTTATACCTCTAAACTACAATATAATATTGCCAACTACATAATACCGTTGCTTTTTGTAATGCTTGAATCTATTGTTGAAAGAAACTTATGGGTCATCGGAACTTTGCAAGAAACTAGCATCATTGCCGCATTGAAGTGCGGGTGCTAGATCTAGTAGTATGTAGCTAACAACTACTTTATCTTGGAAATAGTGGCCAACCAACTTTATTCATGTACGTGAGATATGTTAAATCCGTATAAATATATGTAAGCATAGATTTAGTACGTTTGTTTATAGATAAAATTTCTTAAACGAACACATGCTACTTCTACTTTACATATATTAACCTCGCCCATACACTTTTCTAAAATTAACTTTTCAATATTATCCACTAGATTCCTATCGTAATACCTTTTAAACCGTACACGTGTACAAAGAATTTTGAAGCGTCTTGCTGAGCGAGAACCTAGGAGAATGTATGTCTCGGGCGAGAAGTTTGGGCGTGGTACAAACTAGAGCGGGTACAACTACTTCTGGGCGTGCCCTGGGCGTGGCCTAGGCGTGGGCGTGGCCTGGGCGAGGAGGGCGTGACCTGGGCGTGGAGCTGGGCGTGGAGCTAGGCGTGTGTCTGGCGAGGCTTCGAGTTCCTTGAATTGTCTTCATCTTATAAGCCATGGCACTTTTTATGTTAGAGATAGAAATTGATGATGACGAACTAGCTAGCTTTGTTGAACGCATTGACAAGGATCATAATGGAATCATAACTTTTGAAGAATGGAGAGACTTTCTTCTTCTCTATCCTCACGAAGAAACGATTGAAAACATCTACCAAGATCGGGAGCGTGTTTTATCTTGTAGATATAGGAGAAGCAACAGATGATGTTATAGTGTTTGTTTGTGGTGTTTTTTGTTTTTGTTGGATGCTTGAAAGTAAAGCATAATTGCTTGTCAAGTGGTTTTGGTTTTAAAGTTTGTCATGGTCCTTTTTTTTGTTTGCTTATTATCTCCTTGGCACACTTATCAAAGATAACAGATTAAAACAATTATGCTCTATTAAATAAGAACATAGAAATGATAAGAGTCGAAGGTGTCGTGTCGCGGTGGCGAGGTTCACGGCATGTGAAAATCACGTTCAAACTTCGCTAAAAGACACCATTTGCTATTCCAACAATCTCCACGATTCTCACGCGAAGAAGAGGAAAAAAGTGGTCCTCACACTTGATGTGACATTTTTATGTTCGTTTTTGTAAAGTGTTGAAAAAGAGTTTGTATTTGTAAAATGAGTTTTGATATGGATCGTTTAGGTAATTTGCTTTTGTTTATATATCTTAGGATGTTCGGTTCTTCATTTTTGTCTCTATAATTTGATGCCTAAATTTCACCATCTATAGTTAACAAATTTTAAGTTTGGGTGTCTAAATCAAAAGAGTAAAGTAACCATTTTGGACTACCAAACTTGCCTCGAAAGAAATAGACTCTTGAACGGATGACTATTGAGGAGTTTATCTTTAATAGAAGTTGGCATGGCTAGGGAAGTTACGCAATGTATGCTTTAGAGTAATGATATAAATGAAAAAGATAACTTTTTTTTTTTTGAAAGTTTAACTGTTATAGACACCGGCCCAACCAACGCCAATAAGCGAAGGGGCAACAAAAACCAATTACATCAAATCAAATTTACACCAATTATCCCAACTAATACTAGAGTTCCCCCCTCGGTTTTTATAACACAAGAAACTGAAACCCATAATCTCTAACACTATTCTTTTAACCTCTATAGAGACGTTATCAAACTTCTTCGAATTCCTAGCTTTCCATATAAACCAACATGAGATAAAAAAACACCCCTTTGATGGCTTTCCTTTTCTTTTTATCCGTCGTTCCCCATCTATGCATATCAAAAATGTCTCGGACCGAGAACATGTAGAGGGGGGGAGACTTTATCAATTTCAATTCTATGCCAAACCTCCGTAGCCACCTCACAAGAGCAAAACAAGTGATCGGCCGATTCATCCATGACCCCGCAAAGGGCGCAAGACAAAGATCCGAACACGCAATTTCTGTCTTTAAGCGCAAGACCTGTAGGAATCCTATCCAAACCAAGTCTCCACATGAAAATATTACATTTTCTCGGGATCCATTTCACCCATTTAAAAACAAAGTTGCTACTGAAGTCTTGTTGGCTTTGAATGAAATCTTTAACCCCCTTAACACTGAAAGTCTTATGACTCCTTCCTCTCCATTCCCACTTGTCACTCACTTCATTCAGAACTATTTTTTCCAGCTCATTAAACATCTCCTCCCTATCTTTTTCTTCCTCCTGATTAAACTGATCCATGCCAACTAGATCAAAGCCTTTGTTTTCGATGCAATACCTTTCAAACACCCTACATTTCTTATCATTCTCTCTTTTAAATAAAGCCGGGAACCTCTCTTTGAAGGAATTGCTACCAACCCAGGAGTCTAACCAAAACCTGATATCTCTACCGTTGCCACATAAACCTTTAAACATCTGATTCAATTCCGTATTCCTTGCTTTAATTTTATTGGTCGCCTTGACAATATTAACCCAAACACTCGTGTAGTTCCTACGGGAAGGAATACTCGTCCAACACCTCTTAGTATCGTGTATTGACTCGATCACTTTTCTCCATAGGCTATTCGTCTCGTTCCTATATCTCCACAACCATTTAGCTATCAAGGCCTCATTACTCTCTTTAAGTTTAGATAAACCAAGTCCCCCTTTACAAATAGGGGATGTCACTTTATCCCAAGCAACCCAGTGGATTTTCGACTTATCGCTATCCCCTCCCCATAGGAATCTTCTAATGATGCCTTCCAAACTGTTTATCACTTTAACCGGTGCAATAAAAAGCGAAAAATAGTATGTTGGGAGACTCTCCATGACTGATTTGATCAAAATGGTCCTCCCACCGATAGAGAGGCTAGATGCTTTCCATTTTGAAAGTCTTTTCTTGAAAATGTCAATCAAAAATTCCCAATTGTCAATCCGGTTCATGTTTCCTCCGATCCTAAGACCCAAGTAGTCACAAGGAAAACTACCCGCTCTACACTTCATCAAATCTGCACATCTGTTGACTTCCAGATTGTCCACCCCTATACCCATCAGATGAGATTTGCCGATATTGATACTCAGACCCGAACTCAGATTAAAACACCTAAGGATTCTAATCACCTTCAAAAGATTATTATCCGGCCACTCCCCAAGGAAAGAACAATCGTCCGCATACAAAAGGTGAGAAATTATCGGACCATTGTTCGGGAATTCAAACCCTTTTAAAACCTCCGAATTCTGAGCTTTTCTCATGATACTAGTAAGACCTTCCATCACTATAAGGAATAAAAATGGAGAAAGAGGGTCGCCTTGACGCATACCTTTAGAGTTTTGAAACTCAAAGGTCGGAGAACCGTTCACCAACACAGCGGATCTAGCCGAAGAGAGAATCCCTTTTATCCATTTACACCATCTATCTTTAAAACCCATTTGCCTCATAACCGAAATCAAAAAATCCCAGTTAACGTTATCATAAGCTTTGTTAAAATCAACTTTAAACGCAAACGCTTTACGATTATGTTTCTTAACCCAAGCAATCATCTCGTTAATAATCAACGGGCCGTCAATAATCAATCTATCTTTCAGGAAGGCAGATTGATTCACCAAAATCAGTTTATCTAAAACCTTCTTAAGTCTGTTCGCCATCACTTTTGATATGATTTTACTAGTAATTCCCACAAGTGTAATTGGCCGGTAGTCGTTTAAAGTATCAGGGTCTTTAACCTTGGGAATCATGGCAATGAAAGCCGAACTACACCCTTTATTTATCTTTCCTTTCTCGTAGAACATCTTCATGACATCAAACAAGTCTTTTTCAAAGTATTTCCAGTACCTTTTTAGAAATTTGAAAGAGAACCCATCCGGACCCGGGGCTTTGTCTTCTCCGCAATCAAAAGCCGCGTTTTTTATCTCTTCTTTCGTGAAGTTAGCTTCCAAATCTTTAGCTTCCACCTCCGACAATCTATCTATCAGATCACACGATATACCAGGTCTATTTCTCATACTTTCTTTGAATTTAGTATTGAAGAAATCAAACACTAGCCTCTTAATCTTCTTCGGGTTGTCTTCCCAGACGTTTCCAACCATCAGGCCCGGGAGAGAATTTGAGACTTTCCTGTTATTAATGAGACCATGGAAGAATCTCGAGTTCTCGTCTCCATCAACGTTCCATTTGCATCTAGCCTTCTGTCTCAAATCTTTACTTCTGCTATCTTCAATTTCAAGGATCCTTTTTTTACACTCCATCCTAGTCCAAGATTCCAACTCGTTAAGATCGATGTCTTCCATATTCGATTCCAATTCCTCAAGTTCTCTTTTACATATCTCAAGCTCTTCCCCCTCCTTTTTATTTTTTTCATCTCTCCACTTCTTAAAATTACATCTAAGACTTTTGAATTTCTCCAAAAGAATAATGTCTGGAGGACCCGAGCTTGAAAAATTCTCTAAAGTGTCACTAACCACCCCATTACACTCCGGGTGGTCTAGCCAAGAATTAAAGAAACGGAAGGGTTTAGGCCCAAAGTTGCTCTCCACAATAGACCAAAGAACCGGGTTATGATCAAAATAGAGCCTGGGAAGCGCTCTAAGGTTAGCCTTTGGCCAAAAATCCAAGACACCTCTACTAACCAACACTCTGTCGATCTTGCTGAACTTCTTCCCCTTCTCGTCTTCTTTTAGAAACGTAAACTTATAGCCTTTCATCTCGAATTCGAAAAGCTCAGCCTTCTCTATAAAAGAGTTAAACTCCCTGGCACTGTTCGATTTAAACTTAGAGCCTTTTCTCTCCTCTCTGTTTCTAACCGAATTAAAATCCCCCATTAACATCCACCAATCCCCACTTCTATTTATCAACTCCAATAACTCGTTCGAAACTGCTATTTTGAATCTGAGACTTTGAGGCGCGTAAACATTAACCATGTACACCAACTTCGAGTATCCTTTAATGATGCCTTTGCAAACGAGAAAATTATCACTTTTTATGACCTCAACCAACTTGAAAATCGACGAGTCCCAAATACTGATAATCCCCGAACGCCCCGATGGCTCGATACTATCCCACTCCATTCCTTTATTGCCCCAGAACTTGCTAACTCTATCGCTAGAAATTCCCCCCATTTGTGACTCTTGAATCGCTAAGAAAGACACTTTTTCATTTATAACTATCCCTTTTATCCAGCCCGGTTTAAGGACCCCCCCCCCCATTCCTCTTATATTGATAGATAAACAATTCATTGGGGAACGTGATTATTACCTTCAACTTCAATCGATCTAAGAATCTCCTGTGACATCTTGGAAAGGTTGATGCCGATCGCCTCACCAACCTCCTTCGTGAGTCTCACCTCCTCTTCTAGTTTCTCTGCCTGAGTATCCATTTTTCTCTCCTCCTTTTGACCACCATCTACACTTTTCTCTGAACCTCCTTTTGTTTCCTCAGAATAGTGGAAACTGTTGTTGAGGTCAAATATACCATCCTCCTTTGGTTCTTTAATATCCTCTTGCATCTTGTTAATGTTCTGTTTATTACAAGGCTCAATACTTGGGTTATGATAGTTATCCAGGCCCAAAAGCCCATCTAATGAGAATGGGTCTGATTCCCTTGGGCGTTTCTTGGGCCTACTTGGCAGCCCGTTAAACTTGTTAAGCTAATCTTCGTCAAAGTTGTAGTTTCCTTCGGTCTTTTCTATCTTTGCAGCTTCATTGGACGAAGAAAATTCAAAAGAATTATCTTTTTCCACTTTTGCATTAAAGTACCCCATGCTCCCATTAAAAGCCCTTCTCATTTGAGTAAATGATTTCTCCTGTTTCCCATGCAAAACACCTTCAGTTTCTTTAACCTTGTCCCCATGCAAAACCTTTTCGTTTTCCTTCCTTGGCGCACTCATTTCTCCTTCTTCCATTTCCAGCATCGATTTAACTTCCTCCGAAGCTTGAACACCCATGTTTTTGTTGATCACACAATCAGGGCTCCAATTGAAGTCTTTTTCCGATAACCAAACTTTGAACTTGTAGCCTCTCCATAGGATGTTCACTGTATCTTTGATTACATTCCCATAATCTACCAAGACTCCCACCCCTTCTACCGATTTGTTCTTCTCCTCGTCACTAGTGGTCGACTTAGAGACCACCTCACCAACCATCTCTCCAATCTTATTAAAAATTGAAGCAGTTGCGAGTTGAAGTGGAACGCCGTATATGCCTACCCACGCAAGCCGTTTGTAAGGAAAGACATGTCCCGTCCAGATCTCCACTTTGGAAAATTGTGTTTTCCAGCTTACCTCATCACGAAGAAAAACTTTTGTTGTCTCCTTGCTCGAGAATGACACCAGAATACATAGACCTCCAATGTAACGCATCTCTAGACCTGTTTCTTCTCTACTTCCCAAGAAAGAGCTAACATTTGTCAACACATTAAGGTCCTTGTACCATGCTACTACTGCCCTTCCATGATACTTTGTCATCCCTATCTCCTCCCTATCCATGTTAATGGTTTTGCCAACAGTCGCTTTCCCACCCGCTTCCGTCAAAACATCTCTATATGAGAACCCAAACGGTTTAAATCCCCTGTTAACTTCCCGGAAAACGCCGTGAGGGTTCTTAAGACCTTCCATGTTACCTTTGTCCTTCACGACTGGTTTGGGATCCGTCGTCTTCCTTTTTAAGTTAATACCCGCCTTCTCGTTCTCCTCTGCATGTCTTGCAACATTGATGGAGAGAGAGTAACCTCCCATCTTAATCGAGCCAAGACTGTCTTCCAGCTCTTTCCAGTTCCTTACCCCCTTGAAACTCACAAAGACGAACCTATGTCCGTCCTTATTCCTTCTTCTAGCAATATACACCCCACCTATCTCCCCGAACTCCTTGAGTCTAGTTGCGAGGTCCCACGGACGACACCGGTCTGGAATATTGGACACGAAGAACTTGATTACCTTGTTCCTATCTTCCTCCTGAGGTTGTCTTCTACCTTTGTCTTTTTGGTTTCCCTTGTGTTTAACTTCCTGCCACTCCCCATTTTTTTTTCTCTCTTTTTCTCTCTCACACATTTTCTCGTCTTTTTCTCTAGCTAGCTAATATTTCTATTGAAATAAAGTCATTTAAATTATTGATATAAAAAAGATAACTGATCTTCTAATGTCTCTCATCAACCTGTCTCATGCTCAACACCGAAAGAATAAATGTATGATTAAAGGATAAGGGACATGATTTGAACCTATGATTTTCGTTTTACGCTCATTGGGCTACTATTCAATGTAATGATATATCCTTCCATTTATGAAGATTGTGTCATTATTGATTAACAAATGGCTAACGAGTCTTCCATTTTCCAAGATATGATTTCATGCGAATAGCTCGTTAGTAGCTTCTGTTTTGTAATTAAATAGTATATAAGAACGAGTGAGAATCTTTACATGTAGTTGGTGCATAGTGTCACTAGGTATAATACCCGTGCACGCACTTGGTTTTGACAAAAAAAAAAAAATTTTGTATTAATACTGAATATTGTGTCTTTAAAGGTAATTGCATGTAACTATATAGTTATAAGTTTCGTGCACGCACGAAGTTTACACATAAATCAAATTTATTTTAACATTTTAGTTCAGTATATACACATATAAGAATTTGCCTATGAAAATTGTGATATAAATACAACTAATACTTATGCACGAGTTTTTCATTATGCATTAATATCTATTATAATTTGGTAAAATATTTGTAAAAAATTCTGTTACGTAACTCAAGATTTAATTTTATTTAGCTAACAAAGATGTTGATATTGTTATTTAAATTTCACTACTGATATTATTTTGTACACATGATGCAAGTTTAATACCACATAATGAGCGTTGATAAAGTTAAAGTATAGTCCTTAAAGTTTTTTAAAAATGTTTTTCTAGATATCTTTATATAAATAAATAAGAATTACATGAGTCATTGTTATAAGTACAATCGCGTATATTTATTTTTATATTAAAGTAACTCGTGCTTACAATTTGATAATTATATTCCCGTTTTCAGTAACTTAGCCGTGTTTAAAATATAAACTCGTGTCCACATAGGTTAAACTTTAAAAAATGAAATAAATGAGTCCTTATTGAACGTATATAGTAAAAAAAATTGACACTTATAATCTTATGCAAATTTATATGTTGTTATTTTAAAACAATATGTACATTATACGTAGTATTTTTTAAGATATAAAGTATAAAGGGTATAAAGTATAAGGGGGTATTTGTTTATAATCCAAAGTTATTAAAAAACATGGAGGTTTATAATATTACACTTAACTCTATATAATTTTTTTTAAACTCAACCACTAAAGTTTTATTAATTACCTCATCTTTTTTAAAGTTTTTGTTTTCACAAATTTGACACATGTATTTTTATGTGTTTTTTTTTATCAATCAAATTTCTTCACCAAATTTATTAAAGTTTGACCAAAATTAATTTAATTTTGACTATTATTAACCAAGGTACCGGATCTATTAAAAAGTAATTGAATTTGCAAAGTATAAAAAGCAATCTCAACCGTCGGATGAAATCTAGTCAACCACTTTATTTTTTTTAATTAATTTCGGTCAAAGGGGTATTTTTGTCATTTAACCCGTTTTTCATATTCCACCCCAAATTTCAAACGCAAATAACTTTCAAACGACAAACTTTTACTTAAAACCGATTTCACCATAATTTTTAAAATTCGATTCTCTTTAATTTGGTATAAATCTTGATAAATATTTCGAACTTTTTTTTTTACATATCAAGTGGTTCTTGATTTTCTTGATTTTTGGCATTTTCGCCCTTTATTTTTACGCTCATAAATGTCGAATCTTGAAAAACTTAAAACATGAAAGTTATAGATTTTTGTTCACTCTTTACCCAGAAATTCAAATCACTCAAATTCGATGTCATATGGGTAAGATATCGCACGTTAAAGATGGTGTTTTACTCATATTTGTTGCATACAAGGTGTTTGATGAAATGTCCAGCTTAGATTTTTAGTGTTAAAGTTGAGCTAAATGCACTAATTTTTGTCCCACAACGCATCATTAATCATTTTATTAATGTAAGATTCAAAAAGTAATGTTTTTAATAGTTAATGTTTTTAACTATTAAAACTGATGAACCAAAGTGATGAACTGATGAACCAAATCAAACTGTTAAAAAAAAAGCATAAAAGCAAAACTGATGAACCTAACTAAACTGATGAACCAAACCAATAACTGATGAACCAAACCAAAACTGAAACTATGATTGATGAACTAAACCAAACTGATGAACCAAACCAATAACTGATGAACCAAACCAAAACCGAAAATATGATTGATGAACTAAACCAAACTGATGAACCAAACCAAAAACTGATGAACCAAAACCAATACTGATGAACCAAACCAAAACTGAAACTATGATTCATGAACCAAACCAAACTGATGAACCAAACTAAAACTGAAACTGTGATTGATGAACCAAAATAAACTGATGAACAAAACAAAACAAACACCAACATGTTAAGCTGAAACTATGATTGATGAACCAAAATAAATTGATGAACTATGTTTGATTTGGTTAATCGATTTTGGTTTAGTTCATCGTTCATCAGCTTGATGAACCAAAATAAGCTGATGAACCAAAAACTGATGAACCAAACTAAAACTGAAACTGTGATTGATGAACCAAAATAAACCGATGAACAAAACAAAACAAACACCAACATGTTAAGCTGAAACTATGATTGATGAACCAAAATAAACTGATGAACTATGTTTGATTTGGTTCATCAGTTTTGGTTTGTTCATCAGTTCATCGGTTGTTTGGTTCATCGATTTGATTTGATTCATCAGTTCATCAGATTGATGAACCAAGATTAACTGATGAACCAAACCAAAACTGAAACTATGATTGATGAACCAAACCAAAACTGAAACTATGATTGATGAACCAAACCAAAATCGATGAACCAAAACCAAAACTGATGAACCAAACCAAAACTGAAACTATGATTCATGAACCAAGAGAACCAAACTGATGAACCAAAAACTGATGAACCAAACTAAAACTGAAACTGTGATTGATGAACCAAAATAAACCGATGAACAAAACAAAACAAACACCAACATGTTAAGCTGAAACTATGATTGATGAACCAAAATAAACCGATGAACTATGTTTGATTTGGTTCATCAGTTTTGGTTTGGTTCATCATTCATCATTTGGTTTGGTTCATCTATTTTGATTTGATTCATCAGTTCATCGATGATGAACCAAGATTAAGCGATGAACAAAGCGTGCATTTTATTTTAAATTAACGACTAAAAAAACATCACTTTTTGAATCTTACATTAATAAAATGATTAATGATGCGTTGTGGTACAAAATTTAGAGCATTTAACGCAATTTTAACACTAAAAATCTAAGCTAGACATTTTATCAAACACATTGTGTGCAACAAATATGACTAAAACGCCATTTTTAACATGCGATATCTCACTTATTTCATATCGGATTTGAGTGATTCAAAAAATTGTGTAAAGAGTGAACTAAAATCTACAACTTTCGTGTTTTAAATTTTGCGTAAATCAACCTTTAAATTAGATAAAAGTAGGGTCGAATATGCCGAAAATTTCAAGAAAATCATAACCCACTTGAAATCTTAAAAAAAAAGTTTCGATTTATATATCAAAATGTATATCAAATTAAAGAGAATTAAATTCTAGAAATTATGGTGAAATTGGTTTTTCGTAAAAGTTTGTTTTGAAAGTTATTTGCATTTGAAGTTCGGGGTGGAATTAAAAAAACGAGTCAAATGTCCAAAATGCCCTTTGACCAAAATTCTGTTTGAAAATTAGGTGGGACACATGTCACATCGTGGATGGCTTTCTAGACTTTGTAAATTATTACACTTTCTAAAGGATCGCTACTCTATTAACCAATCACATCACACGATTTTGCTTGCGTGGCGAAATTGAGCTTTTCTATTGACCCAATTGTTTTTTCAATAAAAATGAATTGACAAAATCACTCCGAATTGATGTAATTCCTTTATTATATAAAAGATGTTCGAATTCATAACTTTATTAAATGGTATAGAGAAAAGTACAAAAAATAAGTCAAAATCTTTTTTGAAGTCCCTTTTGTGGTCAAGTTTTAACCCAATATCCAAAATGGTCATGTGCAACCACTCGACTCCGCAGCTCCACCCAAATTTGCCACGTGTCCAAATGAAACTACACTTTTTGTACTTTTTGTACTTTCATTTGGACACGTGGCGAATTTGGCAGTGAAAACTGCTTGAGTCATGATTCTGCATGTCATCATTTTAAGGACATTGAGTTAAAAAGTGACCACAAAAGGGACTTCAAAAAAGATTTTGGCTTATTTTTGTACTTTTCTCTATTACGTGTCTAGTTAAAATCCATAATGTTATCCTGATAACACGTAACAGAACAAGTTTTATAATTTTTATTAACTTAATAAACCACAAATGTTGTATATCACACTGTCCTTTGAGAAAAGATATATTGCTCTTGTTTCAGCCTTTACTTTTTTATTGCAACTCGCTAAATCCCTCATTCGTAATATCGAGAGATTTAATAGTATGATTAATTTTGCATAAGCCTGTGTATCAATATTTAATTACTACTTGTGAACACTTTAGCCTTCAGTTGCAAGCAACAAAATTTTATCACACAAGTTTAAATATAAAATTAAGCATTATATTTAGAGCTCTCATTTTTCTCTGTTTCTAATAACTATTGTATTAGTCAGTTTGGTTCATATAGTTCACAAAAATGCTTTTAGCTACGGGATCAATTATTAAGGATCAATAAATATTTAAATTAAAACGTGTTCTAGAGGCACAAAACTTTGACAATCGATTGTTAGACCAGGGCCCAGAATTAAACTTGATAGATAACCGACAACGACTTTAACAATAAGAAGTTACCACACAAAGAACCTTCTGTTATTTATTGAAACAACCTAATCTAGCCATTTCTACACCTAAATTTTATTATAAACTTAGAGCTCACAAATTATCCTATATAACTATTGAGCGGGACATGATTTCCTCACACGCCAAGTGTCAAAAGCTCATTTGCGGAACATTAAATGAGCATTAAATGCTGCTCCACCGCCTCTTTTGCCCCTAACATTCCAGATCCTTCCCTTGCAACACAATATACACTCCAACCGGCTTCTCTTCCCAACCGACTTGCTCTTCACCGGTGATTTCTGTGAACCAGGTTTGCTGCTTCATACATCCAGATCAGTATCAAACCTTCCACACACATATTCAAGATCGGTAGCAGCAGTTGTTATTTTTTCAATTTATTTTATTTTATTTTCTCCTTTCAATTTATATTCACTTCGATCGACTTATTCAGCTACAATTATATCGCCTATGCCTTATAGTTTTTGTTGATTCGGGTTTAATTTTTCAGGTTTAAGAGGGAAGAATAAAGAAGAGGAGAAGTAGTGAAAAGTAAAGTTGGAAAAACCTTAGATTTTCTGGATATACTATCGCTCCAACTTTCGGTAAGTATAATCAATGATTTTTATAATTTAACTAATCAAAACTGATTAGGTTTATTATTTTAAGAAGATTTGATGGATTTTTTTAAGTTCAAACGAATCCGAAGGCCGGTGGTATGCTTATGCGAAGGTACGGTGGATGAGCTCAAAATAAGTTAAGAAGGTATGGTTCTCTAATAAGGTTAAAATATGTGTTTTTCTTTAAAAATAAGTTTAGGGTTCGTTTTTGTTTTTATTTTTATGCGTTGGGTACTTCGAAATTTAGGTGTATATTCATTTGGGTATGGTTGAATTGGTGTTATTTAATTTAGGATTGTGTAATTGAAAAAGGTTTTTAATTATAGGTGCATTGGAAACATAGTCATTAAAAGATAATCACTTTCACATTTCAATGCTAAAACGACCCCTTTACATGTCGAAGCGACTCATATGATGGGCCTGCTATAATTATGTTGGTTGTTTACCTTTCCTACGTTAAGGATTTGCAGTTATTCAGATGGCCAAGGTTGCGGCTAATCTTTGGCTTGGACGTCAGAAACACCGGTAAGTTGCCTCTCAAATACCTTTTTTCACAGCTCATAATATGCTTCGTATAGATTACATCGATGTTTAGCTATTATCTGTATACATGTTGGTTAGGTTATTTATTAGATTTATGGCCTCTTATTAGTGATAAGAAGCTTGGGGAGTTGGACATATTAGAGACATTTTAAGTTACACGAATTCTTTGCAAGGTCATGTGTGGTTACAGCTATTTATCATACATAAAAAGATAGTCATCATGCCACTTATGCCAATAATCAATCAAGTCATCCTATAATTAAATGCAGCCGAGCTTATTTGTGCTTACATTATTTTATTGTTGCATACAACATATAACTAACCTTTTAAGTATATTGCTGCTTTGTTGTATACAAGCTATAATTGGTACTTTAACTTATATTAATCTTTAACAGTTGAAGAAGCTTCGAGAAAGAAATATGAGAAGAGAAGGGCTAGAATAAGGTTGTAGCAGTTCGCAAAGGAATAATGGAAGGAAGCGCTTGACAAAAAGGGTAAGTAAAATTATTAATCCTGTGTGATCGTCCATTGGACGTGACAATAACCTAATCTAAACAACCCTCTACTGATATTGGAGCGTCATTTGTTTGGTTATTGAATAATTGTTGCTTTGGTAAGTCGATGTCGGTTTCTTCTCTTTTGTCGGGCTTCTTTGCTTCTTTTATACTGTTGCTTCCTATTATAAATATATCTTCAACATTGCTTACTTATTATTGTAGGCGCACATTCTGGACCGAAACTCCTTGATTTTACTAAACATGCGCCCGAATTAGGTAATTTTTTTTTGCTCCTGGCTGTTGTATGTAACCGTATATTCCGATATTAAAAATAGGTTTTTCCAATCAAAATAACCGACTAAGGTTTGGTCTTAGGCCGTGTTCCAGTTTCATTGGTACTGATTTTACATCGGTTAGTGTATCAACATGCCGCCACTTACACCGGAACAAAGACCGTGTTGGCATCTAAGTCTCTGGTACGTTACATCAAGCGATAGGGCATCAAAAGTCACTTGGTAATTTCTTTTCAATGTGAAATGTCTTTGCCATGCCTTTTAGCATTTACAGACACAACACAAAATGAGAACATTTTTTTTTTGGGCTGCAGTTAATATGGTTACCGCCAGAGCTGTAACACCTATTGAATCTAACAAACAAACAATGCGCACCTATGAAGGTAACGCTCCCCACTGTTGTTCACCTCCTTAGGAATCTACAAATTTACACCATGCTTTTATCTATGGCATTTTATTTTTTCAATCTTTGAGATTTATATACTTTAGTTTTTATTTACTGACTTGCATTGCGTATTGTGTTGCAGGGGATCAGAAGAGAAATGACATGGGTGCTAGAAGAACTAATACTAACAGGTAAAATAACAGTTTATTTATTTATTTATTTATTTTTATTTAAATATATATTTATAAAGGTTGTTTGGGATTATTGTGTACTTTAATTGCAGGCTCAGCTAAAAGATTTTTCCTCCACGTAATAAGCTCAAAAGTTTTTTGTAAGCTAACCGCAAGTTCATAGAGTGAGTAACCTCGCTAATTTCTGTTGTAGATTGTGTATTGAGGGAACAGGACTTGATCGACTTTGATCATGACCATCCGCTATGTTTGTTTACAGAGAGGTATGTTTTCAAGATTTAGTCTTCACTGAAATTATAATAGTCATTATAACTTGAATATTCATCTAATTATATTTACGTTGGGCCTGCTTAGATATTCGGCGAATTATAACTTATAATAATATAATGGTCTTCGAGAAATTATGACACTCATTTTAACAAAAACGCTTAAGCATGCCACATCCTCTTGGAATTTTTATATATGTAAAGGCCTGATTTCTTTACTTAAAAATAGTTGCGGAAAGCCATGTGAGATCTCCTGTTGCCTGCTAGATGATAATAGGTACACAGAAAAGGTTCCAACCGGTAATCCGGTTACACGTTGCGATGAACTTAGCGATGCTAGGCGTAAATAGGCCCATAAGCAAGCTAGATAAGCCGATCCAAATGACCCCTATATAAGCTCACGAGTTTGAAAATAGGCTGGAGAAAAGGGCTTTTTATATACAACTATAGATAAGCCAAGAATTTTAAAACTGCCGATCCAAATGACCCTAACAATATGATGCGCAAACCAAAGTGTCATTCTCCTCATTTTGTCTCCGAGTTAGTATTGCGGTTTACCTAATCATGGTGTAGTATTAGCGTGTTTGCTAAAATTGTTCATACCTTTTTTCCTGACGTCATGTGCAGCCGTTTGTCATGGACCATTGGTGTTAGATTTTGTGAGAGGAACCATTGGTCTAGAAATGATTGACGCCCCTACTAGAAGTCAAGCTCCTGAATGCGGCGACACGAATTGTTGCACCCCAACAGACACGTCATGTCACCGAAAGTGGCGATAAAGGCAACATTAACGAAGGTAATCTTATGTTGTCATTAGTTTCAATTACTTTTAAACATCAGCATATGTAATTGCATTTCTTATGCTAGAACACTTGAAGTCAACTTGACTGTATGCTTTAAACTTGCAGGCATGTACGGGTCCAACAAGAAAACAAGAGCAACTGAATGTTCAAGCAGGTATGTCTACTTTCGACATTTGTAGCTTGAGACCCTTTAGATGCATTAGTGCATCCAAATGTTTCGTGAATGTTGTTGTCAGGCCACAAATATTCACAGAGAAGAATACGCACAATCGAAAAGGAAGTTTAGCGAAAGGCATTCAGGTTAGTTTAAGCATCACAGAGATCATTTTACATTTTCCACGTAACATTGCTTCTGAGATATCTTAATCAGCTTATTTCAGTTTCATTATAGGGTTATATGATTCAAAGGTTAATTATCGTATTCATTTCACTGTAAAAAAAATGTTTAAAAACACGAAACTTTGGTTTGTGAGAATGGCACAGAGTCATTACACTCATTTTACGCTTGGAATCTATACTTCACTTTAAATGCATACTTTGCAATTTTACAGGCATTCACTTCTTACATGTACAATCTTTTGGTTCATATAATGTTACAGTAATGAGTACCTATTAGCCCTCACGATTCTTATATAATTATTTTTATAAGGTGTGTTTGCATACGTATCTAATAAATACTCCGTAAACCATTAGGTGTCAAACGATATATCTATACACAATACTTTTTGATAAGACTGCTGCAACACTACTTGGAATCGACATAGACTCATAGAGTGCTCCCAGAATCGTCGATGTGAATGGTGCAACAAGGCCACCAATTTCTCTTAGCCATCTCCAAAAGAAACGGTTTGTTGCTCCTTTATTTACCCATGATTTTGGGAACTGAACGTGTTTCAAGGTTCAAGGTGTCACACCCCCAATTTACCTGTTTTGCAGCGGAATGGAATTCCTGGGGATTGACTGTCATAGCATCACAATCACAGTTATATGGAACGACCTAAAGTGTCGTTTGGAAAATACATCGTTTGATTTAATAAAACAATCAGAGTTTACAAAGATAGGTCCCAATTGAAAATCAACTTGTGCGGAAATAAGTTGTTACAATTCAAACGATGTTTTAAAGTATGTAAAACCAAAGTGAGACGCGTCGTCACCACGACTCCATGAGGTGTCCAATTTCATGCCATGAAGTGTATGCCTTAGATACCCGAGATAAAACATGCTAAAAGTGTCAACACAAAGGTTGAGTGAGTTCATAGAGTTTGTTTTGAAATGAAAAGCCGTTCGAAATCGTTTATGCAACAAAGGCATTGTAAATCGTTGAAATGTAAAGACTTCCAAAGTCGTTTATGTAGCAAAGGCATTGTAAATCCACTCGGTTCCAAGTCCCGCCCATACAAAACTTGCAACCTGTGTGTTCACAACCCACTGCCGAAATGTGTATAGTTTATGTTCCAAACATATGATGTCAAATGAATTCACAAAATAGTGCATGACTCAATGTATCTAAATCGTTTATGCAGCAAAGGCATTGTAAATCCACTCAGTTCCAAGTCCCGCCCATACAAAACTTGCAACCTGTGTGTTCACAACCCACTGCCAGAATATGTATAATTTATGTTCCAAACATATGATTTCAAATGAATTCACCATAGTACCTAACTTGACGTAGAACGATAGCACTTAATCAATAGCACTTAACTCGACGTAGAACAATAGCACATAATCCATAGCACTTAACTCAATTTATCATTAGTCAACTGATTTAGAGCGTTATCGACGTGATACCATAGCACGCAAACAAGAACAATTTATATAGTATAACCTTTGATTTAGAAACAATGGTACTCATGATAAATGTAAAGTACTTATGAACGCAAATGAAAACAGTTTGAGCATGTATCTCCCCCAAAAGTTTAATAACAGCATTAAAACAAGAAAAGTGGGGCTATGGAACTCACTTGGTAAACTGACGAGATGACAAGAGTGAGTACACTGAGGTATAATGAGATCGTTACCGCGACCTATGACGAATGATATGATATGTCATGAGTTGCAATGTAATGTTATGCATGCACTTCGTATGTTATTTATACCATTTACGGGTTTTTGAAAATATTACTCGTCGACGAAAAATACTCTTTTGACGTCTTGACCCTTCAAAAATGACTTCACATGTTTTTACGTCAAAATGTCATCCTATAATGGTTTTATAATGATTTTTGGTGAAATTACCCTTTTTCGTCGCAAAACAATGTCGTCGGAAAAATCATGAAATTGCCAAAAATGGCTTTGGAAAACTAGTCGTAAAATGGTGTACGTCGATCGTTAGAGAACGAACTCGACTGTTTTGGAAAGTTTGTATCGATATCTAAAAGTTTCAGTTCAGGAGTTTTCGTCCAAAAGGTCTCGGACACAAAGATAATAAGGGTTAAAGATGGTGGTTTTTGGCTAATAGTGTGCAGAAAATTAGTTACGGCAAGTTTAAGAAAAAGTGCATATCTTTGTCGTTTCAAATCCGTTTTCTACGTATAATATGTCCTTAGCTTCGTATCGAAGTAAACTAATATATTTTTGAGAAGTCGAAATAATTTGTGAAGCTTAAGGCTCGTTTTTGACTCGGACAAAATAATTACATGTTGCTGAAATTTCTGAAAATAATATATTTCGTCGTCAAACTTGTAAAATTCATAACTTCTTCGTTATAAGTCCGTTTTCATCCGTTCAAGCGGCCACGGATTCGTTTTAAAGTATATTTTCTAAATATCAAGGCCAAAGTTTCGTACCAACTGTCGGATTTTCCAGAAAAATGAGACAAGGACAGACCACTTTATATAGTTATCGAAAATAGTTTTTCTCGGACAAAACCTATTCTAATCCCTTCAAATCAACTCCAAAGTTAATCTAATCCTACCATACACCTTCTTAGGGTGTCATGGGTTCCTAGACATCATCAAGACCAACCAATACCAAGGGGATAATTATAGGATGACCAAATATATATATATACTCTAAAATCATGAAAAATGGTATAAATCACATATGTCTTGCATGTTGCTCCAAAAATGAAAAGATACATATGAAATGATAAGGAAACATGAAAAATGAAAGAACATGCTTACAAGTGATAGTGATGAGGTGAAAGTAACAAGGTAAATCCTAAATACTCTTGGTTTTTATTTCAAAACCTAATATAGAGTATACACTAGATTGTTAATAACACTTGTGCTTGAGAACAAAAATATGATGATCCCTTTGTAGCTCTTGATGAACCGATTCTAGAGAGAAGGAAAAAGAGGAAAACACTAACTTGACTAAAAATAATGAGGATGAATGAGGGAAATAAATGAAGTAGGACTTTTATGTAGTGTACAAAGATATACAATCAAAGGAAATAAAATACCACCAACTATGATACATCCCCCCCCAAAGGCCGGATTTTGGGGGGATTGTGTCATCAAAATATCTCTTTTTTTTTTTTTTTATAAAATGCATTGTGTAATTTGTTAAAAGGTGTAAGAAATTTTGTAGGTAGAATTAACTTGTAAAGTTTAATATACTTTTGTGTATTTAAGGAAGTTTAAGGTGAAAGCAATTTTTAATAGATCAAAATAGAATGTAATGAGATCATAAAAATTGTAAAAATACATTCCTTGTGAAATTTGAGTGATATAAAAATTATCGAGTAGTTTTTGAGAAAAACGTCGTAATAATACAACTTTAACGATTTATGTACCAAATAAATTCAAAACACTAGGAAAACTAAAAATATAGTTTTTATAAACTAAATGTAAGTATAAAAATACCTCGGGATCATTTTTAGAAGTAACGGATTAAATATCCAAAATTAATAACTCACGCGATAAAGTTTATTAAATATAAAAATTACGCGGTTCAAGTGAAATGAAATGTCATGAATGAATGTATATGATGCGAATGAAATGTAGACTAATCCTAGTCCATATGAAATGTTCGTGATGATATGATCATGAATTCGCCGCTAAACCATAAAGGTTACGCGAATTTGGAACAAGTAAACCAAGTTTACGATAAATGTTGAAATAATGAGGCATAAATTGTTTCGAGAAATGACCTGAAAGTACGGGTTGTCACATTCGCCCATCCAAAAAGGAATTCAGTCCCTGAATTCAATCGTTGCTAGGTCTAACGGGTTTAGGGTTTGATGTGGCAAACTTTCCCATTCCCGAAACAAAACCCTCAAAAGACTTTTTGGTAACCGATTTTACTTAATCTCACAACTCATCAAACAAGAACTGTCATGAGATTAGGCTAAATCGGTTTAGGTAACAACTTGTTTCTAGCTCGATCTTTGCAACTCATCAAACAAGAACTGTCACGCGGATCAAACTGGAAACAAGTGGTTTGAAGAAAATCTTTTGAAAATTTGGCTCGATTGCGGAATTGCTTACACATATAAGCCTACTACTCCCTTCATTGCATGATTCTTCCTGAATTAGACATAGGTGATCAGGCTATGTATAATTTAGGAGTAACTATGCAATGCTTGGACTAATCGACTCATATGTTGTTTGGTGTTGAGTCAACTGGTGTAAAAATTGTGATAGGGAATGACAGAGCATCCATGTGACAATCGATATGAAATGAAAGTAAATAACTTCGAAAAAATGTATGCGATAATCGCATGCAAAGTTAACATGCACTTATGATGAAATGATGAGATGCTATGATGATGTAGTTATAGTCTAGGGTCAATGATGCAACCTAGTTCTCTATAATCGAAGCTCTGATGCCAATCTGTCACACCCCCAATTTACCTGTTTTGCAGCGGAATGGAATTCTTGGGGATTGACTGTCATAGCATCACAATCACAGTTATATGGAACGACCTAAAGTGTCGTTTGGAAAATACATCGTTTGATTTAATAAAACAATCAGAGTTTACAAAGATAGGTCCCAATTGAAAATCAACTTGTGCGGAAATAAGTTGTTACAATTCAAACGATGTTTTAAAGTATGTAAAACCCAAGTGAGACGCGTCGTCACCACGACTCCATGAGGTGTCCAATTTCATGCCATGAAGTGTATGCCTTAGATACCTGAGATAAAACATGCTAAAAGTGTCAACACAAAGGTTGAGTGAGTTCATAGAGTTTGTTTTGAAATGAAAAGCCGTTCGAAATCGTTTATGCAGCAAAGGCATTGTAAATCGTTGAAATGTAAAGACTTCCAAAGTCGTTTATGTAGCAAAGGCATTGTAAATCCACTCAGTCCCGCCCATACAAAACTTGCAACACATTGTGTTCACAACCCACTGCCGAAATGTGTATAGTTTATGTTCCAAACATATGATGTCAAATGAATTCACAAAAATAGTGCATGACTCAATGTATCTAAATCGTTTATGCAGCAAAGGCATTGTAAATCCACTCGGTTCCAAGTTCCGCCCATACAAAACTTGCAACTTGTGTGTTCACAACCCACTGCCGAAATGTATAATTTATGTTCCAAACATATGATTTCAAATGAATTCACCATAGTACCTAACTCGGCGTAGAACGATAGCACTTAATCAATAGCACTTAACTCGACGTAGAACAATAGCACATAATCCATAGCACTTAACTCAATTTATCAGTAGTCAACCGATTTAGAACGTTATCTGACGTGATACCATATACAGCAAACAAGAACAATTTATATAGTATAACCTTTGATTTAGAAACAATGGTACTCATGATAAATGTAAAGTACTTATGAACGCAAATGAAAACAGTTTGAGCATGTATCTCCCCAAAAGTTTAATACAAACATTAAAACAAAGAAGTGGGGCTATGGAACTCACTTGGTAAACCGACGAGATGACAAGAGTGAGTACACTGAGGTATAATGAGATGCGTTACCCGCGACCTATGACGAATGATATGATATGTCATGAGTTGCAATGTAATGTTATGCATGCACTTCGTATGTTATTTATACCATTTACGGTTTTGAAAATATTACTCGTCGACGAAAAATACTCTTTTGACGTCTTGACCCTTCAAAAATGACTTTACATGTTTTACGTCAAAATGTCATCCTACAATGGTTTTATAATGATTTTTGGTGAAATTACCCTTTTTCGTCGCAAAACAATGTCGTCGGAAAAATCATGAAATTGCCAAAAATGGCTTTGGAAAACTAGTCGAGTAATGGTGTACGTCGATCGTTAGAGAGCGAACTCGACTGTTTTGGAAAGTTTGTATCGATATCTAAAAGTTTCAGTTCAGGAGTTTTCGTCCAAAAGGTCTCGAACACAAAGATAATAAGGGTTAAAGATGGTGGTTTTGGCTAATAGTGTGCAGAAAATTAGTTACGGCAAGTTTAAGAAAAAGTGCATATCTTTGTCGTTTCAAATCCGTTTTCTACGTATAATATGTCCTTAGCTTCGTATCGAAGTAAACTAATATATTTTTGAGAAGTCGAAATAATTTGTGAAGCTTAAGGCTCGTTTTTGACTCGGACAAAATAATTACATGTTGCTGAAATTTCTGAAAATAATATATTTCGTCGTCAAACTTGTAAAATTCATAACTTCTTCGTTATAAGTCCGTTTTCATCCGTTCAAGCGGCCACGGATTCGTTTTAAAGTATATTTTCTAAATATCAAGGCCAAAGTTTCGTACCAACTGTCGGATTTTCCAGAAAAATGAGACAAGGACAGACCACTTTATATAGTTATCGAAAATAGTTTTTCTCGGACAAAACCTATTCTAATCCCTTCAAATCAACTCCAAAGTTAATCTAATCCTACCATACACCTTCTTAGGGTGTCATGGGTTCCTAGACATCATCAAGACCAACCAATACCAAGGGGATAATTATAGGATGACCAAATATATATATATACTCTAAAATCATGAAAAATGGTATAAATCACATATGTCTTGCATGTTGCTCCAAAAATGAAAAGATACATATGAAATGATAAGGAAACATGAAAAATGAAAGAACATGCTTACAAGTGATAGTGATGAGGTGAAAGTAACAAGGTAAATCCTAAATACTCTTGGTTTTTATTTCAAAACCTTATATAGAGTATACACTAGATTGTTAATAACACTTGTGCTTGAGAACAAAAATATGATGATCCCTTTGTAGCTCTTGATGAACCGATTCTAGAGAGAAGGAAAAAGAGGAAAACACTAACTTGACTAAAAATAATGAGGATGAATGAGGGAAATAAATGAAGTAGGACTTTTATGTAGTGTACAAAGATATACAATCAAAGGAAATAAAATACCACCAACTATGATACATCCCCCCCCAAAGGCCGGATTTTGGGGGGATTGTGTCATCAAAATATCTCTTTTTTTTTTTTATAAAATGCATTGTGTAATTTGTTAAAAGGTGTAAGAAATTTTGTAGGTAGAATTAACTTGTAAAGTTTAATATACTTTTGTGTATTTAAGGAAGTTTAAGGTGAAAGCAATTTTTAATAGATCAAAATAGAATGTAATGAGATCATAAAAATTGTAAAAATACATTCCTTGTGAAATTTGAGTGATATAAAAATTATCGAGTAGTTTTTGAGAAAAACGTCGTAATAATACAACTTTAACGATTTATGTACCAAATAAATTCAAAACACTAGGAAAACTAAAAATATAGTTTTTATAAACTAAATGTAAGTATAAAAATACCTCGGGATCATTTTTAGAAGTAACGGATTAAATATCCAAAATTAATAACTCACGCGATAAAGTTTATTAAATATAAAAATTACGCGGTTCAAGTGAAATGAAATGTCATGAATGAATGTATATGATGCGAATGAAATGTAGACTAATCCTAGTCCATATGAAATGTTCGTGATGATATGATCATGAATTCGCCGCTAAACCATAAAGGTTACGCGAATTTGGAACAAGTAAACCAAGTTTACGATAAATGTTGAAATAATGAGGCATAAATTGTTTCGAGAAATGACCTGAAAGTACGGGTTGTCACACAAGGTGAATACGGTTTTTTCTTTTTTTGGGATCACATTGTATTTAGCTCAATCTATATCTCCGGAATTAGCTTCTGAACCGTGCAACATACCCATGACTGGCCACGGCTAATAGAGCATCATTGTATGAAGAAGTAGCAATGACACGGAACATTATAGTAATTACTTAATTATAGGTTTCTATATAAGTAGGCTCCATTTAGTCATGAACCTTTGATATCCTACACGCATGTGGTCATTTTATCATCCTTGCCTATGTATATAAAGTAAGTCTATATAGAAGCTCCAACAATGATCAGCTATCCTTATGCCATTTTCTTTCAATGTTGAAAATACTAACAGATTATATACTTTTGTAGGCTAAATCTTTTAAAATGTATGTAGAAAAGTGAACCAGTGGGAAAAAGCAAACATGGCATTAGGGTCACACACCCAAAAGCGGATCACCCGGAGTAAACGGGTTGGGGGTTAGGAGCATCAAGTAAGGTGTGTGCGTCGAATTAAGCAGGTCACTCAAACAGGGTTCAGGTTGTACAGCTTAGATGTGTTATTGACGAGTCACGTTGATATATTGTATGCATACCCATACCCGTATCACGATTACCCACATCTTAGCATTTTAAGGTTTCCAAGTTATGATGGTTGTGTAAATTTTGCTTACAAATTAAGGTTATTAAATACGGTGACGCATTTAATTCATGTGACTCTTTTCCTATGCCCTTTGTATGTCAAGTAGGATAGGATAGTTATTGACTTTGTCGCAAGTCGGTTTTGGTCTGCTCTTTAATAACATGTTCAGCAGGTTTGTCCAGGAAGTGTGTTCAGGCAATGGATTCAGGGGGTGGATTTGGTTACCAAAAAACTCGACACTATCCACAAAGCGCTCCCGCGGCAACGTGCGGGTTACCACACTCGTTGTATCTAAATATTAGTTATTCATTAAGAATGTTAAAAGGTATGTTAACATCTAAAATAATTAAGATTTGTTTTTTTTATTTTATAACTTTGATTAATGGAACTTCTAATTCCGATTAGGGCAATAGAAAGCTTTGTAAGCCGTATAAAAGTTAAATAAATCAAACTTCATGACTTATCAAGTATGATAAACTTCATGTTAGTCATTCAAGAAAAAAGAAATTGACTTGCATTGACTTCAATACCATCTCCCCTCAACCGAAAAAAATAAATAAATAAAAAAATAAGCCTAGGGCTGTAAACGAACATAACGAACACGAACGGAGCCTTGTTCATGTTCGTCCATTTAATTTTAACCGGACAAATAAACGGACACGAACGCTTAAACGGACAAATTTTCTTGTTCATGTTCGTTTATTAAGACAATGAGTTGTTCATGTTCGTTTATGTTCATTCATTAATTTTAATTTTAACCGGACAAATAAACGGACACGAACGCTTAAACGGACAAATTTTCTTGTTCATGTTCGTTTATTAAGACAATGAGTCATTCATGTTCGTTTATGTTCATTCATTAAGACACTAAACGAACCTTAAACGAACATGCATAAACGGTCGAACATAAATGAACGTAGAAAAACAAACATAAACTTTATTAAATTATGCATAATTCTTGTTAGAAGTAAAAAACAAAATTGCTCCAGATTCTCTTTTAAACCATGTAAAATTTAACCACACTCTAAAAAACATGAAGACCCCAAAATCCTTTATTGTTACAATGTTGATGACAAAATTGAGTAACAAAGTAAACTAAAATTTGGGAATCTTTTAACTTAGTAAAAGCGTTGATTATTTCAGCCAATATAAAGCTGGGGAAAAATATGATGGCCGGTGGTCAACAAATTGCAAGTTCATTTCTGTAAATATCCAATGTTACAAAATGGTAAAGAGTCGTGTTAACAAAATGCACCTTACAAGTAAAATCTGATGCAAGATGCAGTGGTCCATTTTTGCACGTGTACAACACTTATCCCCCTATCTTGGTGCGAATAAAACTCATCTATGAAAACAAAAGAACTCTCGAATGGAGGTGATGACTACGTTTAATGCACCGGGGAAAAACAAAAAGAATTACCTATGAATGGTAAAGAATTGCTAAAATGCTGTTGGGTTAATGGATATGGGAATTAGCATCTTGTAATCATCAAGCAAGCTTCTTTGCACGGCCAGTAGAAGGAGCCGTGTCGTCTTTCTTTGTACCAGAGGACTCGGGTTTCTTTGCCCAAGCAGGAGCCCTATCTGGTTCATAACGATAGTCGTAGAAAAGTTCTTCCCCAGCACAGATACGTTCTTTAGCAAATATGCCAACCCTGTGATCTCCAGCCACCATAATAACCTGACCAAAGTTTTTAAGACGTCAAAACTTGTGTGTAGCAAACCACCAAGTAGTGCATTATCAGTTTATGATATGTATTTTAAAAAGTCCAAAAAATCAAAATAGTATGTCAAAACTCAAAAATCAAAGTATATATTGTGGAAACAGGTCCAACGTGTTTCGACCCGCCATATTAGACAACTGGAATATTATGAAACAACTGGATTATTATTAAAATAACTATAATATTGGTGACCATATTAGACAAGTAATTATTCATAGTTCAAAATTGTACAGAAAATGTTTTTGGTTCAACCAGATTGGACCTGCACATAAATACCTGTTTCGACCCGCCATTGTTGTAAACAGTTTCCAGTTTCCAACATATATAGAATTATATTATACGTACAGAAAACACTTTCTGCTATATGTTACACAGGGAAATTTCAGACAGATACCTTTGCATAACAATTTGGAACTGGAGAATGATTAGCAAACTTCAATTTGTCGCCTTTACGGTAAGCATCAAGAACATACTGCATATTCAAAACAAAATACCATATCTCTCGTAAAGTTTACTCAGCAGAAAAAAGAAACACACAACTCAAAGAAAGAAAGTTAGTTTTCATACTTGGTCATTAAGGTTGAAGAGGAAGGATGAATTTTCACGATCGTAGATCTTTCCACGCTTGTCAGCTTCACGATGTGAGATCAACTCTCCGGTGTACTCACCCAGATATTCATGTTTAGATACATTATTCTGAAGAGCAGAAAAACATGAGTTGCTTGAAGGAAAATAATCAATATAATATTCAACACCAGTATCCTAATTACCTTTAAGAAAGCTCCCCAACCTGAGACATCAGATCTTCCTAGTAAAACCTGTTCATAATATATGCCACGCACCAGTGTAACCGTCATTGTCTCTTCTAAGCTTCAAAATCAAATTTTGCAAAACAGCAGAGAATAACATAATTACCCGTTGTTGCTGTTTGAGAAGAAGCTTCATATTTCTACATTCATAATTATCACCTCTTTGGCCTGGAATTCCTAAAGTGCCATCACCACATCTGCAGAGTAAAATTAAGGTTTCAATTCACTTGAACTTAAAAACAGGAATATAATTTTCATGCACATATAGCTTATCATGAAGCATAGAGCAAAGGCTTTGATTTGGATACTCTTAATAGTTATCACTCCAATAAATATTTGCATACATTACAAGCACCCAGAGGCAAGTTGCACACATATAGATGCTGCATATTGATTATTCCTGTCCTCATTTAAGGCCAGAACAGGTATTTAGTTTCTACATCCTCGCAACAAAAGCAGTTGTAGATTTCAAGTTTTATAATAAAGGTCATGCAGATGCTCCAGTTACGGTTTAACTCAAGGACTACAAATATGAGTTTCATAGATCAGGTCCATTTGGAATAGAAATAATTATGTGTATATGGTTGAACTTTATCATAACAAAATACAGCGAACAACCAAAACAACTCACCCAATCCAGCAATTCCGGCACACGTCTGGATCACACTCTCTACCAGCAGCAAAGCATGGGCACTGACGACTTCTACATTGGCTTTTAGCACAATGGCATCCTCTAAAACGGTTTTTGCACGTTTTTGGACATCTAGTAAACAGAAAGTGATCATGAGAAGAAAATAAAATAGGACAAACAACAACAATACCCAATCAGGGTATGGGGAAAAAGGACAAAGATAAACCAAACAAATTATGAGGTGTCTTACCCACAGTACTTTTCACAACAGGTCCCGCTCACATGACAGGAACACTCCTTTCCACAGGCGGATTGACACCCACATGGATTGTATTGGCGACAAGGCAGCTCCTTTTTATCAGAAATGCGCTTTCTCATTGAATGATATCCAGCAGACTTCCAGGAATACTTTAACCGGCGAACTTTACCTCTTCTGCGTAAGAATCTGGATCTTCTTCTTAATGCAGTACCCTGATGTGCAATTGACCATTTAAACAACGATATATAATGATTGGAAACAATATCAAGTTATCAATGTAGCAGTATAGTATGAAAGCACTAACCGTATTCTCATTACCATCAATTCTGGATCCATCTAGAAAACTTGTGCCATCACCCCCTTGAGAAGATAGTTTATTCTCAGAGGAATTCATTGCATAAAACACCTCGGCACATGTCTTCATACCATTCATAAGGTTTCTAGCTATTAAACAGCTGCAACAATTAACAATTAATAAAAAGCAATTAAAGAATGAAAAAAGATCTCATAATATGATCCTAAAGATTGCAGTTGATATCATACTGAATTTACATGTTTGGTTGATAAAAATCACAATTAGAAATGCCCAAGGGTTTTTTGTCAGTTGTAATACCAAACAGCCACACACCTCAAAAGAACATGCTGAAGGAGCAAATGGGCAAGTTCGGTAACAGGTCAAAAAGGGTAAGTTTATGAAAGGACCAAGACGAGCCAGGTAGGGTTGACTCTGTTGTCCAAATAATGTAATTGTTTTTACAAATACTTAGTGTGTCAAACATGATTACAAAACTATATTGTTTTGTATCGAACAGTTTAGGCGGTTTTACACACTAGAAATATACTTTAGGCAACTAATACGTTTCGACCAGTTAGACCCATTTCAATTCTAGCTACATGTAAGAAACCATATCCTATAACAGAACCGAACGCAGGAATAATTTCTAACTTTTTGCTAGCTCAGATCATACAAGTGATGACTTTACCTGTTCCTGCCAAAAATCTCGAGACCTTTTTCAAAAAGAGATTTTTCAATAGTTTTCCAACATTTGAACTCAACTGCTTCATGTCTACAGATACTCTCATCCACAAACTCTTCTTTCTTCCATTTTTCGTTGCTATTGATCATTGGCTGGGCACTTGTGATCTCTTTTAATGGACAATCAGATGCTTCAGCCTGAATAGATCTATCACCACTAGGGACCAATGAGTTTTTCGGCCTACCCCTTCTACCAGTCAAAGATTTTCCCTTAAGAGATGTTGAACTAGCTTCTTCGTTATCTTTAAGTGAACTCGACCGAACCCCTATATCTTTTGATCCAAGGCTTCCACTTGGAACAGAATCAGAATCAGAAGCAACAGCCAGCTTCTTCTGTCTTTTCTTTATTGCAACCATAACATGATCGGCGATGCGTTTGCTATTTCTTTGACGAGTTCCACGCTTCTCAACAACTTTGCTCTTATGTGGTCTTGTCTCAGACCCACTACTATCAGATATATTTCCTGGATTTGATGAAGCATTTTCACTCTGAGGAGACTTTAACCTCCTCAGTAGAGATCGACCATTGGACTTTTTCCTTGATGCCTGAATACCAGTACCATCTGATGAAGGGGCGGCTTTTTGTTCATTATTGATCTGCATAGGAGATGCTATCGCATTGCCCTCCATCTTTTGAACCTACGAAGAGACAAGTACACGGTTCAAGATTAGCCATCAAAAACCAACAACCTAATGAAAGATATTGTAAACATCCGAAAGTAATGCAAAATATAAATACTAGTTATAAGACTAAACTTTAGTTCCTAAGAATCACCCATGATTTAAAAAAAATAAAAATAACAATTACCCGTCGATAACAATGAGGACCACAAGGTCCCTTCTCCTCATCCATGTTCTTCAAAGTACAATGTTTTTCAGCCTACGTACAATTTGAGGGTTAATAATTAGTCTTCATTTATTAAAAGCTCCAAACCAAAGATTCTTTAGCAACGAGAGATAAGAAATTATTGACCCACTTTTAAACTCTGCAAACTACAGCTAATATACAATTATCTTGGGGTTTATGTATACACATAAAAGTAAGAGATTACACCATTCGTCCTCGTGGTTTGGCCATAATAACATCGCAAGTCCCTCGACTTTCATTTTTGCATGGTCGATCCTTATAATGAAGTTTTGTAACATCATTCGTCCTTATCAGTTACACCGTTCGTCCCTGTGGTTTGGTCTTAATAACATCGCAAGTCCCTCGACTGTTAGTGATAAGGACAAATGATGTTACAAAACTTCATTATAAGGACCGACCATGTAAAAATAAAAGTCGAGGGACTTGCGATGTTATTATGGCCAAACCACAGGGATGAACGGTGTAATTTACTCTAAAAGTAATGACATGCTATAAATGCGTGAAATAGTTTAGAAGTAATAAAAGTTAACGTCTAAGTATGTCTACGGAATAAAAAACTTTCACTTCCAAATGTTTAATAATAATATGAAGATTGAAAAACATAAATAAAATAAAATAAAAATAAAAAATCTTGCTTACAAGCACCGAGTACGAAGTTTAGGAGTTTGGAATGTTTTCAATTTTCCGCACTTAAATTTAAGTAAACTATCCACAGTTCAAGTGTAGAGATTTACAGGCCATTTGCCATGCATAGTTTCTCAGAGAAGTTCGTAATCCGATAAGTTTCTTAGTGTGTGTGTGTGCCCCAAAAAGTGTCTAGAATTAATTGCTTAAAGCTTCTCTCTCCCAAATAAGAGGTTTATATGGAACCACTTAATTTGGTAAACACCCCCAACACAGTGAGACAGAAGGAGTAAGGTAAAGTGAACTTACAGGAAATATAAGGTCCTGTGAACATCCATGTAGTTTACAGTCAAATACCTGCGAATAGAAAACACAGGAACAACTTATTAGAGCTAGTATAGCACCAAACAAGTTGCAAGGATAGAGGGTGTGAGTATACACGTGTCACACAGATACCAGGATTCTCCGGTTGAAAAAAATTGAAACTGAAGGAATGTGTTTATAAGTGCATGTGTCAATATACAAACATCCAAAACCAAACTAATAAAAGTAAGAATTCTAAATTTAAAATTTAACACCTTTTTTCAACTGCAAACTCACACAAGCACCTACACTACAACTCTTTACCAGACATGGCTTAAACCCTAAACCCCTTGGTGGAAGAACACCTAGATTACACCCTGCTTACTAGACTTCGAAAAGAAATTAGTGGGTCGGCTAGCTGTCATTGATACTATTGAAGCCATAAGTGACAAGATGAAGTTCCAAACCAGTTTCTACCCTCGGATTGTAACTTAATTATTGCATTTCATCTCTCCCACTTGTTTAAGAAAAAGATTGACCAAAATTGCACCTCTCAACCCATAATAATTTTCCCAAGGTCAGTGGTGAGAAACTGATCAACTCCTCAAAATGTTTACAGCCACCCAAACCCCCTATAGAACCACACCACCAAGCACCCGATAAAAGATAGAAGCACCTCTGGATCCAATCACCAAACCAAAGAAGAAAATATGTAAATAGCAATACTTACAAGGCATCGGCGACAAAATAAGTTGTCAAATGAGTCTAATGCTGCTTCAAGATCTTTATCAAACAATGAACTCATATCAAACTCAACATTTCCTGGTTTAGAATCTTCAACAGCATTCTCTCTATTAACAAGATCGTCATATCTTGCCTGTGTGAGATGTTCGATGGGTGTGCAAAGCAAACACGAAAAAGAAGAAAAGGCTGCATTAGCATTTGCACTATGACTAGTCCCTACGTCTAATAAAAATACAGGAAAAAAAGAACATACAACAAAACAAAATAAAATATCTGGTAGCTTAGCGCTTACCTTGAGTTCAGAAGGTTTTCTAGACAACCTCTGCGCCAATAAATCCAAAACAGCATCAGATGAGCCTAGCTGTTGAATGGTCATTCTGGAATAATTAAAAGATATAAGCAGTCAGTGATGTAATTCCATTCATGACTGGAAGTGGTTATTACATTTGTATAGGACATCTAGAAAGCATAATATCAAAAATAGAATTTAGGTCCCCAACTGGATACCTATAAGAGCAATAATGATGGGACATTGCAAAAAAAGCTGAGGTCTATCGGTATTGGGTAAAGCGACAGACCAAAACAACAAAGTGATTGCTTAAGGTTTAAACCAGATAGTAAATACAAGTAGGAACTAGGAAGTACGCTTGTAGCCAATCACAGTTACAGGAGTAATAACTTGGTCAATAAAGTTATCATTCTTTATAAGACTAATAGAAATTGACTATCATGTATACAGCAGCACTGAAATGTCATAAGAGAAAGAAATACACGAGTGTTAAAACAGACCAAAATGATTACAGCAAAGAACTAAAACAACAAAGAAGTTGTTGCTTTAGGTTTGATCCAGATAGTAAATACTTGTAGGAACTAGGAAGTACTCTAGTAGCCGATCTCGGTTATAGGAGTAATGACTTGGCAAGTAAAATTATCATTCTTTTTATTGACTACAGAAAATTGACTATATAATGAAAGAAACATGTGAACATTAAAAGGTTCATGAGGGCAAAGCAAGAATGCAAACAAAAATCCAACATAGAGGTAACAAAGTTGGCAGAAAAGGACAAAGATGCAAGCGTAAACTCTCACCATCCCACTTTTTACTATGCATAGAGTTTGCCAACTAGAAAGGTATAAAGAAATTGTTTCAGATCTGCAAAGCGAGAATCATATGCATATACCGACAGGAAGCATGGACAAAGCTACCTTATATATACCAGAAGTAAACCAAGCCAGAACTAAATGCCAAACAACAATATAAGTTGATGGGACCACAATAACATATATTAAAGAAGTAGACTAACCGGATGATGTAATCTTCGGAGTCGACAAACTCTTTCTTTTCCTCTTCTTCATCGATTGCTTCTTCTTCACTATCACTGGCAATTAGTGCTTCACCCCCATTTTGATCATAATAAATTCTCCTGCGTCCTACTACAGACTGGTCTTCTGTCATTCTTTGATTTCTGCATCATTCATAGTTTGGATAAAAGGCCATATTAACTTCAGCTTAGACCAATTCTGAGAAGTAAACATAATTAATAGAATGTGTGTCAACATATATAATCTGAGGACAGCGGTAATCCAAATCCTAGCTTTCTAATTCATAAAAAAGAACTCGCAGTCTTAGAACCACAATAACGAGACCCTTTATAAGAAAGGACGAAGATAATATCTGATATAGCAGCATGTTCAATTATTTTATTTAGAGCTGAGAAAGGCAATAACGAAAGAGTAAAGGTGGTTATGAGCAGTGGCGGAACTTGGCATCTTTTCTTGGGAGGGCCGAAATATTTTTGGATGTAAAACGTAATTCTTTATGTATTCAAAACCATTCATATATGTATATACAAGAAAGATAATAATTAAACTGCTTGTTCAGGCATAGTTGTATATCAAAGGATTCCGTGTAGTTATATACGAAGTATAATATCAAGACATTAGTTTCATAGTGTTCAAAGTTGCATATACCAACTTAAAATTTTGACTAGCTAATGTATAACTGTAGTTAAATGTCGAAACCGTAACAAGACTAAGCAACACTTTGCTATGTTTTATTTATAAAATACAACACACTAAAGTATACGGAGTTACGGAGCATGTAGTCATTAAGAAAAAATTTGAAGCTAACTATTAGCTTCACAAACTATCAAGTGACAACAATTCCTTAAAACACCCCACTAATACTACTATACCTAACAATATTTCATTTTGAGCCTTAAAGTATTAACAATAATTCAAATTTTTGGGAGGACCAGGACCCTCCTCTGCGTCCATTATGTTCCGCCACCGGTTATGAGTTCCTTGTTTAGGCACAAACGGGTCATTAAGAAATCAATATAGCTAGACGTTTCCAGAGAAGGCAACATGTGATTTTCCAAAATACCGAAATTCTGAAGCTTGAAGAGAAATTAGCTGTTGTATAAAAGTGTTATTATCTTAAATTATGGCATGTCTACATAATTCAATTTTAGGAGTAAAAAGAAAGGTCCAACTAAGAAGAACTGAAGACAATACTATCGCATAACAAGCTCTCAGTACTGACTAGTACCATGTTCTTAGTTAAAACAGATATCAGGCATACATTTTACTAAGTAAAGGCATTACCTAATAAATACCTAAAATAGGCTGCTGGAAACAAGTTGTTACATAATTAATTTAGTAACAGAATTAGCAAACATGTATGTATATGCACTTGAACTTAACAGGCACAGGGAAAGATCACCTATCCAAGAATATCCATGTAGTGTAAGGAGGTAATTTATTCACTTCTGGAAGCTTGATTGGCCTGACAGCATTCTTTACTGCAATGCTAGATCCTAAAAGAACTGCTGAAGCATGCCCATCTTCCTGGGAGCTAGAACTGTCACTGTCACCATTGCTTGCATTGACGCCATTTTGCATATCAATTGCATCTTTCTGCCTCTTTGTCAACAGATCAGGAGTTTGATCTGCACCAGTTTTCATGAGGTTTCTTTTTTCAGCTGACAACTTGAGATGGTTGCTGGTCGCTTCAGCCAATTTAATCCTGTTCTCTTCCATTCTTTTCTGTAAAAATCAAAAACATATCAAAACATCATGAATATCCTTTGCCAAACTAGGAATGGTAGGTATGTAATGGCATTACATTGTTCAGACTAACCTTAATATAAACACAACGATCTGCATCGACTTTCTTCTTCAACGACTCGATAACCAGTGAAATTTCTGGGGAAGCTATAGCTGCTCCCTGTGGTCCCACAATCTGAGCAAAAAAAGTACTAGTTCAGTTTCCAAACTTCTAATATACAGCTCATATGGTAACAGTAGAGGCTGTGTCCAAAGGACAATGAAGAATGATGCATCCTATTAATGAACTTCAAGTTTTTGTTTCTACAAAATCAGTTGAGGTGTCTGGAGCATCTTTATACTTATTTAGGCCTCTTATCTTCGTTATGCGCTCGTGATAGTAGTAGTTGTTCTCTTTGTTAGGATGTTATTTTTATCCCATCCTAATGCCTCCAATTCCTCAAAAGCATCATATCCTACGAAAGATGCTATTGCAAGTGTATTGCACGGGGCTGTTACCTCAATAGAGGTTGGCTTCCATTTTTCTATTCACAACTTAAAGTTCAATACCACACCAAATTGTGCAACGAACACCCGCTTGCCCAGGCATTTAAAATTATTATTCAAACCTTGATTTGGTATCATCATGACCTTGAATAAAGATATAATGGCTTCTGCAATCGCATAATTCTCATACAGCCACGCATGTGCCAAAGGCCATGCTCATTTATGCAAGACGCTGCATATTGCTTTGGGGAGCGACCTACCTCTTGAAAGCAGTCTGATATCGTGTTTATTACTAATTTCAATATCATCCTGAACAATACTAGGTTAGGTACTATCAGAGTCAAGGTTTGATTGGTTATCTATATATTATACACAAGGCTGTCCAGCCTGTCCTTGAAAAACATTATTTAAATTAAATTAAATTTTGCGATGGTGCAAACTGAAAATTAGAAAGTATATCAAAACTTATGTAATTTCCAGAGTCAGTGTGAGTGTTCAATTTTCTAACTTTAATCACTATCATCACTCTTCAGCTTGAAGAACTAAAACAACGTTCTAACATCAACTAAGGTAGCCCTTCATCATGTCGTGCAATAACATGAGTTGAATGAACATGTCCATAAAAAAAACGGATTGAGCATAGGTAGGTCTACTAGATGCTTCTTCATGATGGAGTCCCCCATTCCGAGCTATCAATATTAATATCCTAGCCTGGCTAGCCAACTAATGTACCAATTACATGTTCTCATATGCCACAAGTTTGGAGCATATCATTCTTAGCCATTTTTACTAGCTTCTACACTGTCTGTTACGATAGACATCAAAGCATCTTACACTCATCATCTCGTTCAAGGCACTCAAGATAACACATATAGTTGTCGTGTCTAAATCTTCCATAGCTGTTGATAATTCAACATCTTTTTTGCTCTTACTTTCTTGCTTATTATAGAGTCATGAGGTTTTACAATCCTCTTCCGTGTGTTATGTGTAATGTAAAAAACCTAGCACACTTAGACATAAAACTTTTAAACAAATCCATATCTCTACCGATCACAAAGCTTATAACTTCAACCTCAAAGTCCCCATTAAGACATAAACACTTCAAATGGCTTAAATTCAATATAAAAATCTATACGCAAACGCAATCATGCATAAACCTATAGACACTTCATCCAAATAAACCTCGATAAAAAATTTGTTATACTTCAATCAAGGATCTTTCATTAAAAATAAATAAATAAATAAAAAATAAAAAAAATGCATTCACTCCGCTCAATCATTTCCTCATAATACAATATTTATGACCTGAACTTGCATCTAATACTTCTCCGAGCATATTAGTGACCTAGTTTTGATATACTAATTGCTAAAAATCTAATTAGTGTTCTTATACGCTATCGACTTCTAGTTTGAAACCTGTTGTCATAAATTCGATACATTCTCGAGCACCGCAACACACGAGACTTCCTGATGAAAACCATCACATCATCATTTACATGTTACAACACAATGTTGCTACATAACAACTCCTCGCAGGTCACATTTCAATATATTCCACAATATACAATAACACGCAATATATTACTAAAAACTAATGAAGAGCATGATACCGTAGATATATCTGTAGACTCCGATCGGGCGGCGGCGGCGGCGGCGACGACGGTGGAAAACGGCTGAGTGGCCTTCGGCGACGACATTTCCAGCCGCCGATATATTAAGGTGTTATGAGATCGGATTCATGCAAATGTAGATGAAGAAATTGGGGGTATTTGAAACCCTAGCTAGGGGTTGTTAGATTTTTAATAATTTAATAATGACAGCAGATGAGATGAGTGTGTGTTTGTGTGTGTGAAGATGGGCTTATATTTGGCTAAAAGTGGAAATTTGAGCGGAATTATGATGAGACTCTTTTTTAAATTTGTTGGTGTGTGACGCTCCGCAGCATCTCAAACTGGCCCAATATACTTTTTTTTTTTCTTTTTTCTTTTTAAGCTTGTGTAATGTGTGTGTTTTGGTTGTTCGCCTAATGTGCAGTAAAGATTCTTCTTTAAAATTTATTTATGTTAGGTGAGTCGGTCAGCGTTATTTCAGCGTCATTTCAGATTTCTTTATCTTTTTACTTTCACTCACTCTTACTTACCAAACATTTGTTACGGTCACCTAAGACTAACCGGAGTGGTGCTAAATTCACCCTTGGTGAGTGACGACACAATCCAAAACGTATGTACCAAGTCAATGCGGGTTTTTGCGTTTTTAACCGCACCACACCACATTTAGCCATTTTGTAATTTTGGGC
>OU343219.1:136600767-136624654 GCA_910596185.1 Chrysanthemum makinoi
GATCACAAGAGCAAAGGCCAAAATAAAAGCAAAGGAAATTACCATGACAAATGCAAATTGTATTATTCTGACTTTAGAGTGGGTTGCCCTGAAGCAATCGTATACACTGAGACGTTTGTGCCAACTAACCAGTATATGAAGTAGTGTAACACCCCAACCCGACAAGGGTAAAGATATCACAAATACGGTTTCATATCAGAACTTTAAGTACTATACAATAGCGGAAGCCTTTACAAAACTTACAAAAGAAAATATAAATAAATTAATAATCAAAATAAATCTAAGATCCCTATTTCAAATCTTGCTCTCGTCTCTACTCTCAACCCAGATCAGCTATCCCATAAACTCATCTTGAATGCTTAAAATACCTGCCGCAGGAAAAGAAAATGCGGCTGGCTTACAAAAGCCCATGAACAGATATAACAGAAACGAAAACTAAACAAAATAGAATTTACAAAATAAAACAAAGAAAGGATAACGAGTCACCACGGAATGAGATCAATGAATCATTGAGGATTCTGCGAGCGCAATCATACAGAAATCCGGAAGAACAAATAACGATCAAGAACAAACACATAGCATATTGATGGCACATACTCAAACACATCAAAATATCGACATTCAATACATCCAGATAGTAGAGTTCATATAAGCCAAACGGAATATCTAAAAGCTAACGGAAACACTTTCTAGAAAATAATCATGGCATTCATAGAAATTAATTAATCCACATTTAACACACTAAATTCAATATGTAGCGCGGAAATAGCAGACAGATCATGGCAGTCACACATACAGATGGAACACACAGTAGACAAACTATAACTAAATAAACAAAGACATAACATAGCCATTAGCAAATATCAGAACAGATATCGTAAGCTAAACCAGTTCTCAGATCGAATCCCAACATCAGCAGAGTTTTAACATGGCAGGTCACATATGCAGACGGATAACTAACCGATAGACAAGGTTTATAAAATTCACTGAACCATTATACATACTAAACTTCCAAAACACTCAATTGTACACTAGCACATTCATCTCACAGATCAACGCATTCACGTAATGATAAACTAACATAATGTCAGATATACGAATCATGTTCAAACATATTAATCCTCTCCTAGCATAACAGTCGATAGTCACATAATTATACAAAAGCATAAACACTTGTAATAACATATAATAAGCCTAGCACATAATCATAAACACTTGAACATACCGAACCATACTCAGAATGCTTAACATAGAAATAACAGATAAAGATTTAGTTAACTACCACGAGCCCAGAACATATCATATCAGAAATATCTTCCTTATTCAGAAGGTAACCTCATAAACTAATTGGAGTAGCTAGCTCCCAGAATTTTGTGAAAACGCGTATTGCACACGCCATCATTCACCAGAAATATATCAGATAACAGATCAGATCTAGGATGCATCCATACGCCCCAACAGACGGATAGTGGCCATACTATCAATAAACAGATAACGGAAAGGGACGTGGCAGAACATCACTCTACTGCCCTAGAGTCATGTCAGAGGTGCATCACTGACACGGACATGGAACCCTCATGACTATGGAATATTTGGCTGGGTGTAAACTAACTTAAGTCAAACAGATTGTCATAAATGACACAGATCATAATCAACGCACAAAATTCAACAGTTAATATATCAGATAGTTCATACCATACGGTTCATGTGCAGAGGTTCAGAAGTCAGAAGTTTATGTCGTAGTCACATAACATACTTTCATAATCAGAGTTTCATAACCAAAGGTTCACAATTCAGAAGTTCATAATCAAATATAGCAAGGTTCAACAAATGTGCGTATCAAAGTCTTTCTAACATAACGTTCAAGTCAGATATTGCATGATTCAATAAAACCGGTGTTTCAAACAAGCAACAGATCAAACAATCAGAAAGGGTTCATAGCAATGGCATAGGAAACCCTAATAATTGAAACAGAAAAGCTAACGAAAGAAACGTCATAAGAAACCTTTACTGAAAAGGTCAGAATATCTGTACCTTAAAGCAAATGAGAGGAAAGCAAACGAATGAGTGAATCACGCAGATATAACGTCGCGTCTCCTTCAACGAATCTTCACGGATTATGATTTATTTAATACTTGTTAGCATCATTAAGTTATAACGGATTCATCGCATTAACATTCTTAGAGTTGTAAGCATATTCTTATTCTTAGTGACGGACGGAATTACGACATTTTAGAGTATTAATCATTAACTAGCCAAACCTTTGTGTTACAAATGATAAATGGTAAACTTAAGGGTTTAATATGACAAATATCTTATTTGAGGACTTATATGGTCATCACTCAAAGTATAGGGTTTATAAATGTCAAGAATGGATTTTAGGACTCTCTTCCAAAATAGTTTACACAAGCCTTCATAACCTTACGTGATTGACCACGACTCACATGTAACATTATTCGAATACAAACTTAATGAGACCATGCATACTCTAATTTAATCCATGACACTTGACTTCTTGCATAAAATCATAACTCACGCATGTTTACATCACGCTTAGTACTAGCTCATTATACTCTTAATCAATAGTTATTATGACTCCAGACTTACCATTCTCGCATGAAATAACGAATTTACACATTTAGCTTTTAACCCTAATCAACCTCCTATTTATGTTCTAGGGTTTTCCCATACTTTTAATATCATTTAATACGTTTTAATTGACAGGTTACGTCTTTTAATAACCTATAACCTTGACCTAGGACTTATGAAAACTCAAACGGAAGTTAACTCAGACTCACGCATGCATTACCGAATTAACTCACACTATATTGATTTACTTAGATCATGTTAACTAGACCAAAACCTTACCCTTTCCTCTTGTTTCAATACGTACGCAACACACATGCAAAAACCCCAGGGGTTCCCATATGACACATTATTAGAGCGTTAACACACGACTAGTTTAACCATTCATGACCAGATTTGAAGCCCCAAAACGCAGGTTTATCAAGGTATTTATGATGTCAAACATATGTTTTAATAGTGCTTAAATTGTCCCATTATTTCAGGTTACAAACCCTTCCCGACACCACATAACTTAGACCTAGTTTAGAGACTCATATAGTGCACAAAAGGGGTCGAACCCCACGACCAGCTTTAACGACAATAGGACCAGAATTATCCTACTTATTAACATGTATAACAAAGCTGTAAGTCATGTCTTTAATGTGTTAATAACCGAGTAAGATTTGCTTCACGTTAAACATTAAACGAACATATTATTAGGTTGTCTAAATTTAGTTTAACAAACCATTAAAAGGGTACAAACCATGCGCATGGTCATGAACATACACGACAGAATTAGATCTAACATGAAGACGACGAGAGAGAGTATAAATGATACCTGATAGCGTGACACAAACGAAAAGAGAAACGATGATAGAATGGAGCAAGTTAAATCGTTTCTTGAGCTTGTGTTGTGGTAGTCGCAGGAAGAAAAGAGGAGCGGGGAGATGGAGAGAAGATACCGTATACTTTTTAGGACTAGGGTTTCATATGGAGACTAAAGAAGAGTTTTTATAGTTGTCGACTCCTATGGATTTGTGTGGTGTTCGGCTTACAAGAACCGACCCATATGGGCTCATGGTGGAAATCGGCTCACAAAGAAAAGGAAAAGTGGGCTTGAACTTGGGCTTGGCCGAATATTTGTGTAGTTTCACTTTGTGTCGTACCAAAAGTCGAATTTTATATTATGCACGTTAAGGTCTTGATATCATTATAAGTTAGATTGAATTTCGTTTAATGAGTGTTGATTTATTTTACGTATTTTAACATTTTGATTTCAAGGGTAAAATGGTCTTATTATGCGTTTATATTTTTAGGGTTTTACAATTCTCCCCTTCTAAAAAGAAAATTTCGTCCTCGAAATTGGACAAGACGGAACGGAACAGCAACCAAATGCGAATTTCAGAGTTTCGAGGAATTAAAACAAACATGTAACTCATCTCAGAACAAACGGATTCTTATCAGAATCTACAAACCCCTACTTTCAGAAATCAAAGCAATAATCAAATACTTATAACAGATAATCATATACTTATCAAAGTAATGGCATAAAACAGATGAGATGCAGAAAATCAAACGACACGCTCTAACTTATTCTGATATCTACTGATGAGAACAAACATATACATAGACAGAACGAATCTTAACAATCCCACCAGTCGCAGATAATCAAACTAAAAGGATCTAATGTTCCTCAAACACTTCACGAAAATCTTATGACCACAAAAAGGGTACACGGAGACGTACACATTTAGAGCAAACATAGCAATCCATAGTTCACACAAATCATAACAATTCCGGATTCCAAGCGTACAAAACTTATATGTAACAGATATCGACGAAAATCTCACAATTAGGTACAGAATTTCAAACGAACATGAGGAGTGCCAAAAAACGGATACAAGTCATATTCTTTTCACGTATCAACCACAGGCATTTCCCCAAGCGTCATATGATTTCAATAAGTTCAAATTATATGATCTCGGTATTATCACGTTGATCAGGCGTCATAATACTTGCATCACATAACAAGTTCTTATTGTCATCATATTCTGTCCCGGGTCATGGCAAACCACATAACTAATATCAGAACAAAATGGATAACATATAGGTAACCAGTAACATACCAAAACAGACCAGATACACATTCATGCAGCATATAACACATCAGACAACTTATCATATTACCAAACAAACGAGGCCACCAACTTGCATAAAGCGGCTCCTCATGACTCATTATGACGATCAGAAAGAAAAGCGAGATATACCAGAATGCTAAACGATAAAACTCACTGAGCTCGACCGAGTTCTGAACGAATCAGAGAAAAGTAATGCCGATCAAAATCACGTAGCAAGGTATCAAACCGCCTCAAAACGCGTGACAAACGAATCAGAGTAACACAAGTCGCGTCTAAATCATATGAAGTAGATGAACCTTCCCAGCCACCCGTTGAATCATGTCTTCGTCGTTGCGTCTTTGGTTGATTCGTCCAGCTCTCTCCAGCAGCATCCTGATGTCTCCAGCAGCACGACAGTCGGGTGTGGATTCTGCTTCACGAGTCTCTCCAGCACAGGAACTATTGCAGCAACGCAGGGTCGGTACCATCTTCTTCGGCTCTGCGGGTAGTCTCCATCTAACGATCGACAAACGGACGAGCGAAAAAAAAATAACAAAATTCGATGTGAAAAGAGGAGGGCCAATTCAGTAAAGGCAAAAGGATATCGAAGTTAAATCCGACGACCATCAAAAGGAATCGAAAGATATCTGGACAGACGGAAACCTAATGTCTACCCAATCCTCACAGGTCATAGCCTAAGCTCTAAGGGTCCTAAAACCTGGCTCTGATACCATAAATTGTAACACCCCAACCCGACAAGGGTAAAGATATCACAAATACGGTTTCATATCAGAACCTTAAGTACTATACAATAGCGGAAGCCTTTACAAAACTTAAAAAAGAAAATATAAATAACTTAATAATCAAAATAAATCTAAGATCCCTATTTCAAATCTTGCTCTCGTCTCTACTCTCAACCCAGATCAGCTATCCCATAAACTCATCTTGAATGCTTAATACCTGCCGCAGGAAAAGAAAATGCGGCTGAGCTTACAAAGCCCAGTGAACAGATATAACAGAAACGAAAACTAAACAAAATAGAATTTACAAAATAAAACAAAGAAACGATTAACGAAGTCACCACGGAATGAGATCAATGAATCATTGAGGATTCTGCGGAAGCGCAATCATACAGAAATCCGGAAGAACAAATAACGATCAAGAACAAACACATAGCATATTGATGGCACATACTCCAAACACATCAAAATAATCAGACATTCAATACATCCAGATAGTAGAATTCATATAAGCCAAACGGAATATCTAAAAGCTAACGGAAACACTTTCTAGAAAATAATCATGGCATTCATAGAAATTAATTAATCCACATTTAACACACTAAATTCAATATTGTAGCAGGGAAATAGAAGACGATCATGGCAGTCACACATACAGATGGAACACACAGTAGACAAACTATAACTAAATAAACAAAGACATAACATAGCCATTAGCAAATATCAGAAAGATATCGTAAGCTAAACCAGTTCTCAGATCGAATCCCAACATCAGCAGAGTTTTAACATGGCAGGTCACATATGCAGACGGATAACTAACCGATAGACAAGGTTTATAAAATTCACTGAACCATTATACATACTAAACTTCCAAAACACTCAATTGTACACTAGCACATTCATCTCACAGATCAACGCATTCACGTAATGATAAACTAACATAATGTCAGATATACGAATCATGTTCAAACATATTAATCCTCTCCTAGCATAACAGTCGGTAGTCACATAATTATACAAAAGCATAAACACGTGTCGAAATTTGGATTGGACCCGTAAAAATCATAAACCACAGGGACATGATCCGTAAGAAAAAAAGCACAGGACAGGATCCGTAATTTTCAGCATACCACAAGGACGATTTATGTAATTAACTCATAAAAAAAATCAAGACGGCTTGTTTGTTTAGCTCAAGTTTAGTTTGTAATCATATAATAAAGATTTACATAAATATATTTTTGAAACATAATCGTTTAAACATTGCACATCTTTTATTTGTGTAGAATGGTAAAATGGTTGAGCGCGGGGTTGACTCAACTTAACAAAAGATGTGCAATGGAACCAAATATCCACATGTCCTTTATCAAATTTGTATACTCCATCCGTCTCAAATTATATGTCCACTTTCATATTTCACAAAGTTTAAAAAAAATAGGGCCCTTTACAATATTAACCAATAAATTCATTCTCACCCGCTTACAAGCATTTTGATTGGTTAAAATTGAAAGTGGACATTAATTTTGAGACATCAAAAAATAATAAAGTGGACTTATATTTTAGAACGGTGGGAGTAAAAAATATAAACAAATATCCACAGTCCCCTTATCAAATTGCTAATACAATAATACAATAAGTTGAATATTGCAATGCTTTTTAATTACGTGAAATTTATTAAAATAAAATAATATTATTAAAATTTAAAATAGCTACATATTTTTCGTGTGATAGGCAAAAATAAAAAATATACTACTAAAAAATCTCTTAATTTCAAATTAAATGAGCTCAATTGCAATGATTTTAACTTATAAAAAATTATGATTATAAATATAGTATTAAGTTCTTATTTTTCAGGAAATAAGTCAAATTGATTGAAAGTATTTAATTTATATACATCGTAGACTCATTATAATAAGCAGCATTATGGAAGAGTTTTGATATACGTTATACTTATACTTTTAAAGTGTAAACTATCCAGTTAAAGAAATTACGGTACAATAATTGAACTTTTAGATTTTTACAATTTCAATATAAATTGCATTATATTATTTAGTTATATAAAAACGTATTATATAGACAATGCGATATTTTTTTGCAAAGAAAGTATAATAATTAAATGCAATATAGCGCGGCAACGCGCGAGCTTATTTATTATTTAACACATTGAGTGAAGGAGAGTATAACTTACATCATAAGATATAGAAAAAATTACACGTTTGGTCCCTATGGTTTGCCCAAAATAACAACTTTAGTCCCTAAGTCACTTTTATTACACCAGCAGTATCTAATTTTGAAACTATTTGCAGCTTTTGGTCCCTAAAATGGATGGACGTTTATTTGTCCCGTTATCTCATTAAATCACAAGGGTATATATGTCTTTTTCTACTTATCTTTTATAACAAAAGACACCCACCAGTTCTTGGTTCTCCCTCGGATCCTACAGTTCTTGGTTCTCCCTAAAATGGATGCACGCTTTTCTACTTATCCAAACGGATCCTAACAGTTATTGGTTCTCCCTCGGCTTCCACCACGACAACAACACCAGACCTCTTGGTCCCGGTCATCTCCAACAACAATAACAACAACAATAATCAATCTCAAAACAACCAAAACCCGGACCCTTGGTCCTTGTTGCTCTCGGCTCAAACCCAACGAGACCCAACCGGAACCTAGTGGTCACGGTTGGTTACCAACGCAAACATCATCCATCCAAATCCACGAATCCGAATCAAGCATCACATAACATAAACAAATCGAACGTCATCCATCCAAATCCATTCAAACATCACATAACATAACATCAAACATCATCCATCCAAATCCATTCAAAACATGTTTTCTTTGCATTTTTTCCGCTTAACCCGAACCAAACAAATCGAACGTGACTCGAAGGTCACCAAACGATTGTGAAACTCGTTTTTCTCGCCTTCTTTCTTCCCGATCTAGGTGTGAAATGACGAAACATTAAAAGTGGTGGCGCGTTTGGGTTTTTTGGGTGGCGGTGATGGTGTGTTAGAGCGCTTGCAGTAGGTATAAATGGAGAGGGGAGTCAAGCGAACGTTTTGGTGGTGGAGGTGGTGGTGCACGCGCGGCGGTGGTGCGGTGACCGGAGGTGGCAGGCGGCGGCAGTAAGGGGTAGAGAGAGAAAGTGGGTTTGTGATGTTGATGTTGTAGCTAGGAAAGTATAAGTTAGAGTAATACCTGGGAAAAGTAGACAATAAGTAGAAAAAGACATGTATACCCTTGTGATTTAATGAGATAACGGGACAAATAAACGTCCATCCATTTTAGGGACCAAAAGCGTGCATAGTTTCAAAATTAGATACTGCTGGTGTAATAAAAGTGACTTAGGGACTAAAGTTGTTATTTTGGGCAAACCATAGGGACCAAACGTGTAATTTTTTCTAAGATATATTCAAATTCCTCATTTGCATCTCTTTTTAAAAGATTCCCTTGCTAAATAAAGTTCAACTTTTTTTTTGGTCATTATAAGATTACTAAAAACACATAAAGATTTCATAAAGTATTCATAGATCAATCGATAACTTTTAACATTTAAAATTTTGTTTTAGTAAGCGTTGCAAGTGATTGAATAGACAAAATAACTCCTGCACTGAAACAAGAATGCATTTACCCTCGTTAAATTGACATTTAAGTCTTTATTGAGAATTATAAACAATTTATTCACATTATAATTCAAACTGTGCTTCACAGTTGACAAACCTCCCTTTAATGCTCACTTATCAAGTTTTTGAGTAAATAAAAGTAAAAAGATAAGAAGTAAATATTTTCAGCTTAATTTTGAAAAAAAAAAAAAAATTATTTCAAAATCAACCAAAATACTTTTTTTTTCAGTCCTTTTCTCTTAACTCGATAACACAATTTTATTTTTCTCTTTGTTCTTTTTTTTTGAACGGCAAAAAGAATATATAAATATATAAAAAAGGACCACTAGCAAGGAGTTAGGATCCAAGATAACAATACAATTCTAGAAAAACAAAAATCTACAAATTCTAGAACCATCCCAGAACTTTAACTGCAAATGACGTAAAAAGGTTGAAAAAAACTTATGCCAATTACAGGAAAACCTGAGACATAAGAAAAACCTCATCATTGAAGGCCGAGCCACCGGTTTTTACTTCAATGATGTTTTGATCGACCCCCTCAAGTTCTGAGGAGACCACAAAGAAACCAAGCCACGAAACACAAAAACTACCGAAACGGACACTCGCTCCAATTATCCCACGAAGTCTTATCCTTCCTATCTCGATTGTGAATCCAAAGATAAGAAGTGGAAACAATGGCGTTAAAAACATCCAAGCTAGATTCATGAATACCATTGGTATATAGCATTATTTCGCGCTTCCAAATATGCCCCACCTATAAAAATAATAGCTTGAAATCTATTTCGATGAGACGCCGAGGTGTTAAGCGAATCACACCAAGAGAGAATTCGATCCATTGAGGCGTCCGGGATGTCACACTTAGTCCAATTATTCAATAAAACCTTGATCCGCTTGACAAAGATACAAGATTGAAAGACATGGTTGGTGTACTCCACGGCTTCATCACAGTTACACACCTAACGAAACAATATCAATACCTTTCGCGAAAAGGTTAATGGAAGTAGGAAGGCAATCACGTCGGAGTCTCCACACAAACAAATTTATCTTTTTTGGGACAAGACAATTCCATCGAGTCGATATGTTAGAAGAAGGAAGTAATTGATGGTCAAAAAACTTCCTAAACTTAGCCACAGAGAACTCGTTATGGCCATTAAATTGCCATAACCAATTATCCTTGGTATCATTAAGACTAGGAGGAAGGCTATTAACAATATCATGAAAATTATTAATAACTCTGCTATTCCTAATTGGACGGTTCCAACTCCAAACCCAACCCATATCATCCCTTCCATTGCTAACAACGCAATGTTTTTCCGTTTCGAGAGCAAACAATCTCGGACATTTTTTAGCCAATGTCTCCTCCCCACACCACACATCTAACCAAAATTTAGTATCATGGCCATTACCGATTTGTCTTTTGATAACATGTTTATCCAAATTGGTACGAGCATGAGTATCGCCAATCGAGTCCACAATTCGTTTCCATATCCCACCATGAGAAGCCGTGATATCAAAAAAGCAATTCTCCCCATGTATGGCAGAAATGGTACGAACCCACAAGGCCTTCGGGTTGCTAATCGCTCTCATCTCCAACGTATATAAAGAGCACGATTCATAGAGTCCAAACTTCCAAATCCCACGCCACCATCTTTTTTAGAAGCAAGAACGCCCCCCCATTTAACCCAAGAAATCTTCTTGACATCCTTATTACCACCCCAAAAGAACCGGGACCTTATAGCTTCAAGCTTTTTATTAACCGTAACGAGCAAACGAAAAATAGACAAAAAATATATACCAAGGGAACCAAGAACGAAGAAAAGAATGTAGACCGACTCCAATCGACAGAAGATTTGATTTCCAAGAAGAAAGTCTCTTATTGCATTTGCTTATGATCGGATCCCAAGTTTGCACACGACTTGAATTTCACCAATTGGATTCCAAGATATTTGAAAGGGAATTTCTCAACTTTGCACCCCACAAAATTTGCCAAACGAGTAGTTTGGGCCTCGCTCACCCCAATGCCAATAATGGAAGACTTCTCAAAATTAATTTTTAAACCAGAGACACAATGAAAAAACCTGAGAGCCTTGGTGATAACATGCAAATTTCGAGTACTAGGCTCTCCCACAATGATTACGTCATCTACATAAAATAAATGAGAAATGGAAACAGTATTAATGTTAGCACACTTAAACAAGTTACCATTTACCAAATTATCAATAGCTATGTGAAGGCCTCCATAGTATGCTAAAGAAATGGTGCCATCGGGTCGCCCTGACGAAGACCCCGTTGGATAGGAAACTCCTCAGAAGGGCTACCATTAACCAAAACCGAAGCTCTAGCCGATTTCAGGCATGCCTCAATCCAAGCAATCCATTTTGCCCGAAACCATAGCTTTAAGAACCGAGAATAAAAATTCCCAAGATAAAGAGTCATAAGCTTTGGCAAAGTCTATCTTGAAAAGCATCAATTTTTTATTTTCTTTTTTATACCAGTCAACAATCTCGTTAAGCATAAGAGGACCATCAAGAATCTGCCTTCCTTTAATGAACGTCGATTGAACGGACTAACAACATCAAAATAAATTTGCTGAGCGGTTAGCTAACAATTTGGCGATAATTTTGTATTGGACACCAATAAGGCTAATAGGGCGAAAGTCAGGAACGGGGTCGGGTTGCTCACCTTAGGAATCAAAGTAATAAACGAAGCATTACAACCAATGGGAATTTTAGCATTTTGAGAAAAATCACCGACCATATCTTGAATATCTTTTTCCAACAAACCCCATTTCCGTTTGATGAAAGCAAACGAAAAACCATCAGGCCCAGGCGCCTTATCCCCCCCACAGCTATGCACAGCCTCTTTTAATTCATCAATAGAAAAATCCATCTGAATGTTCTCGGCTTGCCAATCTTTGAGCTTTCTAAACCGTGAGTCATCAATAACAAAATCAATGCCATGAAATCTTTTAAACTTATTTGTAAAATAGTCTCGAAAGCACTGTTTAATACCAATCACATTCGTTATCCACAAACCGTTATATTTAATTCCATTTAAGGAGTTTTGACGTCTCCTTTTATTGATTATAGCGTGATAAAACTTGGAGTTTTCATCTCCTTCAAACCCCCACTTAACCTTTAATTTTTGATGTAAGTCACGTCCATTATTAATTTCCATTGTTGCGCTCAGTAATGAGAGCTCTCCTGTTAGTGGCAAGACTATCATTGTTATTCGTAGACAATTTGAGATCAATGCTAGCAATTTCATTGGTAATAGTATCTCTATTTCTTTTAGCCTCCTTTTCTTTCTTCCATACCTTAATATCATTTTTCAACGACTTAAGTTTAACCTTGACCATGTTGAAGACTTCACCATTACATTGAGCAGCCGAGTTCTTCCAACTTTTATCAACAACATCATCAAAACCTTCTAAATCGAGCCAAGAGTTGAAGAATTTAAAAGGAGTAGGCCCAAAGTCTAACTTCTGAATAAAGAGTAACAACGGTCGATGATCCGAAAGAATATCGTCCAAAGCTTCCAACTTTAACTCGGGAACTTTATCAAGGGTATCAAAAGTAACAAGAACGCGATCAAGTCTGCTTGCTTTGATGCCATCAATAGAGACTCGGTGTATTTGTGCGTCAAGGGGCATATCAAACAGATAGGCACTCTCAATGAAACTATTAAAATTCACGGCATTCACCTTTGAAAAGATCGTACCCATACGTTCATCCGGACGACGTACCGAATTAAAATCTCCACACAAAATGTAGGTACCACGATTAGCCTCCATGAATCTCTTAATTTTGTTCCACAACTCCACTTTGTCGTTCTCCTGCTGTGGAGCATATATGTTTACGATATAACAATCCAAATCAAGATGAATCCATTTGCCACTCACAATCAGAAAATGATCAAATAGAAAAGAGTCTGACTTTGCAAAAACATTAGTGTCCCAAATAGAAAGAATACCACCCGAATGCCCATCCGCATGAATCTCGACATAATCAAACCCAAAATTACCCCAAAGACTTTTGACTCTAGCCAAGTCACTTTTGGACATTAAAGTTTCCTGAATCGCATAAAAAATTACTTCGATGTTTACTTAAAATGCCACGCAGCTTGTTTCTTTTAGACATACATCCCGTCCCACACATGTTAAACGATAGAATATTCATTGGTAACCTTCCAACTCGCTCACCAATTGAACCTGTTTAATAGCGACCTCTTCTTCAACAAGAGTTTTGAATCCCATATTCTCCTCTATCTCCAGAATTTCCTTTGGATCCAGTGGCATATTGCTAGACTCAAATGTTGAAAATGAGTCACCCTCCTTGTGTTCTTTATTTGTCTTTAAAGAAGACTCACCCTTACAATTGACTTCAGAATTTTTGAATCACCCTTTGACGAAACCAGGTGCTCCAAATGATTCTGACGTGAATCCCGAATTTGAGTCATCATGACCTACCCTCGCTGTCTCTTTTCCTTCTTCAACAGAACGCATTTTTGGTGGGCAAGAATTAGCTTTCTTTTTTTCAGCAAGTTCTTTCTCAAATATAGCATCAAACGAGAAGATGTCATCGGGGTCTTTTTTCTGCTCGGATACCTGTGAGACACCATGATTAACCTGATGCACCACATCCTCCTCAACAATTGGGGGAGCATGCGCACCAGAGGTAAAACCTCCATGGCAATCTTTTGAATTAGAACCCGACTTCTCATCATTCGAATTACCAAAGTTTGAATGCGATGTTTCACGACATAAATTGTGATCAAATTGTTCACTAGGAATCCCATCGTCATCATTCGTGCTTACTTCTCTTTGTTCTTTTTATTTTTGTTCTTTAAGTGATATTCAAAAACATCGAGATAGCATATAGGTTCATCTTTATTAAAGTTGGATGTAACAAAGAAAAACATAATTAAAACATTTATAAGGTTGATTGTCTAAGTTTTTGCATCTGACACCACATCATTTGCACTTTGGTATTAACAAGCTACATAAAACCTACATTACACATTACTATATCCTATATTACTAGCAGTTACCCGCACGTTGCAGCGGCGGAACCCATTAGTCGTGTCTGCTCGGGCTCGAGCCCGTTTGGTCCGCGCCTGTTTGGCTCGTTGCCCGTTCGGGTTTGAATATTTGTATATTGTGCTTTATTATTTGTAGTAGTGAAATTTAATGCAGGAATTGTGCTTAATTTGGTTGTACAATATGGTTGATAATTTGTATTTCTTATGTAAGGGGTGTTTTAATAACGGTATTAATTGTATTTATTGACCAGTTAAATAATTGACTACATTAAATAGCTTTAATGTGGTGTTTTGTTGTACACTATGCTTCTTGTCTTGTACGTCTGAAAATTATGTGCATTAAAGTGTTGTACACTATGTTTCTTTTCTTGTAAGTAGTAGTCATTATAATCATTAATAACATTGACCACTTTAATAGCATTAATGTTGTAAGTCTGAAAATTATATCATGCTTATTTTGTTGTACACTATGCTTATTTTGTTGTAAATCTAAAAATTGGTTGCTGCTATTGTACATTGTGCTTAAATGGTTGTAATTTTTGGTGAAGGGGTGTTTTTAATAGAATTAATGTTGTTTGATAGAATTTTGGTCTTAAAATGACACCACGCTTTATTTTGTTGTACAATATGCTTACTTTCTTGTAATTCTAAAAATTGGGTGCATTAAAGTGTTGTAAACCATGCTTAATTTTTTTTACGTCTTAAAATAAAAAGTGAGATGCCTGCGTGCATTATAAGTAGTATAGATAAGCCCAAAAGCATAAGCACGTTTATATGTTCTTAGAAAAGCTAACCCGGGTGCACCTTAAAAGCTCGGTGCAAGAAGTTATAGATACGTTAAAATAAATTTGATTCCTATAACACGGTTAAAGTGCATTCGTACCGTGTTATAAGTGAGCTATAAGCACGAATGTTATAGGTATAACGCATGATTGTGTGTGTTTTTTTTTATTTATTAGTGTAAAGTGGAGGTTTTATTTTTTATTTTATTTATTTATTTATTTATTATTTTTTTTGAGGTCTTAAGGAAGGTGTTTTTGAAGTTTTGTGTCATAAGAATGTTGTAGGATAAAAGCTAACATGACTCGGCCATAACTTGATGGATAACTTGAGCTGCAGCTAGCACTCTAAGTGCGTGCGCTGTGGTAACCCCTAAGTCATTTATCACATCAGCATTAACTAGGGGTGTTGATTTGTTCGGTTATCGGGTTGTTCGGTTAGTTCGGTTCGGTTAATTCAGTCAAAATTCTTTTTTAGGTCGACCCGAGAATCGAACCGAACCAAATTCAAATCGGTTTTCGGTTCAATTCGGTTGAATTCTAATTTGGTTCGGTTCTTAGGTTGACCCGAATAAACCGAATTTTACTATTTTAAAAAAAATTAATAATTACATAGATATTTAGCAAAAAAATATATTTCAAGCATAAAAAGTGTTTTATTATATTATGATACCTTATAGTGTATATATATATATATATATATATATATATATATATATATATATATATATTATATATATATTATCTCATATATATAATATATATATATGAATTCGGTTTTCGGTTCAAATGTCAAAAACCATATCCAACCCGAGAACCAAATTAGTAGTGTGGTTCGGTTCGGTTTTAGCAAATTCGGTTCGATTATTAGTTCGGTTCGGTTTTAGGTTCATTCGATTTTTTGGCTCACCCATAGCATTAACATCCTAATGTATTTTTTAGTCGTACTAGTTGTGACACGTTGTGCATAAATATTCGAGATCCAACTTGTAGCCCAGTCCATCCCACTTACTTATTACTTTGACATCCGCTTGGCCCAAAACATTGATTTCGGGCCCACAAAACACCAACCACATTGAACCATTCCTCTGCATCCATATGTGACTCTGTCATGGCGTTATTATTTTTCTCTTATCCTCGATTTCTTCGCTAAAAACACAACATTTTAAATTTCTTAATTCTTCATGTTGGTCACGTGACACCATCATCATCATCGCGTGACATCGGCATTACAACTATGACATCCGCTGATGCTTCACCTGCTCTTTGTAATGCTGCTGCTGGTGCTACTGCTGGTAACTTTACGTGTATTTTGTGATTATTTTACCTTTTCGTTTATCAACGACAAAATAAGAGATGGTTATACGTAATAATAACTAGCAAATTATGTTTTTTCTTTTTGAATATATGTGCAGGTGTTATTGCAGCTACATTTGTATGTCCGTTAGATGTGATTAAAACTAGGTTTCAAGTTCATGGTCTTCCTCAACTTAATACTAATGCTGGAACTATTAGAGGTAATGTTCTTTTATTATTGTACCGACAGTACCGTGTTTGTTCATGACTTCATGTTCTGTAACTAGGACTAGTTTTTAATCCCACAACTTGAGCTTTATGTAACGAGCCGAGCCTGGGCTTATTAAATCTTTCTGGATGTTATAGTTTGATTTTGATATTTTGTTAGACTTATCTAGTTTTGCTTTTGACTATCTGAAATGAGTTTGGTATTATAAACACAAATGAGTAGGATGCCTATAGATATTAGTCTATTACCAATGTTATGGCTAAACCGGCATGGCAAATGGCAACAGTTTGTTGTTGTTAATGGACCCACTTTTTAACAAACCAGTAAAAACTGCCACACAAGTTTAGGCATGAAATTAGTGGCACATCTCCGGTCATTTTGGTGCAGTAAATTTGTTTATAATTTTTTTTTTCTATAACTATATTTGAGCCTATCATGAATCGTTATTAGGCCTAGCTCAAGGCTGCATCATGAAGGCTTGTCGAGCTCGAGGTTAGCCTAAATTCATCGAGCCCTGTTGAGCTCAAGCTCGGGTTGACTTGTTTGCAGCCCTAACTCATACATAAACAAAGATACTCAAAATGTATCTTAACAAACATATTACTGAACGTAAATGAATGGACATCTTGTTCCTGTTCATTTGTTTAATTTATAAACAAACTTAAATGAACATCCTGAAGATTGCTCACGCAGAATGTTAGATTCAGTTACAACCCTATATGTTTGCCTGAACTAAGCCTTTTGATATTGAGATTGTGGCTTTTGTTTAGGTCTTTTGATTGCAGAACAAACATGTTTGTATTGTATTGACGAATCTAGTTAATTTATTAAGTTTTAAATCTTTGTTGGATCAGGTAGTCTTATAGTTGGTAGCCTAGAACAGATTTTTCGCAATGAAGGGATTCGTGGCATGTACCGTGGCCTTTCTCCCACTATTCTTGCCTTGCTTCCAAACTGGGCGGTGAGTTGTGTTTATTATTTTTACATTGTTAATGATAAATTGATAATGTTTTTCCTGTTCAGGTTACCCGGGGAGGGCGAGTCTTTGACTTAGATATACGCGGCTTAACCGTGGTATCCCCGTGACCGTTTTGGAACCCTTTCCCTGGCTACCCACAGATGTTTACCTAGTGAGGTTTGAACCTGAGACCTTTTGTAAGGACATGAGGATGCCTAACTACTAGGCCGCCTTGGTGGTGGTTAATGCTGATTACTTAAGTTGTTATCCCTTTGGTTAGCACTTAGGCCATATCAATTTACTTTACAGACTAATCTTGTAAATGCTGATTCCGAATTCACGTTCATGCTGTCAAAATTTTACAATAGCAGGCATTGCATGTATGTCGTAATAAGTTGTGATCAATTAAAATAGTGGTGCATACAGGGCCTGAAGCCTATAAACTGATTTCTTGATATTACTTTTTCCTTTTTTTTGAAAGGCAATATTTTTATATATCAAAAGCTAGCAAGATGCTAGGAATACAACAACACTAAACAATGCATCCCCTAAACAACTCTAAAAACTAAAACGAGCAACAACATAGTTACAACAACGAACACATGGCTTTTTTTCCTATCGCATTAATAATGAACCTTGTACAAGTTAGTTGTCTACATGATCACAGTGACTTATCTTGTTAGTTCACTTGACCTTGAAAAACAAATACTCGTAATAAGAAAGAAAAATAGATCATTAAATAAATTCTGATTATTATAGAATTGAAGTAAACATGAGCTGTAAAGAAACCATAACAGAGTAGATGTAAAGCTGGAGGAGATGGGTTAAATTTACGTAGGATTAGGATTCCATATATCTTTAGCCTCATAGCACTTTAAAAGTAAAAATAAAAATAAAATTGTGATGCATGGTGATTATGAAATATATGATAGTCTGGTAACCCTTTTTTTATGATCCTTTTACTGGATGCACATTTTGCCCGATACAGAACTTGAATACTATCAGGATAGATCGATTCAGCACAGTAAAGGCCTTGCCTAATTTTGACTTAATACCAGTCAACCAACTTAAGCTTTTAGATTTGCTGATTTTCATCCTACCGACGATCAAGGCATAAATGGGATATGTAACTGGGATAAATGATCGTGTTTCGTATATCATGGATACGCCTTTGGTGTTTTTAATCCTGTATCTTAAAAATGCATGCCAGTGTATACTTCCTCTCTTAGAACATGCTATGGAGCTATTAATTTTCTTATTTAGACTTTTAAAAAGCTTTGATCAGCACCATCAAAGGAGGAAGTGGTCATTAGAAAGTTCCAGATTATAAAGTTTCAGTGTTCTGCATTTAAGATGATTAGGGTAGTTACCGATTTATATATATGGTGATCATAAGAAGGAAAAGCCACAATATCAAAATGTATACCCTTCCCTTTAGCAGAATGATCTACCTCAGTCCCAAAATAAGTGTCCAATTTGACTTTTTGGAATCTTTCTTGTTCAACTTTGACCTTAAATACTTTTAGTTGTGTTAAATAATACTTGATGCAAATATGAATGGATTGGGTTTTAAATGTAATTTCGTTGGTATAATTTAAATCAAGTATTATATAACACAAAAAAAAATATTTAAGGTCAAAGTTGAAAAAGAAAGACTTCAAAAAGTCATACTAGAAACTTATTTTGGGACGGAATGTATGTTAGATTCTGCTGGTGGTTTTTTATTTAGCAGATTTCTGAATTTCTGTTTTTGGAATTCATTGTTTATGACTATTGCAGGTATATTTTACTGTCTATGAGCAGCTCAAAGGTTTGCTTGGCTCTGGTTAGTCTTGGATCTTCTACATTTTTTTTCTTTGCCCTTTGAATAACACTGGATATGTTAGTGATTAATGTGGTATTACTTATTTTGCATCTTTAGACGGAAATCATCGGCTATCGTTTGGTGCCAATATGGTAGCTGCTTCAGGGGCTGGAGTTGCAACAACCATTGTCACAAATCCTTTGTGGGTTGTTAAGACACGTGTACAAGTAAGTTCTTCTATATGACTCTCGGTTATTCTTTCATATATTTTGTAGGAAAGTGAACATGTGGTAAAAATGGCATTCTGCTAATTAGAAACCATGAATTATTTGGTTTTATATATGGTCAATGGATGGAGTAATTGATTATTTGAACTACTCTGTAAAAGCAGTTACTGAATATTTTTAATTATATTTGGCGTTCTGCAGACTCAAGGAATGAGGACAGGCCTAATACCGTATAGGGGTACAGTATCAGCTCTAAGAAGAATTTCTCATGAAGAGGGTATTCGCGGCTTATACAGGTTAGCTACACATGTTATGTACATAAATTTGGTAGGCATTATATATAAGCAATACTGTTATGTTTAACCGTGTTGCATATTCGCATATGCTATTCTGTCAACAGTGGTTTAGTCCCTGCACTTGTTGGTATTAGTCATGTTGCCATCCAGTTGCCAGCCTATGAAACTATTAAAAGCTATTTGGCCAGTAGAGGTATAACAAAAATACAATACAATTCATTTCATCAGCATTTTGCAAACTACAACAATGGTTTTTGACCTATTCGTTGTCTTTTAAATAATTACAGATGGTACGACAACGGATAAACTTACTGCTCGTGATGTTGCTGTTGCTTCTTCAGTTTCAAAGATATTTGCATCTACTTTGACATATCCACACGAGGTATGATTTAAAGAAACGTATTAAATAGTCTGCAAGCTGCATTGGGATTAAATTCAGATTACCAAATCAATCATATGTTAGTTTTGTGAAAAAACTTTTGACCAAATCTTTCTTTATAATTGTATTACGGTTATGCTTAGTAATAAGACTATGAGTTGGGATTAAATAAGAAGAAAAATTAAAATAAGAATGATAAGAAGAAACCACAACCACATATTTCAGATGCACCTACAAATTTAGGCGCATCTCCCATAAAAAATCTCACTCTGATTTGAAATGTGTGGCTAGAAATTCTTCTTATTCTTCTCATTTTAGTTTTTCTTCTCACTGGATCCCTTCCCACAAGACTATAAATAAATATCAAGTATAAAACCAATAACATCAATAGCATAGACGGAACTTGAATCGGGTGAATTTATTAGGAGGGCCAAGGGCTATATCAGTTAATTTGGGAGAGCCAAAGTTATATTTCTTTTAAGCAAATATAAGTAAAACCTCAAAATCTTGGGAGGCCCGTGGCCCTCCCCGATCTTCACTAAGGTCCGTTCATGATCAATAGCAAAAGAATATTAATTACTTAATATATAGTATTTATAAAAATATTACTAGTGCTATTAAAACGTATTAAGAACCAATAATAAATAATATGAGAAGGATCAAAGTACTAATTCTTTGACCGAGGCTTGGTCACTAATTTTCGATTTGTGATTGTCTTGTAAACAATTAAATATTGATTTAAGAAAGTACGAATAGGTTGTTCGGTCAAGACTGCAAGAACAAGGGCTTCATTCTGAAAAGAGGTACTCGGGAATGATGGATTGCATTAATAAAATAATTGAAAAAGATGGTTTCCGTGGGTTTTACCGTGGTTGTGCTACCAACTTGCTGAGAACAACACCAGCCGCTGTTATAACATTTACCAGCTTTGAAATGATTCACCGATTTCTTGTCACTACATTCCCTTCTGATCGTCATCCTCAAACATGGTGAAGATGAAGTGAGTATACTGGTTTGGTGGTATAGGAACATTATACACAACCCATGTGGGACTGATATTATATTGGTAAAATGAAAGAGTATTATAGTTGGCTAGTTGCTATTCCTTAATTGTAAAAAACTAGGGTATTTTTTTCAGGATATTCTGTATAATTACATGATTCTTGGGCAGTATATACCAGATTAGTAATTAGTTCATTGTTCTTTTGCTTATTTACAGAATCCGCATTGATGTGTTAAGAAAATACAATTCTAAGATATTGGATTTTGTGTCTGAATAATCGACAAGTGGCTTATAGGTTGGTCATGCAGTTTGGGATCACTTAATCCAACTGCTTATTCTATTCTTTTAGTACAGAATGTTCAATTGGCTTATCGGTTGACCATGTACATAATTTAGAGTGAAGGGAGCAGTTTTTAATAAGCAAACTGCTTATTAACTAGATACGCAGTTGTTTGTAACCAATCCCAAACACCCCTTACTCATAGCGCGAGCTAAGACCGAATAGGCCAATAAAGAGTTATGTACTTTACAGTAGTAAATGGAGACCTAGGACATTATTATATAGTACTAAATCCTATGATCAAGTAAAACCCCTAAACACAAAGGTTTAGGATGTACTTGAGCTGGACCATATCATCTTGACTCCCCTTTTAGCATTTACATCCACATGTGACATTACTTGGCTTTAAAAAGGGGGGTCTAAAAGCTGCAACATTGTTGCCAAAATGGTAAAAATGAAATAAAAAAACACTGCTAGAGTTTATGATGCAACCTTGCACATGAAAAGTCATCATGTATAACAAAAAAGAGAGGAAATGGTAAAAGAAGAATGATTGGATATTATTTTAGGGGTGGGATGGTGTGATTATATGACAGACACCATCATAATTAGTTTAATCATAAAGTGTGTATAGCCTCACTCATAAAAGAAGAGTGCCTTGCTTTCATGATATCTTTGCCTATTGCCACCCTTGCCCTTGGCCCCTCAAATACCACCACCATTTGCTTCATCCTACTTTATTGTAAATACCTAAACAATTACACAACTTTTTGGTCTACAGACAATATAAAAAACAAAATGCTATGTTTCTTACTCCCTCATTTCATGGCAATAACTATGGGATATTAAGCCATCATATATTTTTTGAAGTAGTAGTCCATATAAGTAACTAGCTAGTGAGATTGTCAAAAAAGAAAGTAACCAAAATTTTCGTTTTACATAACAAACATCGATGGTGTCAATAGGGACGCAAAAATCATTAACCGAGCATATTTTAAAGGAATATTTCGTTGTTAGGGGCTTGCTATGATGTTTCGAGTCAAAAGAATGGTTTGAGAGTAAGGAACTTATACAATGATGTAAAGGGATTAAAAAGTTATGAGTGAAGTATATGATTAATTTCCTAGCCTTTTGATAAGATTATCGGTAATTGTTATTAGCTTTCTAAATAATCAAAAGGCAATGCAAATTGTTTAGCCAAAATGGCCAACTCAAAAGGGATTGTTATGATTATGGTAACTACAAGGTTTCAATTACTTTAACATATCACTAATCTTATTGGATCACATAAAACATTTGTCTATCCATTTAAAAGTCAATATCCACTTGGCATTTTCGATTTACATGCCTGTTTTCCATAATCCTAAATCCTTGGTAAATAATCAAATCTTACATGTCTATTGTTGAGTGATTAGTGTTGACCTTGCTAGTATGATTTATTAAGTTTTGTTTATGCAATGGCTTTATGGTGCCATTAGTCCCAATACACTTCAACAAGACAAATTAATGGGACAAATATATACTTTTGGACAAACCACACCATACCCATAGGCCATAGTGGTGGTAGCTAGGTTGGTTAATGTTAATATTGATTTATAAATATAGACTAGTTTTCTTTTTTCAACTGCCATTAGTTGTTTGAAAGTGATATTTTGCCATCTTTCACTCAAAACTCTTAACTAATGTCATCTTTTTTTATCTTCCTATATAAATCTAACTATTAAATAATGTTTGAGGAGGTTCCAAGTAATACTCTAATTCACTCAAACATGATGGTATATGTATGTTTTGCTTTTTAAGTATTGGGATCCTGAATCCAGTTAACTGAAAAGTACTTTTATTTTTCTAATGGAGGACCTTATGTCATAACTCATAATGATAAGTAATTTAACATACAAACACCTTGGAAACAAATATATCAAGATCATGGTAAAAAGATTTTCTAGAACAATAGTTAGAACAATTTAACATATGGGGGCAGGAATAGTGCTATAATCAAAGGAGACAAAAGCTTCCAATATTTATTGAAAAAAAGCATGATATATGGAGAGTAAATCAGAAGCAATGTTGCATGTTGTTACAGAATTTAGGCAGCAATATCAACTTTATTTTGTCATTTCACATCAATGAAAAAGCATATATACCAAGGTTATAAATAGCGCGAGGCGTGGCGTAGCGGCATAACCAAGCCTCACGCCTTAATAGCTAAGGCGAAGCTTTTGCGTTTGTAAGGTGTGTCATAAGCCGGCACAAAATATGAAAATATTTTTATATTCATATCATATTTCACATATATCGAGTTTATAAAAAGATGTGGCATAAGGCGGCGTGACGGCATGACCAAGGCTCACGTCTTTACTATACGGGGCCTTTGCGAGGCTTTAATTTTGAGCGTCTTTTAGAACCATGATATATACTAAAACCTACATCAATAATGCAATAAATATTTATTCGCACTAAAACCATTACTATTACCATAATCTCTCTATTGTGCAGAAACAGTTTGCAAAATCAACACCATTTCATTTCGAAGAAGACCCTGTCCATATAT